>BQMF02000441.1:0-371441 GCA_027922465.2 Turritopsis dohrnii | reverse complement strand
TGCTCACAGCAATTATCAAGCAAAAAACACTAACATTTATAAACATTACGTTACTTAGAAACCCATCCATTCACTATACATTACGTTAACAAATGATGCTAAATGAATTTTGTTTTTGTCTTTCTTTTTCTATATTCACTCACTTCCTGTTCACAGTTTTATGCACATCCAATAGAATATGAAAATTATTTAAACAAAATATTAAAGAAAAAAAAAGTATTGACACAACAGCATTAATAGCAAAAAGAATGGCATAATTACTTAATTTATGGAATATTTGTAACTTTATCATTAGGTTTTGATTTTTTAATTTGCAAAAAGTAAGGGGGCCTGGTATTATTTAAACGTTACTGCAGTGCATTATAAAACTTCAATATAGTAAGAAATCAATATTTCTTTACAAACACACTCTATCACACTTATTAATTTTAATCCACCTAGTTCTTAAAGGAGAATTAACGTCAAAATTATGTAATTTTTTTTTAATGAATCGATTTTAAATTGTGTAAGACGACTTTTTACAAAGTTTCATTCATTTTACATAATTCTTTCGTTAGTTATTTAAGTTTGAAGTTTAATCAAAACTCAAAAATATGAGGTCACAGTTGCACTTAGATATCCAGCTGTAGTTTTTACAAATCTCGTAGCGAAGACAATTTGTGATGAGAGAATATATTTTCGTTTTCCTGATCTTGTCAAAGAACAATAGAGAGCTGAAAGTTGGCTTAACAACATCGGCACTGGGTTTACTGTTAAAACTTTTCGATTTGGAAAAGATAAAGTAGTTTGCGAAAGTAGACTGTTTCGAAGTTGATAATATGGAAAACATGCTAGGTTATATGCCGAAGAAAAGAACATTGAAAGCTGGTGCGTGGTACCAACAATTTTCCAACATATAATATTCAACATGATAAATATGAATGGAGAAAACCGTGAGCTCTAAAAAACCTAGCTCTCTCAAGAGGTCCAACAAAGTGATCAAAAAAAGTAAAGTGTTTTTAAAATTTAATTTCCGTAAATGCTCTCTTTATGCATTTTTTTAAAAAAGCATGATTTACTCTAGTATTTTTCAATTTTCCTAAAGAATCTTTTTAAAAAATAACAAAAAAAGACACGGTAATGTGTTCAGAGACTTGCATATTCTTAACAGATGTTCTTTGAGATTTTTCTTCCTACCTGACCTGGTTTCTTTTATTTTGAAAATTTCTAAAAGTATTATCGGCATTATTGGAATTAAGATTACATCTATCTAGAAGAAACCACGCCTTGCATACATACCTAATGAAGTTATAATGTTCATTGAAAAACAAAAATTCTTCAGGCGCACGAGTTGTGAAATCTACTATCAGCACATTTTTCTTATAAGAAAAGAAACTTACTTTGCCGTCATACTTTTTTACTGTGGCATAATTTTTCCTATCTGCGATATCTAATAAATGACGTTTCAAGCACGGATTTATTCAATAACTAAACATTAAAATCTGAAGAAGACATGTCGCCACTTATGATTTTCTTTTAACATGAATGATTCTGACTTGAAGAAATTCTAGTGCAACTGTGACGTCACGGTGAATTTTTTAAATCCTTTATTATAAGCGAAATATGGTATTTTATAAAATTTCATTATTAACTCTTTATTTAAATACACATAAGGAACAATTTAAGCCTAAGTTGTTTTTTGACGTTCATTCTCCTTTAAAGGAGAATTAACCCAAAAAAATCACTTCTTAAAAGATAATGAAAAATCAAAATTATTTGTTAAATAAAACATGTTGTGAAAATTTGAGCTTGTTTGGATGACTATTGAAGAAGATAAAAGGTTTTTAAAATTTTTGTTTTAAAAATTTGTTTAAAAATGGATGGCGTCCGTCACAACCTACCAACTCTATTTTGCGAAAGTTAACAATCACTCTGTTGTTAATTTTTTTCTTTCCTTCGTGGTTTTTTTTTCATTTAATTGTAATCTACAATGGCTTATTGCCAAGCTTTTGGGTGCAACAATAAGTGAGGGAGAACCAACTTTAAGAAGGGGAAAAGGCTGAGTATTGAGAGTATGCCATTAACCTGATATTCCACTACAATAAAAAAGATACCTATGATTATTATGTTTTGTTCTATGACAGCTTGTGAAAACCATGCCCCAACACCTGTGTTTTCGTTGAAAAGATAAACAAGAAATACTTTGCATCTCAATAAATTGTGTGTACATTGAAAAAGGAATTTTCATGAATTCGCAGTGCTTGCCAATTTTATTTCACGAAATAGTCCAAAGAACAACTAATTCAAATCGCGGATACGCGAGGTGTTTGGAATGCAAACCGATCCTCGTCGTCGTGAAGCCAAAAAATGTATACTTCGTGCATACGTTTACATGCTGTTTTGGTTTAGTATTTTATTGCAAGTTTTTTGTAAGCATTGCGTATTTAGCTGAGCCTCAATATGCTTAGTTCAGCTACTTGTCATAATATATAGCTCACTATGTGCCTTTCCTGCTCTATTAATATATCTTTGCACGTCTAATTTATTATCTCCTTTATAATATTGTATCAAATTAGAATTCTTATCTTAAGCATCAGTTAAGGTGCATATTTCATGTCATTATATCGATCTAGGTTGCATGTCAATCACATTCATCAGTATTCATCATATCATACATTATATTTCTGCACTGCCTGGGTTTGAACCACCATCAACTATCACCCTTGTATTACAAGTCACCCGTCTTACCAACTGACCTACACATCCCTTTGATTTACCTATCAAAGCCCTTAAAAATCTAACTCTGTCACTACTTTTTGTTTTTGTTCTTGTTAGATATAAATTTGATAAAAAAAGACAGAAGCTCCACCAAAAAACCTGTTGTATGTGTGGAAAACAGGTATGTATTGGCTTTTAATTTAAACATATTTTTGGATTGTAAAATGATAATGAATTTATTATTATCTAGATATTTCCGAATGAGACCAGACTTCTCTACTCACACTGGTTGCAGCAATAATTGGTTTTTATTTATATAAGATAAGATCATAATTTTTGTATATAAACGATTACATAAACAAGAATATACAAACTTACCTTCTTTTGCATCATCTGAGTATTCTGAGTTTTTTATCCATCTTTTCTGCTTAAAAAACAATTTCTTGTGTTCGTAAAACGCCGAGTGTGAAAGGTACTGGTGACAATGCGGACAAAGTTTTCTTTTTCTTTCCCTTCGCTGAACTGAGGTATTCATTTTAAACAGTTTTTAAATGGCTGTCGATGAAACAGATTTATTATGGAGTACTATTGTCGTATTCGGTGGTACACTTTGTGTATACTCCCTATGCGACTGTCCAAAACACCTTGGGTTTACAAATTAATTTGTATTTGGTGGTTTACATTTATTGTCATTTTCAGTATTATGAAGCATTGATGATGATACTTGATAATCAGAATTTTTTCAGACGTAGTTTTTTCTAAAACGACTATGAGGTTTTTGCAAATGCTACATATTTATTTAATACTCATGCTTTTTAACATGGAATTTGCTTTCGTTACCCCCGTCTTAAAGTTTTCATCAATGCCGTATTACTAACGTATTTCAACGTATACATGTGTATACTGGCGTATACCATTGTATACTTATGTATTTTTTAGTCCGAGGAGCCTGGGGTGTCCAATTTAGTCCTCCCTGCTGACTCGGGGGGTATAATTTTTGTTTCATTTGTTATTGTTATAGAGTATTTCTTTGCAGTTCCAGAGTATATTATTACAGGCCTGTCACAATTTCATACTTTATCAGATATTTTGATTGAGTGTCATTTAAATGTATTATTATAATGTATATTGTTCGTTAAATATGCTTGGTTGAAACACCCCATGTATATAATTGGCGCGAAGATATCGAATTTTTTGGTCAATACCTAGTCCTTTATACCCCTTTCTGTCTCTGTCTCTGAACTAGCTACGTTGTCAGTAATCTTTTTGATCGAGTTGTTTCGCTGAAATGGCTGAAAATTTCACTATTGTAAAAACGCAAATTTGCAAAGAATAAGGAAAATGATCATCCAGTGAGGTAAGAAGTTTGCTGTTACTTTCCTAGTAACTAATAAAGTTGAGGATTTTGAAGTTTTTGTTCGGAAAATCAAAGCTTTGAACTCATCCAAATGTTTTGTTTTGTTTGTTTGCGTTTTTTTTTTTTTTTTATTGAAATGAGGATGCATCTTGAGTATGAAGAATTTGAAGATAGCTAATCTGACTGACATTATTCATTTCCTGCATTTCAATGCATTTAAAATTTGAAAAAACTAACGAAAATATCGAGTAAAAAAATAGATTCCAGGTTATAGCGCACCGGTCAAAGTTCAATATTGTTTACAAAACAAAACGTTTTTAAATTTTCGCGCTAATTTATTTTATCATAATGGGGTGCGATCAGCAGTTTCGTTTTTAAAAATATTAGAGCATTTTTTTCAAAACAAATTCAAAAACGATGTTGCACGTACTGGTTATGGCATATCGTTAGCTAGACTGATAGAATTTCCTTTGTAGAAATTCTTCATGATCTTAAAATATTTTTGGATGTTGTTTCATATGATGGATTAATGCATGTTGTTTCTTCTTAATATTTATTTTCTAAACCTTATGATTTTTTTTCTTATAGTTTCCCCAGCGCAACTAAAGAAAGTAAACTCGTTTTCTTCTGCAACTGGTCAACTTCGTGGGTGAGGTTTTTATTTTGTTTACAATTAGTATCTTTGTACCCTGTATATATAATTATTATATGGATTCAGTGGGACTGGCTCCCCATCCCCTCCTATGATACCCCTTTTTGTATAAAACACATTAATGTAGGGCTTTGGTAAAATTAAGATGAAAAGAGTGATTTCTTTGAAGATTCATAATGACAACATATATGATTTTAGTAATATCTCTGTATATATATTTTGGGATGAAATAATAGTTGGTATGAATTTATCTAGGCGCGCCTCTGTGCTAAAGATAGTTCTAGACTAGGTGCATTTGTGCTAAGTTGAAATACCAATAATTTATGTAATCCTTAATATACAGAGTGTAAAATCATATCTGCAACACTTGTAATATTAAATTGATCATTATATTTAATATTATATTTCCTGCACAGTAATTTTAAGTTTTTTTGTTTTTATATTTTTCCCATATATACATCAATAAAAAATGTTGTAGTAGTGATAAAGATGATGTCTGTTTTGATTTATCTATATTTGTTATTTATTGTCTGGTCTGGACATAAGACATCTGCTGTATATGCATCTACTGGTTTGAAACCAGCTAATGTTTACGGTCAAAGCCTTGTTAAATTTGTTAGGGAGGTTGAGGTTTCGGCCAAATGCGGACATCCTTTTTTCTGAAATTTCATTTAGCTCTAATTTTTTCAAAGATCTGATAAAATTTCACTAAAAATTAATATTCAAGCTTAAAAATCATTGTTTCAAACTCACTCTTGAAATTCTCACTCATAAAATCCCTTTGAAAGTATATTTTGTGGCCTCTATCAAGTCCTTACTTTGATTTGGAAAAAAGAAGTTATGTCTGCACGGACACGGGGAGGGGGAGTTGAGTGGTTTGCAGACAGGTGTGGACACAGGGAGGTGGGGGGAGGGGGAGAGGGGAGGGGGTATAAAAATGGCCAAATTTGTGCAGACGTCTTTTATGGATGGTCCCTAAGTATAGGATATTATGGAAAAGCAGCGTAAGACACACCTTGTCTATATGCACTTTTGTCATTTTGAAACTATTTGTAGGCTGCTTCATTTAAATTCTGGCTGCACAAATGATATCTCTGAAAGCCAGTGAGTTATTTTTTTGCTTTTTTGTCTGTTTGGGGTTTTTATTTGCATCAATCATATTATTTGCTCAAACAATATTTCTAATACTTGTAGATTTTCTTGTGTTTCACCTGATCCTAATGATGATGCTTGTCATCCTGTTCAAATAGCACAGTATGTGAAAATACATCATACATTCATAAAACTTGTTTGTAGTGTATATCAATATAATGAAACAAGCTCGTTTGACTGAATATATATTGAAGGAATAGGTACCAATGCCAGCAACACTGATGTGAACTTAAAGACATGTGTTAATAAAGATAAGCCTAGGCTATCTGCAATTGCATTGAAGCTAACAATTCACTGATACAGTAACTAAGCTTGTTTCATGAAACCTGGTTGTATATGAACTGTTTGGAATATGCCTCTTTTCTTTACTTGGTTAAGTTGAATATTTTTTACAAACTTTTTGGTATTATAGACAGTTAGAAAATTCTGGTTTATCTAAAAACAGTTTCATAGCTGTCCCCAAGTAAGTTTCGTTTGCTCTCAAATTGTTTGATAGCTATGCTAAGTTTAAAAGTAATAACCAGACATTATTCATACTTAGCCAAACTTGTACACCACCAACAAAAAAGAGAAACACTATTACAAGTACTCCAGCTAACAGTCTCAGTCATAGGTTGGCCTAATGAATCTTTTCTGATCAGTAAAGAATTGTTACTTATGACAAATTTGAAAAAATTCTATATTTTACTCTAGAATTTCACAAACTCTTCCTTTGTCTGGCAATTCACCTGTAGATAGTCGTGATAATCAGTTAATAAGGTCAGTAGTTTAGCAGTATGTAGCTTGTCATTATTTCTTTCATTTCTTTTTTCCCTTTCATTTACATATTATCTATATCATATAAATTCATATTTTGTTAATTTCATTTATCTATCCCTCTAGATTTATTATGCTTTCCATAAAATTCTAAATGAAACCAAAAGTGATTGCTTGGTTTTATAGGTCATCTCATATAAGGTCAAAAGTTGGGAAGCACAAAAAATACCAAAACATGAAACTTAAAAAAAAGGCAAGAAAAGTGGCTACACAGGAAGCAGAGAAAGCAATAGAAAATCTCAAACTTAAGCATTTACAGGATGAACTTGACAATGAGAAGCGAAAAACAACTTTATTACAGACAAAAATTTTGTCAACAAAGTCGATACAAAAAATGGGGAAAATGTCAGTCACAACCAGGTTGTTCAGTTGTAACACAAGAAATACAATTGGGAAAACTACTGGAAAATGCAAGGCAGAGCTTTCAATATTCTTACCTTCATTTCCATGTGACATTCAGTCATCTTCCCTTAAAATGTCTGATGTTATGCTAGGCGAGGGTACATTTGGCACTGTTAGACTTGGAAAGGTACCTCACATTACCAATGATCCACTTGCTATCAAGTTGGTTTCTACGAAACTCAGTAAACCTGTGGATATTTTAGCTGAGGTCAAGGTTTCCCATGCACTAAGTGGTCATCCGAATTTCCCTTATTGCTATGGGTTCATAAAACCCAACCAAATAGCGTATCAATTGATTGGGCAAATAGTTGGAGATGGCAGTGTTAACGTCCGTACGGTGCATAGAGAAATAGGGAGGCAATGCATGTCTGCTCGAATGTGGATGTTAATTTGCTATCAAATTTGCCAAGCAATTAATTACATGCACAATCTTTCGATCCTTCACAATGACATCAAAGCAAATAATGTGCTTTTGACACTTGATAATGTCCCCAAAATCATAGATTTTGGAAAGGCCACCTTGGTTCAGACGCCTGTTGTGTATAATTTGAGCGAAGATTCTAGAAAATTGTACAATAAAAGGCATAGATATCTTGCTCATGAGTTGAGAAATTTTCCTGGAGCGAAGCAATCTTATGCAACTGACACATATTCCCTTGGTTACTTGCTGAAGTACATAGGACATTTTGAGAAGATTGTGTTTTTGTTTGAGCTAGGACGTAAAATGAAGAATGTTGAGACTACCGAGCGATATTCTTTAAAAACTGCCATTGAAATTTTAGAAAAGGGAGAATGAAGAATGTAAATTATTATATGATGTAATTATTAACAATTTATATACATACTTCTTCAAAAGGAATCTTTGTACCACTTTTTGAGTATATAATGTGTATGGAAAAGAAATTTGAAAAACATAGCTGTTTGTAGTTTGTTGAAATTTTGAAAACCGATTTTTGAATTGAATTCCGTTGTTATACCTTGATTTAGAGCAATAACCAACTTGAATGATGAATTCAATAGGAAATTTGATATGCTAACTAAGATGGTGACCAAACAGCAGGAAACTATTGATGGTCTGGTTTCCTCTGTCCTTGAAATCAAGGAAAATGTTTCCAGTGGAAACAAGTGTCAATCACTTGACAATATACCGAATGAACTCTCCGTATGTATTGTAAACAATTACATTTGATTTGTAGTGCAGCAAATGTAGTTCTGCTTCCTTCAACAGCGAATGACATTTTTTAGCAAATGATTCATGATGCTTATAAGGCTATTGACGAAGATAGTCGATGGAATTTGGATGGCGAAAGGTCCTTTTTTCATTTTTATCATCATTGTATGACGAGAGTTCATACGAGAGTTCACACTGTTTTCTTGAAAATAACATTCTTATTTTTTAGATTTAACACTAGCCACAACAACGAGGTTACCAGTGTTCTGATGTCAATGGTAACTGATAAATGCCCTGATGCGTCACGTTTCTCGTCGTCCATTATGAGAAGTAAGTGAATTATTATAAGTAACTTTTATTCCAAAATTGTAACTTTGTTTTTACCATTAACTTTTTATAAACTTATATATAGTATCAATACAGTACAGTAGTTGAAATAACGAGTACCATTTTTTCAGAGGCCTGCCGCAGATATTTCCAAAGTTTGTCGAGGTCCGAAAAAGATAAGATGGACGATAAGTTTGACGAAATGAGGGAGGAAAAAAGAAAAAATTCTGCGAGGCATAGGGTAAGTTATTGCCCTTGCAGTTGATGATTACAGTCTTTAGAAACTGCCACCATATTTTGTGACTTTCTTGTAGTTAAAGAACGCCAGAAGCAAGTACGGGGATTTGGAGGTCTGGAGGAGCATTCCTGCAGAGCTCATGAGCGATGCAGAAGAAGACGAGTTTGGCAACAAAATAAAACGAACGGTTATGTGGCGGATCGATGAAGTAACACAACTTTGTCGAGAAAGTGATAGCGCTCGTAACGCATCATTTATTTATGGCCAACCTGTTATACGAGGGCCGACAAATAAAGTTCCGTCAGCCCTCATCAAACCACAATATAGACTGGATTTGGACAATTTGAATGAAAACGAGGCAGTTTAGTCTCACCATTTTGTTGTTAAGTGACAGCAGACCTTGGACTTACATCTAAAAATATGCGTTAACATGAACCCCGTATTGAAATCAATCAGTTGGATCATAAGACTTTATTTTTACTTCCCTTTTGAATCGTTGAATCTGTATCAAAATTTTTCATGCAAAACAAATATTCTTAGCGTAGCAAAACGCTATAAACTCAATGCGGCGTCTGTGTAAACGCACTCATTAATGAACAACCCAGCATAATGTTGAATTGACCGTTCCTCTTATTCAGTTATCTCCTTAATACGTCACGCAACTACCACAATGCCATTAGAAAAAATCATTCAAAATGCTACAATGAAATGATAAAAGGTTTTCACGGATAACACTGATATTCTCACATTTAAAAAGGTGATTAAAGTAATCTGAAAGCAAGTAATTATTGTATTGCATTGTCGTGGTCGTGTTCAGTATTATGGAGATCACTGAATAAGGAGAACGGCGAATTCATTGATTAGCCTTCTTTCTACAACAATCCAGGCTGTGTGTCACACTTTTATCTTAGAGAGTGATATATTTAACTTTCTTTCATGATCATTATAAATTTGACGTAAAGCCACGCATAGGCGACGTTAATTATTTCCGGGAAACCCTTACTTTTTTTTACATTGCCTTCGTTTTGATCGACTTGATTGGCTAACGTCAACGAATAACGATGGCAGTTAGGTTCCTTATTAAAATATCAACAGACTTTATTTCATCGTGAAAGGGCAAACAGGTGGAAGACTACTTACATAACTTTTTTCTCTTCCACGATTTTGTTTTTCGGTAGCATTTGACACTGCCACAACGGTTTGTTTTTTTGTTAAGTTCAACCGCAAAAAGTTTTCACGCCGAATTAGTACCTACATAACTCATGCAGTGGATTGGTATCCTTGTGATCTTTAACTTTGTAATTTGAATCGGAGATATCGAGATATGCTAATGCAATTCTTTTATAATGTAAATATTGTAGGTTGTATGTATAATTATTCAAGCAAAATTAATGAAATAAAAGACATGTTGTTGGAAAATGGAAATTTGACCAGTATTCTCCTTTTGATACTGCCACGCGTGCGATGATCATAGTATGATTTAGCAAGCCCTGCGAGATTTTCCCACCGTATAGCACCGTATACAATATGAGCGTATACCATCGTATTATGGCGGATACTGTCGGATCCGTGAAGCGAATGCAACAGTTTACGACATAGTATACAGCCTCAATATCCTACATTGTATAACATCGTGCTTAAATGGTACATATCCAACATGTATACTATTGGGTACGGTAATGCCGTGTACGGCTAGATACTATCGTATATGTGTACATATGCGGTAGAATACAACAGTTTATACTTGCGTATTTTCAAATACTTTGCGCAGTGTAATAGTTTACTGCAAACATAATAGATGATGTTAGATTCTACAAATAAAATCTTACTATTTTCACTGTTCCCCTCGACATCCAGATCTGAAAAAATATCATACACGTGACTGACTAAAGAAGACACTTAAATGAACTATGTGTGTTGAAAAATAAAATCTATTCAAAGACTTACTATTTGTACTGCCACCCGGTTTGTACTAACACCAGGCATAGGCTTTCCAACATCTAAAGACATATGGAACATAACAGTTGAAGGAGTGTGAGGAAAGCATACATTATACATTCATTTAAAATAAGAATATTTGCACTCTTACTACTTGAACTATCCACATCCATAAGATCTGAAAAAAAAATATATAACCGTACTTATATGTACTCATCAATGCTCAAGGAATGGTATTGTTATACAATACCATACTGTATGAACATTGAATATAATGAAAACTCACTATTCACACATTTGCTTTATGTAGCAACATCTAAAAACAATTTATGCGTATGTATACATCCATAACATACGAAAGAAGGAGTCATTTGAATGAAAGGCACATTAGAAATAGTAGCTATTACTTAGAAAGCTTACCAGTAAGGGTTTTCATGGGCTGTGCCCGTTTAAATGTTTTCATTACTAAAAAATAAAATGTTTATGAATCAAAATAATGAGGAAACATTCACATGATTTCGTAATATGAATTACTTTTTTTCAACTACCTTCAGGTTCTTCAAAAGGTATCATAGAAAGGTAGTTATTCTTAAATTGGTTACCTGGTTTCTTTTTGTCATATTGCTGTAACTCTAAAAATAAAGCAGTTAAAACCATAAGTGTATCTTCTTTGATGAAAAACGGTGAAAGTAAATAAGGTAAACCTTACTTGCAGCACATTCTTTTTCGAATACTAAAATATAGGAGGAAGATATAATTATTAGATGGCAAATAACTTATAAGCAATAGAAAATCTCAGTAAAAAAGTATACAACTTACTAATAACTAACTAATGTCTTTACGATTGGCCACAGCCATTATTGAACACTTACATAGATATAGATATATATTTAGAGAGAGAGAGCTCCTTCGCAATCTTTTTTCAATACCAAAATAAGTTTGTTTACATTTTGAACGAACTCAGTTGCTATGTTTGCAAAACGTTCGAAACGATCAAAATAGAAGCATTGCATTGCTCCTTATACTAATCGTGAATGTATATTGCGCGGTCTAACTGCCACTATATGACCACAATTAAGAAGATTTTGACCGTGAATTTAAAAAAAAAACAACACTCTCTAAGTTAAATGTGTTACACACGATTGCAGATTATTATAATAAGATTATATAGTCGAAGTAATAGTTCTTCTAATCGAAAAGAGTGCTCAATATTTGTTGAAATAGAGCAGAATATTGAAGAAAAAACTGCAGTTTTTCAGTACTCAGAGTTTCATGCCGTACGTAGTGTACGACAATCTTCAGCTAAATAGCCGGTTTACATATGATACAATGTAAGGGTATCCATCCAACCTCGATCCCAGGGCTTCTTCTAAAGAAGAAGCCCTGGGATCGAGGTTGGGTATCCATCATGACGTCAGTTATCGGAATCTTGAGACGTAAATATCAGCTGATAATTTCGACGATGTCTGCATTTGGCGATAATTTCTGACCTTTTGTTGAGGAGATTTTTCCAGGGTAATTGGCGATCCAGAACTTTTCATTTAGGCAAAGTAAACATCTTTTTCATTCTGGTATGTATGATTTGGCTATGGTAATTATTTTCTAAGATATGGTTGGTGTTCCGTTCTTTTCTTTTATATCCCAAACTTCTGTTGACAATGCCGTGTTGTCTTTGTATTTTTCCAGGCGGAACGATGTATTGTGACTGTTGAACCTTTTTTTAAACGCTGTTTCGCAAAGTCCAATGTATATCTTTTCTTTATCATTGGGCAAATCAGATTTTATGGTAGCTTCATAAACGATATTTGGGGTAAGGCATTTTTCGTTCAGGGGACATGCTTCTTTTTGTACGCAATTGCAGGATCTTTCGTTTTCATTCTTGTTGATGGGATGAATTATCTTCTTGTTATGGTTATCAATGATCGATTTCACATTTGGCATGCAGCTATAGCTAACTTTGATGTTGTTCAAATCGCGGATACGCGAGGTGTTTGGAATGCAAACCGATCGTCGTCGTCGTCGTGAAGCCAAAAAATAGCCTTCAAGCTAAGGATGTGAAAATCACAGTCTAAAATAGCTGAAATTCATTGGTTCATACAACCGCCGTCTCAATCTTCATTGGTGCATAAAGCGCCACTATTACGAAAGGGTGCTAATAAACTTTAGTAGCGCTAGTTTATTGGCTTGATTTGCGCCATGTGATCATCCGGGTATTTTTCGACTTTACATTTGCACGCCGTTCGCATAATGGTAGAAGAAACCGAAGAAACCACATAGACTTCCACATTGATTGATCAATACTGAATAGCTTTAAAAGAAGATTTTCACTTTCAAAACTAAAAGTAAAGGGTGGAAATTTATAATTATCTTACAATGATTCTACTGTGTTCATTCTTTTCTAAAAACAAGTTCTCAATGTTTTGTAAAAACAGTGTGTGTCTGGGATTCTTTTAGCCTTTCTAAATACAAAATATCGTTTGTTTCATGTGTGGGCTGTAGTGCTTTTTAAGCTCTGGATACATACAGCTCAGCTCAGTTTCCTCTTTAGCTCCAACCACATACAAGGAATATGATGCACAGGCAGAGGGTAGAAAAGATATCTATCACTAAATACATAGATAGATAGAATATCTTGTCTACCCTCTGCCTGTGCATCATTTTATGTTTGATGTTTCTCTAGCTATTTTAGCTTATTTACTTGTATAGTTCTTGGCTGTATTATCAATGTCCTGAATTAGGAATGGAGACTTACTATTTACGATAGCAATTTGAAAGTTACCTTGATTGTTTGTAAATTCTAAATACTGGACATCTTTTAACGCAAATTTCTGCTTTCAGTTATGTTTGCTAATTTTGGTAAAGTTTGAGTCGTATTTTTCATAATCCTAATCTTTATTTACTTTTTGTGTTTGGGAAGTCTTAGTAATTAGGAAGATTGACCGTACATACGTAATCACTGTGATATCCTGGAAGCATATAAATTTGACGTTATTTTGTTCATTAAGTTTATTGGGAGTTAATGTAAGTTTCGTATTGTGTCAGTTATCCTTTCATAATGCCCTGGCGTGTATATGTAATTAAAAATTTAATGTTTTTTAAGTTTCTGAATAAATTTTTATAATCTTTTCATGAAATTTAGTTCAGGTAATGCATGTTTTTAAATTAAAAAGATGGCAATGACGTATATTGTTACTCAAAGCACAAATTTCTGTTTTCAGTTTTGTATGTTGATTTTGTATGTATATAGATGTATTTCGTATCATTAAAATCTTGGCTTTCCTTTTTGTCCTTGTGAATTAGGAATTCTGTTAGGAAGATTGACAAGACATATTGAATTCATAAATTCATAACATTTACATGGACTTACATGCATACTCATTGTCTTATCTGAATTGATCACTGAATCTTTAATATCATTTCGTACCAACAAACTAGAGAACATTATGTCATTCAGATATAATCAAGTTTATTGGTGTTTATTGGTATAAAGTTTTGCATAGTGACAATTATGTTTTTTCCAGATTTTTGGGGAGTACATGATCAGAAATTTAATATATATTGAGGATTAAACTTTTCTTAAATTTCAAGAATGTCATAGTCTTTCTTTCTTCATACTTCAGCTGATTTTGCAGAAATCCTTATGCCTGCAAGGGCATCTTTTTTTTTCAAATCGCGTATACGCAAGGTGTTTGAAATACCAATCGATGGTCGTGTAGCCAAAAAATGTATACTTCGTGCATGCGTTTACATGAAATCAACACATGAAGCGAAAAATTCGTACCGTGCACGTCTTCGAGGTGCCAGCGCAGTAACCCACTTAGATTTAAAAGATTCTTGGATTTAAAAGAAATTAAAGATGAAAAAGATTGTAAAGAAGTTCTCAATATTTTGTAAACAGAATGAAAGAGATAAGCTTTTGTTATATTTTTATTCTTGTTTTTGTTTTCTTTTATAAATTTCTGAGTGTTCGTTTGTACACGTGTGGATTGTATT
Organism: Turritopsis dohrnii; assembly: GCA_027922465.2. NCBI lineage: Eukaryota > Metazoa > Cnidaria > Hydrozoa > Anthoathecata > Oceaniidae > Turritopsis > Turritopsis dohrnii. The sequence continues at coordinate 356,698 of BQMF02000441.1, read as the reverse complement.
GCTTTTTAAGTCCTGGATTAACACAGCTCAGTTCAATGTCCTTCTCAGCTCCAACATACTGCATCACTTATATTTGATGTTTCTCTAGCTATTTAAATGAATTTGTATGCCATCATTTGATTTGGTTAGCCCGCAGTATAATTTATACTTTTTGTTTTAATTAACCTTTTATCGATTTATCAGTTTTTAACTTTTACTAATTACTACGAACAGCCTTCCTTCTCACCATGCACCATGGCAACTACAAATTCAAAACATTGCACAATCTGCATTTAACACATATTTCTGCTTTCAGTTATATATTCATGGTGCAGATTTGTGTAAGTTTGGATCATGTATTGTTCGTAATCGTTAACTTTTTATGTTTACAATGTAGGAATTAGGGAGATCTATACATACATATATCAAATGTTTAAAGCATATGATTTACGTATGTCATAATCACTTTCATATCTGAAAGATCAGAATTAATATTATTTTTCGTCCCCAAAGAAATGATGTTTTAGGTCTTTCAGATGAATTTTACGTCATTATATACATTATATACATTACACCATTAGTGTGCAGCGATGGTGTAGTGGTTAGTACCTTTGAGTGCGACCGCAGCGACCCGTGTTCGAGTCCAGTCATGTCGTATCTCAATACACCACTCCGATGCGCTTTAAAAGCAGCGTATCAGCCCATTAGGAGCCATCGACTGACTGCACACTGGCCTTCGGGCAAGTTAGAGCAATGCTATACGTATCTCTGGCGGTAAGTCAACTAATAGTTGCAAGTCGGCGGGCGGAAGAACCAACCATTACGGATGGAAGCCCAAGGACTAAAAACTCCCGTTACTTACTTACTTACTTACTTACTTACTTACTTAGTTCATATGTATACAAAGTTTCACAATGCCCTGGAGTGTATATGATATTAGATTAATGTCATAAATAATTCAATCATTTTTCGAATTTTTTATAAAGAGTTGTGATATTATACTGGTCTTGAATATATCAATTCAGGTCAGGAATGTTTGTAAATACAAAACATGGTACATGCCATATTGTCAAATAACTCGTAACTTATACCTTAATATCTTATAATCAAACTAAAGCACAAATGTCTGATTTCAGTTATGTTGATTTTAGTATGGGTGCATTTTGCATCATCAAATCTATGTTTTCCTTTTTGCGGTTGTGATTTTGGAAGTTTGTCAGAAGGATTGGCAGCATATATCGAATCCAGAAATTCAGAATGTTCAGAGTAACATTAGAATAAGTTACATGCATACGCATCATCCTTTAATATTATTTTTTATGTTGATCTTAAAGTCTTCCTTAACGCGATTTGTAAATATGCAAAGCATTTCTTGTTGTTATTAAGACATTAATGATATTTGTGATGTTGGGGAAAGTGTTTGTTTGTTAGTTTTAGGCAGTATCTGCCGATGTTCGTTTCTAGGTTTTGGCTGTATGGGGGATTAAACCAAATGATATTTCTTTTTCTTCGGTTTCGTTGTTGATTTCTATTTGGTGTATATTGGAATTCGTGATTGTATCCTGATCTTTTTAGTGCTTCTTTCTAGTATGGTGTGGCTTGTGAAGAGATGTGTTTGTTGGATGATAGGTTAGATAAGCGGGTTTGTATTGATAACGGGATTTGTTTCAAAATATTCGGTGGGTGGTTTGATTCAATATGGGCGTAGTTTGTTTCATTGTCTTGTTAATGGTCGGTCTATATGTTCCTGATTCGAGATCTAGCGTTACATCTAATTAGTTTACTTTTTTTCATATTACATTCCACAATTATTTCTAAATTGTTTTTCTTGAAAAATCTTTGGAATTCCTTTTTGATTTTCTCGTTCTCTGGCCCACTCGTGTTTTTACATAAAGCTTGACCATCGTCCCTGTATAGTCCAATATTTTGTCTGTTGAATTTTTTTGTTATCTGTGACAAAATGAAACAGCCAACCAATTCGCAAACTTCTGCTCCGTCGTAGGCTCCCATTGTTACGTCAAAAAGTAAGTCTTCTTCTTTAGCCCAGGTTTCATTATTATAAAATAATAATGATTTTCGCGAATTCAACAATATTTTTTTGTCCTTTTCGTTTAAAGGTATTAAGCCGTTTGCAAATTGAAATTGTTTTTTCCGTTAATGTCCATTCTTTCGAGTATATGGTGTTCTTTAAGAATTTCTTTTCCTTCCTTATCTATGGTGTTCTTAATCTTGTTGTTCATTTTCTTGTATGACGCGGTAATTGAGTTCGTTATTAATCTGTTGTATTCTTCCTTACTTAATAGATATATGTTTGATGTTTTGCCAATTATAAAGAAAAGAAAACCATATCTTGAAAAATAATTACCAAAGCCAAATCATACACACCAGAATCAAAGAGGTGTTTAAAATGAAAAGTTCTGGGTCGCCTAAATGAAAAGTTCTGGGTCGCCAACTACTCTGGAATAAACCTCCTCAACAAAAGGTCAGAAATTATCGTCAAATGCAGACATCGTCGGAAGCATCAGCTGATATTTACGTCTCAAGATTCCGATAACTGACGTCATGATGGATACTCTTACATTGTATTATATGTAAAACGGATATTTAGCTGAAGATTGTCGCAGAATACGTACGACATGAAACTCTGAATACTGAAAAACTGTAATTTTTTCTTCAATATATTGATTATATATCAATTTAAGCGTCTGATGTCTATCACTTATTCTCAACGTTAATACAAATGAAATTCATTTCTCCCACGAAAGAACAACCTCAAAGTTTAAAAACAAGGCTTAAAGGAGCTGTATTGCGACAACCACTTGATTTTTGTTTATGCTTATATTATGCCATCATCTGTATTATTCGATTTCCAATATTATTCTATCTTCGCAGTTTGTAATCAGTTCAGTAATAAGCAAACCTGGCGGATATATTTTTGTTAAACCTGATTTCCATGCAATATTGATGACCGCGCGGACAGCCTTTTATCCGCGCCAACGGAAGGGCTAAAATGGGAGTCATTTTTGTGCCGTGTTAAAGTTGTTTTGCTGTTAATGATGGATTCTGTTGTAGATGAGGTAACAGTGTATGAACACTTCGGAAGCCATTTGGTTAAATTTAATTTTGCAACTTCAGGAAATCACTTAAATCCTATGCATTGATTGGTTAACTTTTGTAGCGAATGGTTGATGTAGAAAAAGTAAGTTGAAAAATTTCCGCAGTTTCTTTGTACGCTAAAGGTTGATTTTTCTGCCGAGATGATGCACAATGCGCAAACCTATGACGTAGGTTTCTACGTTCACGCGGAATTTTTGCTTAATGGAAATTGGTCTTTAGCGAGGTTTATTGTGTTTATGTTGAAAATCATGTTGAAAAATCATGTTTTAATGTAAAATGAAAAATAGTCCAAACAACTTTTGTCAATTTTTTGCTCCTTATTGAGAACTGTACTATTACCCAAAGTATTTCTTACATTGCATCAAGCCCAATCCAGGTGCATATTACAGGAACAATATTTGCTTCGTGTCTGTGGTTTTTATCCACTAACGGATACCTTACTATAAAGAACTAGACAATTACCTCCACTTTCCAAAATTCTTCATCAATATCCCTCACTGAAGCAGATTCACGTCTAATTTCATCAATTCTCAGCAACGCTATCATCGCATGTCCAACTCTGAATTTACCTTCTCAAACTCCATAACATATAAAGCATGTATCCAGCTTTCAATCATCTCAACAATATTTCAGATATTGAAATTTTTATGTTGATCCTGGTCTGGATTCCTTCTTTAACAGGAAGCTATTTTCTATGTTACTAGTGTTAAGTTTTATCAATTTACAATACTTGCTAAAAAAGTAAAGTTGCCCTTTATAGTTCACAGAACTTTTATGTACAAGATTGTAAATTTTCAGGAAACTCACTCAACAGTACCATCTTTACATGTATCATGAAAGGGAAGGAAAGGCGTTTTGATTTATCACACTAGCGAGAAAATTACAATGTTATTTAAGGTGGCAGAGTTATGAGCCACAAAACAATACGCAGGCTTCAATAGCAGACGTTTTCTAGAGATTAAAGTGGTTCAGCTCTGTTCTGTTTTACAGTTGTTACGTAGACAGTCGTAAATTTTGCGAATTTGAACATCTCCAAAATCCGAATAAATTTTAGCATTCCCTTGATGGTTTGAAATACAGAAAGACCACTATATACATTTTTGAAGCAAATGGTATTTTTGGCTAATGATTTGTGCTTGTTTTATCTTGAATTCACAAAAACAAGAGGTCATGCGGCCTGAAGGTCAGCACTTTCCACCAAGTTGAAAAATGCTGATCTGTGAAGCAAAATACATTTCAAAATAGGAATTCCTGAACGATAACTGAATTACCCCAGTAATTAAGGGAATAAATTATTTCAGTTTAAATAACCAGACAGGTGCCCTCTTAAAATCAAGTGAATATACCAGTATCATTGGAAAAAAACTTAATTCAATAACATTTCTATCATGAAAACTTAAGATAAAAAGCAATCGTTCATTCAAATACCACTCAATGCCTCCTTTGTAGCTGACTAAACATAAATTTGCATTTATAGCTAAAGAAGCCTTTATTTTATAGAGCATAATCTTACCTATTCCATCTAATGTTAGTAGGAAACATTTTGAGTTGCTCTCAAGATTTATATAATCTTGTTTGGTGTTATAGATACTTTTACAGCTACACATATCAAAAACACATTTTTTTGGTTCAATACATTACGGACAGTATGCGTATGCAAGCACCTGTGTAGAAAAGTGGGTTTTTTTCTCTCTTTCCTAATTGCCAAATCCAATACATTATTATGTTGCATGACAGAAAATTGTATTGAAAACACATATGTCATAATTCTTACAAAACCTTAGCAAGATTTGCAATTATATTTCCCCTAAGTCGCTAACATTTTGTTAATTCTTATGTGCATTAAGAAAAATGTATCATTAAATACTTACAATGGAATGAATCATCAACCTAACACTCATATGAAAATGTCCTTATTGAACAGTATGGAGTTGAATCTAAAACCAGAAAAGAACTTATTTTGAACTTATTATGAAATGGGAATTTTCATAGTCAAAAACAAAAGGTTTCTTTTACAATATTTGCGGAGGAGTAAAAAAATATGATTGTGAAGTTACTGTGGATATAGCTAAAAATTATAAGACAGAAATGACTTAACATTTTCCCTTAAGAAATGGAATATCAACAATCACATCAATGTGTAAAACAACGTTGTCATAATAAATGTATGGCTTTTATTCTTGCTGACTTTCGACAAGTTTCCTTTTCTTGCTTCCATTTAATGTTAATACCCCGGAGTCAACAATTCCTCAACCTCGCACCCAGGGTTTCCTGCCTTTTCAGTATACGGACGGTGGCGAAGAAGACCCTGGCGAACGCCGATTAAAGTTGCAATCTGATTGGTCAAAGTTTAAGCAAAGGCCGTTTGCTTGTTTTAAGAACATGTCCTGTTGCAACAACTCAAAAACGATTATTTGTTGTTACTCCTTTATTGGCAGACCTTCCAAGTTGCACTGTTGGAACAATAGGGACCTTACGAAACTACGACGGCAACGTGGACGACAACGTGAAGCAAACAAAAGATTCTCTTTACTCCACAGACTTGCTTTAGAATGGAAGTCATTTCACACATAGAAATACGTATTTCTATTTTTCACACTATACTATTGGGAAATGTTTTTAATTTTACTAATATCATTATTAGATTTGCAAGTTCTATACACAACGTGAAAAGTAATATTTTGAAGTCGTACTGAAAACGAAGACGTGAGAATAGCAGTACTTCGGATAAATTTTCCTTGGTTCCTTCATGATTCTGTTGGTCTAAGTTCAAGAAACAAACTTCATAGGCATTATAAATAACTTCTTAACCAAAGTGTATAGTTTCTACTCTTTTGTGATTCATTGGAGATGAATATCTTGTACGTCGTCGTCTTCGTTGCCGTCGTAGTTTCGTAAGGTCCCTAATAGCAACTGAAACCACATCAGTTTAACATTCTGATTATTATGAAATTGTCGAAAACCCAATAACTGGAAAATAACGTGCATCATTGGTTTCTGCTATTGAAACTAGGCAACCTCTTGCAATTGCAAGAAATATGAAGGCAGTACCAAACATTTTCTTAGCAACAAAAAGATTGATCCTAGATGAAATGATTGCTTCAGCAAAGAAACTTTTCAAAGGAAACAATGGTTCAAAGTTAATCTGCGAGGGTTTGTCAAAGTTTTCTCTGAAAGATATCTGGCATGAGTTAAGCTTATTTCAAAGGCTAAATACTGTTCTCTTAATTGAAGGAGGGTGTAGTAAACAGGTATGATAATCACTTTTTCTGTCATCTTTATTTTTGTCAAGTTTGGTTTAATTCTTCTGTAAAAGCAATACTACATGCTGTTTTTCAGCTTCAAGAACGTCTCCATAAGATTGGGGTTTCTTTGGTGCATCGCAGCAGATCAAAATTGTTGGAAGTGGCGGGAGATCATTTCCTTGATCACACCATTGACGAGCTGAAAAAAGGTGGAACATTTCGTGGAACTGGTGATAACTAGGACTTGAGTATTACAAAACATCATATGTCGATAGCAGATCAAAACACAGACATGCACTTGTTTGCTTCTAATATCATCCAGAACAGGTTAGATTTTCGACATCTACCAAATGACATGCCATGACAAACTACCACTCAGTAATTTTCCTTAAACATCGAGGAATGGAAGAAATACATTGAAACATCCAAAATCATAATTAGCGGGATTCGGAAAAATCATGTTTCGTTTACATGAAACTATTTTTCTATAGATTTATAGGGAATTGTATACAACTTAGTAGAGTTGTTCGTGAATTTTTCCCTACAAAGTCATTAGAAACTTCGCACCAACGCTTGAAACAAGCGTGCAAAGTGATGATATTTGTTTTGATACAACAAAAGGTTTTAAATCTCCGAAGTACCGTTTTAGTAGAACAGTTTCAAAAAAATTCTCACAAGTAATTGATTTTTTTCGTGTAACAGGCTCGTCGAGTTTACGAATCTCCCTAATTGGGAGAGTTTTGTTGGAATTTTTCAATGAATTTGGATTTTTGAAAAAGTGCCTTCCAGAACATATAGAACATTTATACAGTAAACCCATGGCTGTAAAATCGAACATCATGTCAATGCCTATAATTGATGCAAATGAAAGCAGTGACAATGATTGTGTAAAGGTTTTAAGGACTTATGAAACTTGGATAGCTGAAATTTACCACCATTCAGGTATTCTTCCTTCGTTACTTAAGGGAAATGACCCTCCACTTTCTGAGCATTCTGCAGCACCTGGTCAGCCCTTTGCTAATTGCAACTTTACTCCGGATGATCCAATGAAAGAAATGAAAATCCCATTTTCTGGGGATCAGTCAACTAGAGTAAGATTTGCCAGAGCTAAAAATCTTCATGCGGGTTCCCATACACCTGTTGGTCGACTTGAACATTGTGCACCTTTAAAACCTGTTATGTGGCACACAAAGGCATCGTTGTTGCAATATTCATATCATTTATTATACGATTCTACTTCTACCTGCCAAAAGGGAACTTTGAAATATTTTCGTGAAAAGTACAATCGAAAAATGCAACACCCAAAAAAGTTTTAGGCTCTCATGAAGGAAGTGTAGGAAAAGCCTTATATAATTGCTGCTGCCATGTCAATGCTTGGAATGAGTGATTTGTATAAGAAACCAACCATTCACTGTTTTCCTGTGGGTTTAGTTCACAAAAGTGTGGATATTAAGAAAGAGTATTTAGATGAAATTCTTGCATTGTTTATTGATCAATTTCCTGTTACAAAAAAGTTGTAGAGAATTTGGTGATGACTATGTAATGAATTATGGATTGTGCTCTATATATTTGACATTTCTAATAATTCAACTGAAAGATACAGCACGAGTGGGCGATGGCGAAAGGAATCTCATAAATCAGAAGCTTCTACATGGAATTTTCAAGCATTGGGAGAATACAGCAAATATGCAATAGAAATGCTTTTAAGTGCGAGCCAAATAGAATGTCTTCTGATACCTAGATTATCAGAACATATTAAATGGGGATTTTTTGTCAATTGGAGAGGCGGTGAAGGTAATAACATGAAAGAAGATCTTGCTCAAGAAATCCGCAATAGATTTGTTCAGCGCACGGGTCCTAATAAAACTACAGATTCAATCAGCAAAGTCTGCAAAGCATCATCACGTATAAAAGACATATTGGAAAATATCGATGAAGTATTAGGTATTGGTAAAGTCAGCGTAACACATCATCGCAAGACATCAATGGAGGATGAACTTCAAATGATGAATGACTTGAAATAATTATCACCATTTACATAACACAGCTGGTAGAGCACATGATAGCTTTCCTGAAATTTGACCCTTTCCAATATTATATTTAAAGGATAACGAACGTTAGATATTTTTTTCATCTTAAATCTCAGTCTTTAACACCAGTAACAGCCTCCAAAGTTTTCTTTTGCAAAACTCATTCAATTTAGTTCCAAACTAGCACTAAAATTCATTCAATTTGGTCCCAAACTAGCACTAAAATTCATTCAATTTGGTCCCAAACTAGCACTAAAATTCATTCAATTTGGTCCCAAACTAGCACTAAAATTCATTCAATTTGGTCCAAAACTAGCACTAAAATTCATTCAATTTGGTCCAAAACTAGCACTAAAATTATTTCAATTTGGTCCCAAACTAGCACTAAACAACTATGCAATAACTTTCCGTGATGTGACGTCAGTGTCGCGGATGCGCGTGAAATCATTCTAAATGTTATATGCAATGTTGTAAGTGATGTTAACCATGGTAGTGAGGGCTGTTAACAAGAAAAAACATAACAATACTTCAAATTGTGAAGAAAGCATGAAACTTGGTACAGATGTTTGTTATGGCATATTAGACAATTTTAGGGTGGGAGACACACCCAAAAGTCACGTGATTGCTGACATCAGCACTTTTTTGTTTAAAATTAAACTTTCTCAAATATCAACATATTATATACCGTTGAAAAGGAAATTTGATGCAGATTTCAAAAGTTATTGGTACTTATCGTAAAAATCAACATACAAAAAGTTATTCGTGCTCAAAGTGAGCAAAATGACGTCATCAAAATTTTGATAATGCAGAATCTTTCAGAATATTTGATGTAGATTCTGCAATATTTGATGTAGATTCTAATTTTTACACAGAGTTTTAGCTACCTATGTTATGAGTTTTTTACTTCCTTGCTGCATGACTCCAAGAACACATTGCATTGTAGAATTTATTTGCTTTCGAACGTTTCCTTAAGTTGAGTTAGAGTTTTGAAAGTATTTTTACTGATGGAATAGAATGTCTAGTTTAAATCAAGAGATTTTGTTGTTGTTGAGTGATGATCAGGGATTTCTTTAACTACGTTTTTGGGTCGATTATTTGCATCTGAATTCTTATTTTGCAGATTAGAAAAATGAAAGATATAAATTTTTAAAATGAGTGAGTTTAAACTTATATCTCCGAAGACAGTAGTTGGAAGTGATAGATTATTTGATTGGGAGTCATGTTTTCTTTGTCAGAAAACCACGGAGGAGTCTTTGCAGTTCCCATTGATTAAACCAGGTAAGTTTGATTAGACATCTTTATGTTAGCAAATGGTAGGTCAAGATGGACATTTATAGTAACAAGCATTATAGCTACACTGTTAAGAATAGATGTTAGTCTTCTACATAGTCTGATGACAAAAGACCAATTTCTTTTAAAGCTAGTAAAATATCTAATCTTGCTAATGTTTCTAAACGTATGTCAATTCTTTATTTTCTTTGCCCTGATCTTTTAATGTACCTTTTAAGTACTCTTTTCAGCATTCGACTCTGAAAAGAACTCTTTACGAACTCTATCATTAACACTGAAAGATTTTGAAGTGATCAATGCTCTGCCGAAACATTTGAAGTCTCTTTGTGAACGATTTGACGATAGTCCGACTCTGTACAATGAACTCGTGAACAACAAAGCAGTAATCCACAAATCATGTTCTTCAGCATATAACAAGCAAAAGTTTGAGCGTAAAAAGCGAAAGTTTGATCAGTTTATCAGCGAGAAAGAAGATCAGAATAAATCTCCAAAGAATGATAGTAAAGTTAGAACATTAGGTGGTAGATGCACTAGAAGAAGTCTACAAATAAAAACATTTCCAGCAACCTGTTTCTTTTGTGAAGAAGATGAGTCAACAGGAAATTTACACAATTGTCAGACTTTACAATTAAGCGAGAAAGTCAAAAGTATGGCCATTGAGCTAGGTGAATCAAATTTGATTGCTAAGATGAGTGTAGGAGATATGGTGGCAAGAGAAGCAAAGTATCACAAATCATGCATGAATAAAATTCTCAACCGATATCGTTCTCTCCGTCAAAAAAGTGAAGATTCTGACGATGGCTTTCTAGAAGGTAAATCCTATTTACAACTGTTCTCGGGTTACTCAGATTACTTTATGACATCATATGGTTATAGGGATTGCTTTATCTGAGCTGATAAGCAACCTAGAAGAGGAGATAATGACTTCCGCGCCATCAGTGCCTGTGTTTATGTTGATGGATGTAAGGAAAGATTTTCAGGGAATTCTACGTCAAGTTGGAGCAACAAAAGATCATGTTGATCGTGTAAATGTTACTCGTTTGAAGAATCATCTACTTGCTTCCATTCCTGGTTTGGTAGAGCGCAAGAAAGGAAAATTTGTGATATTAACAAAAGAAGCAAATGGCGACGCCATTTATGAAGCCTCTATAAGGACGAATCAAAGTGAAGAAATTACAATATGGAAAGCTGCAAAAATCATCAGAAAGCACATGTTTGATGCAAGCACAACTTTTGATGGTGATTTTTCTTTTCATCGACAAAAGAAATCGATTCCTGTGCAACTATTGCATTTGCTCGGGTTGATTCTGGAAGGATAAAAAAACTATGACACAGTCACAGAAAGCACCGCAGGTGTAGCGCTGAATTTGGCTCAACTTGTTAGATTTAATGCTGTCAAAACAAAGCGATCGTCAGCAAATATAAGAAGATCTAGAAATAATGAGCCACCATTCCCTGTTCAAATTGGGTTGTCTCTCCATGCAAGAACAAGAGAGAAGAGCATTATCGAATTTCTATCTAAAAGGGGGTTGTGCATAAGTTATGAGAGAGTTTTGGAAATTGAAGATACCATAACTGCACAAGTTTGCAAATTCTACAATGATGAAAATGTTGTTTGTCCACCATCGCTGAAGTCTGGAGAATTTACTGTTGCTGCGATTGACAACATAGATCACAATCCAACATCATCAACAGCACAAACATCATTTCATGGTACTAGCATTTCAATTTTCCAATATCCTGAAGTTCATCAACCACAATTAAGACAATTTGATTATCGACCAGACTCCGTTAAAGACTATACTGCTCGATTACCTACTTCCTATACAGAAATCCTCCCAACAAAAGAATCAAATGCTGAAATACCACCAACAGAGTATGAAGGAAACGTGATGAAACTTGAAGATCAACCAACAGAAGAAATCAATAGCTGGATTAAGCAAATGTCAACAGTCGATTTAACAGATTTCAATAAAAACTGTTCATTTGTTGGTTACTTTGCAAATGTTCAGCAACCGAAAATTGAAATTACACGGTCGGCATTACTTCCTTTACTTTCCGAGTCAGTCAATTCAGCCGCAATGGTACGACACTGTATTGAAGTTATACAAATCATCACACGTCGATTAAATCCAGGTCAAATAGTAGTGTTAACTGCCGATCAACCAGTTTATGCGATCGGGAAACAAGTTGAGTGGAACTATCACGAATATGAAAACGTGTTTTGGATGATGGGACCTCTCCACATTGAAATGGCAATGTTGAGCGCATTGGGAGATTGGCTTGAAGGGTCTGGTTGGACGGAAGTATTAGAGAAGGCTGGAATATCAACATCAGGAAGAATCGAAAGCTTTCTTACTGGAAAGAAAGTAAAACGCACACGATATGCTCATCTACTGTCACTTGCTTCACTTTCTCGGTTGATGCACGCAGCGTTTGAAGAATCAAACATATTAGAGTTTGAAGTTTGGAAAAATGCCTTGATCCAGAATAATATCAATGCCAATTTTTGGTCCCAAGTTATCCATCTTGAAAGTTAATTGTTTCAGTTTGTCAAAAGCCTTCGAAGTGCAGATTTCCAGTTGTTTCGCTTCTCCTTGAAAGGCATTGTCCCATGGATGTTTGCACTGGATCACACCCATTACGCTCGTTGGCTATCTGTGTTTTTTCAAGATCTCCTTGAGCTCCATCCCTCACTTGTAAAGGCATTTACCGATGGCAAATTTGTTGTAAGGAAAAGCTATCATCAATTTTCATGTATAGGAGTAGATCAAGCCCACGAACAAAACAACAAGTTGGTCAAAATCAAAGGAGGAGCTATTGGAATTCTTGACAATGAAAATTCCCTATTACGCTGGGCTGTAGCAGGATTTGATTTGTGCAGTAATGATAAAGATACAAAAGAAAAAGCCCATCATGAAGCAACCGATGCTTTTGAACGGAAGTTTCAAAAGGATGTTGAGTCGTTGGTTGCAGCATTCGAAGAACTTGGAAATTCTTTCACTGAAAAAATCACAGAGAGTCTTGTGCAGATATCATCCAAGACAGTAATGAGCCAAGACGCTTCAAATGCCGTGAAGAATGCCTTGAAAACTGGAACACAACAATTTGAACAGTTTATTGAAGAACGTCTCTACAAAAAAGAAGCATCATTGCATAGTGTCATTAAAAAAAATAAATTCAGCGTTTTCAAAGATCGTAATCTCTCAGTAGCAACTTCAAAAGTTAAAATTGCGACGCTCAAAGCTGATAGGAAGTTGTTTTCTCGACTCTACATCGGATGTCAAGGTGATCTTGACAATTTCTTTTCCCACGAAAATCATTCTTATCCAGTATCAATATCCGAATATGGGAAATTAAGAAAGTGTACTTCCAAATCTGATTTTCTGAAATGCTTAATGGATTATGGAAAAGCTAGCGATGACAACCCACAGGTTGATATGATTGTAATCGATGGTGCTGCATTCGTCAATATGAATTCTCCAAAAACGTCACAAACCTTTCAAGAATATTGCAACATGATGACAGAAAAAGTTTCAAGAATGTTGACAGGTACTTTTATGCAATGAATTCGCCATTAGCATTATTTAAATATAAAAACTATGAATATATTTTTTAAAATACAAAAGCTTTTCGAACAACGTCCATCATCAGTGACTAAAATTATACAATATTGATTGTATATTGTTTAAATGTTTATTCAAATGTCTACAGGTATTCAGAGAGTCGACATGTGCTTCGATGTATATCGGCAAAACAGTTTAAAACACCAAACACGTGAGTATAGAGGTGCAGGCATAAGAACAGCAGTACGCGAAAACATCCAAGTGCCAAAGGATTTCAAATCATTCATGCGTAATGATGATAATAAAACTGAGCTCTTTGGAATGTTTGCGACAACTCTGGTGAGGCTTCATAATATAAAAATGTTTGCAACCTGCAATGACAAAGTTTTGACAAACAACAGCTTAGAAGATATTACATCTATTAGCCCATCCAATCATGAAGAAGCAGATACCCGACTATTGCTACACGTTTTTGATGGGGCGTCAAAAGGAATGATGAAAATCAAAATTGTAACGGTAGATACAGATGTTGTTGTGATTGCACTGTATCACTTCTTTTCCCTGAACATCGAGGAATTTTGGATCGAATTTGGTGTCGGAAAAAACCGAAAGTTTTTACCAATTCATCAATTCGCCAAACAACTGGGGGAAGAATTGTGCAGAGGTCTTCCGTTTTGGTATTGCTTTACAGGTTGCGACACCGTCTCTATGTTTGCTGTTCGTGGCAAAAAAACAGCTTGGCAAGTTTGGAGTGTTTATCCTGAGATTACCAAAACCTTTGTTGGGTAAGCAAAAATATTCAAACTCTTATATATACATTTGGTCAAATATTTTCGAAAATTAGTGTATAGTATGACTTTGTAAGGTATTTTCTATAATATAAGAAGCGAATCACATGGTTTGAATTCAGAAATCCAAAGATATTTTGCAAATTTCATAAAATTATTTGAGATTCATTGTTACGAGCCGCCTTGACTACGCTGTTTGGAATTTTCTGCAACAAAAAATATCATTTTTGGTTTATTTTTGACTTTTCAGTTTACCGTCTAGCGATATCTTGCCAACCGAGGACTTTCGATTAATTCAAAGATTTGTTGTATTACTGTACGATCGTAGCAGCACATGTGAGGATGTGAACACTTGCAGAAGGGCTCTTTTTACCAACAAGAACAGAGACATGGAATCAATACCACCTACCAAAGATGCTCTGGAACAACATGTCCTTAGAACCATGCTACAAAGCTAGTAAGTTTTCACCTCTGCAACTGTTACAATATTTTTGAAAGTAGTTTATGAGTTCTAAATGAAGATAATCGTCTACTTTTAGTATTTGGTGCAACGCTGATAAAAAGGTGATGCCTGATAAAAATTTCGAAAAATGGGGATGGAAACGCGAAGGCCAAACATTTGTTCCTCACTGGACATCATTGCCAGAAGCATCGAAATCATGTGGGGAACTTTTGAAGTGTGGATGCAAGACTCGTTGCCAGAAACGATGCAGTTGCAAAAAATCAGGGATATCCTGTACAGAACTTTGTAAATGTGGTGGTGATTGTTGAAACATTTCCTTTATTTATTTTGAAACATTGCTAATATTTGTAATTTTGATGACGCTATTTTGTTTATTTTGAGCATACCCTATAATATGTTGATTTATATGTTGAACTTCCAGTCAAACGTATGCTGAAACTTCATCACACAAGTTTTCCTTAAAATTCCTTAACAATATGGCACATAAATTATTGAGGTTTTGTCAGAAACGTTTTCACGCAAAATTTCTGTGACGTCATATTGCTCACTTTGAGCATGAATAACTCTTTGTACATTGATTTTTACGATATGAACCAATGACTTTTGGAATCTACATCAAATTTCCTTTCCAACGGTATATAATATATTGATGTTTGAGAAAATTTAAGTTGAAGGAAAAAAGTGCTGACGTCAGCAATCACGTGACTTTTGGGTGTGTCTCCCACCTTAAAATTTTTTAAAATGTCATAACAAACATCTGTACGAAGTTTCATGCTTTCTTCACAATTTGAAGTATTGTTATGCTAACAGCCCTCACTAAAATATATAGAAGAAACTTATAATTATCTTGAACTGTGATCGTTCTTTTCTAACTAAAACAAAATTCTCAACGTTTTGTAAACAGAAGAGTCAAAAAGGTATATATTTGTTTGTTTTTAGTGGAAACATGTTTTGAGATTCTTTATAAACCTGAAAACATCTTTGTTTGTTTCGTATATAGGCTGTTATGCTTTTTAAGCTCTGGATACTTAAGCTCAGCTCAGTTTCCTGTTAAGTTCCAACATCAAAAATGTTTGTCTACTCTCTGTCTCTGCACCACTTACTTTTAATGTTTGATGTTTTAATGTTTTTAATATTTTATATCGGTTTTTAAGTTATACACTGTCGATAATGTCCCTTATTATGAATGGCTTTCCTAATCAGCGAATTAAAACATCTTCCAACTCTCTGTAAATTCAAAACACTGCACATGAAACAATACAAAACTTTCCTTTCAGTTATATAATTTATGTGTGTGCTTGAGCATACGTATAAGTATACGTATGTATAAGTATACTTTCAAAATCTTTGTTTACTTTTTGTGTTTTCAATATTGAGAAATCCATTCATAATTAAGAAGATTGTTGGTACATATAAAATGTTTAAAGAGTACGATTTACATACGAAATCACTGTGATATCTGAAAAGATCAATAAAAGCTTAATATTTCGTTCCCCCAAAATAAGGGATGTTTATGTCATCACACAGTGTCAATTACACTTTCGCAATGCCCTGGGTGCCTATGGAATCAGAAATGCAATGCTGTGTTGTAAAAATCATTCAAACTTATTTTCAAATTTCTTATATAAAGAATTTTTATAAACAGGCCATGTCAACTAGATTAAGAATGTTTGTGAGTGTATGCCATATCATTAATCAAACTAAAACAAAAATGTCTGATTTCAGTTATATGTTGGTTTTGGTCTATGTAGATGTATTTTGCATGACCAAAATCTGTGTGGTTTTTTTGTGCTTGTGATTTAGGAAGATTGACACCAAGTTATCAAATTCAAAAATCCATATCTTTTAGAGTTTGAGTTATGTGCTCATTCATTGTGATATCTGCAAGGATCAATATGTCCTTAATATTGTTTCGTACCAGCAAAATAAAGAATGTAATTCAGTTTATTGGCAGTATATACATTATAAATCTCAGATAGTGTCAATTATCCTTTGACAATGTCTTGGGGAGTACATGATTAGAAATGCGATGTTTTATTTTGGAAATCATATATATATATATATAATCTCTTGCACATTTCAAGTCAAATGGTCTTTTATTTTTCATTTTTCAGCAGATTTTGCAGAAATCCTTTTGCCTGTTAGGGCATCTTGTTTAACACTTTTTTCGCAGCTTTCGGAAAAATTCTGAATTTAGTTTCAATCGTTGAGATTTAATTTATTAAAACACGAGTTCCATGTTAAAAGTTTATTGTTCTTGAAAAAAACACATTTTTTATTTTACTTTTTGGTGCTTCATCCCAGGCATCTTTGTTGTCTAAATGTAATGGTAAGACAGCGTATGTGAAATATGAGAAAGCTGCGCGGGGGGTAAAAGACTTATTTATGATGAATAATTAATGAATTAAGAAAGATAAACTACCTCTGCACATGTAGAATATCTCAGTAAACACAAGATGTCTTTAAGAAATCTAAGACTGCTACGGAGGTCTTTAAGACTAGTGAAGACGTCTTTGATAGGTCTTTCGAAAAATGTCTTTCATAAAACGTCTTAAACACGACCTGAAGAGGTCTTCTAAAAAATCTTTCACACTACATCTCAAAGACGTTCTGAAGAGTTCTTCTAAAAAACATCTTTCACAAAACGTCATAAAGACGTCTTTCTTTCATAAAATGTCTTTCAAATGTCGTCTGAATTAGCGTCTGAAATACGTCTTTTTCCGAAAAACTTAGACACAGTATAGGCAACATTTGTAATAGCAAACAGAGCTGCAGAAAGCGAATAACACATCTTCCTATACTTTCTACATATGTGACAACGTTCGGGGAATAAAGAACTCGATCTCAATGTTAATTCGGGTGGCAAAAAAAGATAAAGGCGAATATCCACTTCAGATAATTGTCAGCGGACCGGACTGGATTGGTTCGCTAAACAATAGACCACGTGCAAACATAACGTATTATTTTCACGTGGTCTCTTGTTTAGCGAACTGATCCGTTCCGGTCCGCGGACAATTATCCGAAGTGAATATTTGCCTTTATCTTAACTAATCGATCACATCGCTCCCCCGGGCCTAATAAGGTAGAGTACATTATAATAATGCATGGTCATTTTATAACACGTGAATTTTTTAACTCTTTATCTTACGTTTTTGTGATTGGTCTATTTTGACTTTTTAAAATCATTCAAGTGTACTATTTTATATTTATACATGTACAGCAACAACAGTACTGACAAAAAAAGTAAGCTGATTTCGATTATGAAGTGAAGACGTGATCGTCATGATAGCCCACTTTTTGAGTGATAACACAACAAATGATTTTTTAAAAGGAGAAATTTTTTATGCAGATACGTTTATTGTAAATTTTGAAAGGTTAAAGTTTTGTGAAGATATTTTTTGAAGACATTGTTGCAGAATAAAATGATCAACAAGCAATTGTCTGACATTCTTCTTGCGTTTAACACCAAAACTAAAGCTTTGTAATTACATAAGTTTCCGTCTCATCTCGTCAGGAAGCCGCATTGAAGACATTTTGAAACTAATCTTCAAAGCATTACAGATTTCAACCGCGGAAAATCATATTAAAAACGTCCTTTTTTCATCTTGAAAGACGTCTTAAAGATCATTTTCAGTCATTTTAAAGTCGGCTTTTGGGCTCGTCTAGATGACGTCTTTGAAACTCGTCTCAAAGCGTTACAGATTTCAACCAAATGGAGATGCATTAAAAGCGTCCTTTTTTCATCTTGAAAGACGTCTTAAAGGTCATTTTCAGTCATTTTAAAGTCGGCTTTTGGGCTCGTCTAGAAGACGTCTCGAAGACGTCTTTGAAACTCGTCTCAAAGCGTTACAGATTTCAACCAAATGGAGAATTATTAAAGACGTCTATTTTGTATCTTGAGAAACGTCTTAAAGACGACTTAGAGAGGTCTTAAAGACGATTTTTGCACTCTTGAAGACGTTTCAAAGACGTCTTTAAAACTTGTCTCAAAGCGTTACAGATTTCAACCAAATAGAGACGTATTAAAGACGTCCTTTTGGTATGTTGAAAGACGTCTTAAAGACGACTTAAAGATGTTTTAAAGTTGACTTTTACACTCGTCTTAAAGACGTCTCAAAGACGTCTTGAAACTCGTCTCAAAGTGTAACACGTTTCAACCAAGGAAAGACGTGTCAAAGACATCCTTTTAGCATCTGTAAAGACGTCTTAAAGACGACTTAAAGACGTTTTTGTGTTTACTGGGTATGAGTACGAGATGACAGCTTTCAAAATATTTGTGAAAAAAAAGTAATGTTTTGCTTGTTATTCAGTTTTTGACGAGCTTAAAATTATTTCTATCTTCGAAACTGAATAAATCATAATAAAACTTAATCAGACATAAGTTTTTACCACAAAGTTTTCTTGTTACTCTAACAACATTTTATGCAGCACACAACCTGATAACATTATATACGACAAACATGTATTATGTAAATATAACATAATTTTTAATTATAAAGATTTTTCATTATCCACAGAATCATTATAGGAAAAGAAACCTTGGAGAAGTCGGAGGGAAGTATGAAAAATGATTATAGACACTGATACTGAAATAAGTTTCCTTACATCAGAGGAGCATTTCTCTCAATAATATTAAAATCATTGTCCCAAATACCAAAGTGATCTAACAAATCATCTTCTTCTTTAATTTGTGCGTAGTTCGCGCATATTTTATTCAATGTCGTTTTTGTAAACAGGTCGGCAATCCCATTCCCTCACTTTGTTTGTTTAATCTTTCTAATTCTGTTTTAATATTTCTTGTAATTTTATGGGAATATAATCGCCATACTGTAATGTCTCTCTCTACAGTGAAACTTGTGGAAAAAGGTTGCACGTTCTGTACAACCTTGTACGTGAAAGGTTGCATTAAAATAGTCCATCATGTACTTTCGCAAACAAACCATTTCTGTACAATACCTTCTTATTTCATCGTTAACTTCCCCATCTTTTCTGACATCAAAGTTGTTGAAATATAGTGTTGCTGTGGAGTTCTGACTCTTTTGTCCTGATCTTCCAATTTCTTGTAAGTAGCTTTCCAAGTTGGGTGGTGGCAAAATATGAATAATGTTTACGATATCAGGGGTATCTACTCCCATTCCTGAAGCAGTTGTAGCAAAAACAACTAGTATTCTACATTTATCGTTCTCAAGTTCTCAAGATGATGTTGAAAAAATTCCAGGCATGCCTACAGTATTTTAATTTCAGGTATATTATTGTTATTGGGTAGTTTTCTCGTTGGCTATTTAATTCTACTGCAATTGGTCTTAAAATGTCATCGTAGCTTTCCATCCCCTTGTTGTTAGGTAAGCGCTCTTTAACCACCATATACACATTTGTGCGACTCGGACAGGCTTTAGCTATTTTGAAATTATCACTAGGAAGTGCAAGACTTTCTTTAATTTTCCAAATCAGCTGGTTATTAGCAGTATCAGTTAAACATAGTGTTACAATATCTATATATTAATAGCCGATTCTCTGTTTGTTTGTTTGTTTGTGCGTTTGTTTGTTTGTTTGTAAGTCACGCAAAATGGTAGATTGAGTTGTGAGAGTGATTATTTTATTTTATTTTGTGCGACGTCAGTGTGAAACCATTGTATTGAGACCCTAATCGAATGCGACGTTTAGGGAAAATTATCTCGGTAACCAATAGGGATAACTGACGTTTTTTGGGGTCCGCGATGCAGGCGATAGAGCGACGAAAAATTTGGGTCTAGTTTTATTGGAAGACGGATCTATGACGTCATCAAAATTTTGATCGACGATATCTCCGAAACGGTTGATCGTAGGAAAACGATCCCATGCATTTTTTTGATCAGTTTTTCGAGCTCTACAACATGGGCACACTTATTATTGCCAAATCCCTAATTTTATTTTTCGTGAACCCAACGCAGGCTGAAGGTGGACATGGGCGGCGAGCGACGCCGCCTTGGCGGCTAGTATTATACTAATTCGCGATTGTGCATACCACTTTTAATTTAGAGAGTGATATATTTACTTTTTTTTTCACGGTCAAATCCTTCTTATTTTTTCCCTTTTCGTCGTAAAACTACGCAGAGCGAGAGACACTTTTTTTAATGTTACGTAATCTAAGTGTGACGTTTAAATTTGTTAAACCAATCAAAACGCAAGAAATCTTTTTTTCGTAATTTTGATTGGTTGACGATTTCCAAAAAATAGTTCGTTAATAACCGTTTTCATTATCGTTTGCTATTTTGACGAAGAAACACAGGTTTGTATACATGCTGTTTATTAAACTGTTTATTGTTAAACTTTTATTGTTATTGTATTTTAGATTAATAATGTGTAATGTAAGTTATGTATGTATTTAAATGTTTGTTTACAATGTAAAATCATACTGAAATGGTTATGTGCTGGAAAAGGAAGAACATGTATATAGTATACATGTAAACATATAACACATGTAAACATACACATATAACCATGCAGCACATGTTTCAACGTTTTACTTCTTTGGTTTTAGTTATCAATAATATGACTATACAGAAGAATCAAAATAATTCAATCAGACAAAAATGCGGTGCAGAAATGCAGAAAATTGACATTTCGCAGTAACGAATGGTTTTAATTTTAATTTAGTTTTGAAAGATTAATTAATTTAGTCTTGAAGAGATATCTGAGTAATGAGTCAAAATAATTTTATCATTTAGTATGTACATTCTGAATGAAAACGAAGACGAAAGGAGGAGTGCAACAAAGAAATTTATCTTGTTAAGCGCGCTATTAGTTTGCAAAGAAGAGTGATTTAGCACATGTTTCAACGTTTTAATAACTTTTTTTTAGTTATCAAATATGGCTATACAGAAGAATCAAAATAATTCAATCATTTTGGATGTAGAAGCTGGATGAAAACGAAGAGAGGGAGCGCAGTAAAAATTTGTTTTGGTAACGCGCGCCATGATGTGATTTATTTATTTACAATCAACTAAAAATGGTGCCACAGTTGTGAATGTTTTTTTGCTTACCATGTCTGTGGAAATCGGGAATGTCTGATGCTTTCTTATCTCCTCAACCATGTCTGCCTTTTATTAAATTTTCCTGTACAATTTATTGACGATGTTTAAGATGTTTGGTGCTTTGTCTGTCTGCCTATCTGCCTTACTTCAATATGGTTGCGGTAAGTGTGATTTTGTAGCTGTCTTCTTCACTGAAATCTTTTTCTTTTATGTCAGAAAAGAAAAAGTGTATATGAGCCATTCAAGAAATGAAGCACATGGTTAAATTATGATGTTAACAGGGTTAGTTAAGAGAAAAATGGATTATGTATTTAAGAAGTTGTTTAGCATTAAGTTTGGCATTATGTTTTTATTATTTTTTTATATTCTGTCTGGGTATTAAATTATGGTTTCGGTCAAAAGTAGGGCATTTCCTTCTGTAATTTTTTTTATTATTTTGACGTTTGAATGTGTATCCCAGGTTAAAAGTCTTTATTCAGTTCAGCTCCAGTGTTGAGTGAAACCGTATTGACTCAGAGTATTGGTTTTTTTTATAGACTATCCGATCTATAGGCATACAAATTCTGTCAATAAATTTGTATTTTTAATTATTATTTTAAATGCGTACTTGAAATTTCTTTTTGTTTTTGTTTTGACAATTATATATTAGGTTTTCCGTGTTATCGTACAATTGAAATAGTGTTCTTTTAGGTAAGATTAATAAAAAATCATATAAGCCATTAAAGAAATGAAACTCATGGTTTTAATCATGATATTGATGGCTGGTGAAGAACAGATTATCAATTTTTAAAATTCTGTCCAATGTAACTTCCGCACGAAAGAAACACAGTTGGAAGGTATCGATTTGTTTTCAATTCACTTTTTGTATATGTTATTCAATGTTGGCTTTTGTGTTCTTATGTATTGCTTTATTACACTAAAGTTACTTCTATTCTGTGTATACAATATATATATTTCTTTGTTGCATTGCCATTTGTTTCTGCATTAAATTTTGATTTTGGTGTGAAGTAGGGCATTTTAACTGCTGCAATGTTTGTTTCACACCTCCGGGTAAAAAATAATTTTACAAAACCTTTATTCAGTTCAGTTCCAGTGATATACACATATGCATTTATACGCATTCTTATAATAGTGGGATGTTGGATTCTTTGGTGTATAGGTTTGCATTAATTAAGTTACTTTGGATTTTCTGTGTATCAACAAAATAGTTTTCGGTCAATAGTAGGGCATTTTAAGTGTTGAAATGTTTGGTTATAATTTGTCTCCAGGGTAAAAATTTTTATTAGGTAAATAGTTTTGCATGTGTTCTTCATTTCATCTTCGGGGTATAAAAACATGGTTTTGGTCAAAAGGAGGGAATATGGAGAATTTTCGATGTTGCAATTGTTGTTACTATTTTGATGTTGGGGGGAATTTAATTGATTAATCCTTTCTCTCGGTTCAACTCACATTGACTAAAAATGGTAAAAAAAATTTATTTTTCGTGAACTGGACGCATGTGGAACATGGGTGGCGAGCGACGCCGGATTAGTATAATAAGACGTCATTTTCAGAAGCAAAACCCGTAAAAAATTTTTACCCGGGATACTAGTCTTATATATAATAGCGAGTGTGTGTCACATTTTTATTTTAGAGAGTGATAAATTTTGTTGAATTTTACGGTCAAAATCTTCTTAATCGTGGTCATATTTTTCGTTAGGCCATGCGTTTTTTTACGATTATTATATAGTAGCACGTGCCGTGACGTCAGTTTTTTAATCTATCACGGGGAAATCATTGCATTGCATCCCTAATCGAGCGCAACGTTTTTGGGGAAATATCTCGAGAACCAATAGGGATAACTGACGTTTTTTGGGGTCCGCGATACGGGTGATGGTGTGACGCAAAATTTGGGCCTAAATTTTATTTTGGTACTGCGGCTATGACGTCAGCAAAATCTTTAACCGACGATATCTCTGCAACGGTTGGTCGTAGCGAAACGATCCCATACACTTTTTTGCTCAGTTTTTCGAGCTCTATAACATGTGTACACTTTTAAATCGATATTCCTTGATTTAATTTTTCGTGACGAGGTTTGCACACCTTGATTACATTTTTCGTAACCTTTTTTCGACACGGGATTTGCATATATCCTTTTCGAAGTTAGATGTTGTAAAAAATTTTTACCCGGGTTACTAGTATATATATATCTATATCGTGCATACCATTTTTATTTTAGAGAGTGTTGTGGTTTTTTTTAAATTTACGGTCAAAATCGCCTTAATCGCGGTCATTTTTTCGTTAGACCATTGATAATTGACGATTAGTATAATAGCATGCGGCGTGACGTCGGTTTTTTTTATCTTATCATCACGGGAGAACCATTGCATTGCATCCCCAATCGAACGCGACGTTTTTGGGGAAATATTTCGAGAACCAATAGCGATAACTGACATTTTCAAGGGTCGGCGATACGGGTGATGGGGTGACGCAACATTTGGGCCTAAATTTCATTTGGTACTGCGGCTATGACGTCAACAAAATCTTTGATCGACGGTATCTCTGGAACGGTTGGTCGTAGCGAAACGATCCAATACATTTTTTTGATCAGTTTTTCAAGCTCTACAACATGGGTACATTTTCCACTTACGATTTCATGGTTTAATTTTTCGTCACCTCATTTCGTCAAATTAAAGCCGTAAAAAACTTTTACGCCAGTTGCTAGTCTTATTATACTAATTCGCGATTGTGCATACCACTTTTATTTTAGAGAGTCATATATTTAACTAAATTTTACGTAGGATTTCCTATATTGTCCGCGTAAAACCACGTAGAAGCGAGAACGTTTTTTTCTCTGTAATGACGTCAGATTTTCTACATTGATTGGACGTCAGTTTTTTTATCAGTACATACAACAACGTTTATATGTCTTAACTTCTATACGCGTACACGGGACACGGGTTCATTTTCGAAATAAAAACCGGTAAGAAATGTATGTTGATTGCGGGCGTCGTGCGACGATGCCTCGGCGTCTAGTCTACTTATACTAATCCGCAATCGTGCATACCACTTTTAATTTAGAGAGTTTTTTGTTTTTGTTTTTTTAATGGTCAAAATCTTCTTAATCGTGGTCATATAGCGGCGGTTAGACCACGCATGACACATTCACGTTTAGTATAATAGCACTTGGCATTTGACGTCAGATGTTTTTATGATCGGGGGAACCATTGCATTGCATCCCCAATCGAACGCGACGTTTTTGGGGAATTATCTTGGAAACCAATAGGGATAACTGACGTTTTTTAGGGTTGGTCACACGGGTGATAGGGTGACGCAACATTTAGGCCTAAATTTAATTTGGTACTGCGGCTATGACGTCATCAAAATCTTTGATCGACGATATCTCTGGAACGGTTGATCGTAGCGAAGCGATCTCATACATTTTTTTGCTCAGTTTTTCGAGATCTACAACAAGGTACACTTTTGAGCCGCGATTCTATGATTTAATTTTTTGTCACCTATTTTCGAAATTAAAACCCGTAAAAAACTTTTACGTGAGTTGCTAGTCCTAATATACTAATTCCCTTTGTGTGTCACACTTTTATTTTAGAGAGTGATATATTTGTTTAATTTTTGCGGTCATCGTCTTCTTATGTGCGCGTAAAACCACGTACAGGCGAGAGACACTTTTTTCACGATTATTCTAAAAGCACGTGGCATTTGACGTCAGTTTTTTAATGATCACGGGGAATCATTGCATTGCATCCCCAATCGAACGCGATGTTTTTGAGGAAATATCTCAAGAACCAATAGGAATAACTGACGTTTTTTAGGGTCCGCGATACGGGTGATGGGGTGACGCAACATTTGGGTCTAAATTTTATTTGGTACTGCGGCTATGACGTCATCAAAATCTTTGATCGACGATATCTTTGCAACGGTTGGTCGCAGCGAAACGATTCCATACACTTTTTTGATCAGTTTTTCGAGCTCTACAACATGAGTACATTTTCCAGTCGTGATTCCAGGATTTAATTTTTCGTCACCTCTTGCAGCACGGGGGGATGGGTATTTGACACATCATTTTCGCAGTTAGACATGGTAAAAAACTTTCACCCGGGTTACTAGTATATATATTATATCTTGGAAAAGTTGTATATTGTTATTTTGAATTAAAGATCTTTGTTTGTAAAACAAATGTATCACATTTCTAAAATTAACATACCATATTTCCATGCAATAAGCTTTATCAATGACACAAGCAACAGCTCTCTCTTGAAATGGAGTTGACTTAAGGAGCTTTTGTCCATAAGTACTGAGAAGAACTTCTGGATGGGCAAACACTACTTCTACTTTTCCATTTCTGATAGTTTCTGGAATTTCAATATCATCACCACCCCCATCAGCAACACTGTTTGTAAAATTCTGCTCAAATAACGATACAGTGTTTTCATAAGAACTAAGATATGGAAGCACTCCTACAGCGATTCCTCTTTTCTCCAATGTTTTAATTTGATCCTCTATTATCGAATTGAGGGGACTAACCATAATTGTAATGTTATTAGAACCAGGTTTCTTCGGTAGTAGTAAAGTTGACAATAATTGGTAGATCAATGACTTTCCAAAGCCAGTCGGAAGGACGGCTAACACATTAAGGCTTTCGTATAGATATTCTTCTAAAATTCTTCTAAAAATAGTTACTTGAAAGAGCGCCACAAATCTGATCTGTAAGAATCGGGTTGCTATACTCGGGCCGTCGTGTGAATTTCAAAATTTCCAAAAATATGGGAAATTTTAACCGGCGTTCGCCAGGGTCTTCTTTGCCGCCGTCCGTATATCGAAAAGGCAAGAAACCCTGGGTACGAGGTTGAACATTTCCTTTCATATCTACAAGTGCATTTCTTGCAAGCTTTAACTTGTGACACAAATCAAGAATGAAAACAACATAATTTGTAAATTTAAACTTTGGGCTGAACGGACAACAAACTGGAATCTCGTCGATGTAGCATTTTCCCGTCAGCGCTTAAAGGTGGCTAACTGTATTTTCAGTTAATTGAGGCTGAGGCTTCTGAAAATAATTTTTTGTCTCTCAATTTTTTAGCTTTCTAACCTTCTGCCGTAACTATTTTTTGTTGTTGGGGTGATGAAAACGTTTACGTGTCTTTAACTGGGATTTGCTGTGATGACGGTGCTAAAGTGGAGGTGGCTCTTCAGCATAGATTCTTTCAGTTGATGATTTTCTTGAAACTGTTTTTCGGAATTTTTCGGAATTTTCTGGAAAAATAAAAATGGAAGGGATTACATCTTAATTTTCAAGGAATCCAACTATTTGGCACAATTTTCGATTGTTTTAGGAAAATTTTATATTGTCATTGTTATCAAAATAGTTTATACACCCATACGCTGAGAAACATTTCAGTGTAAATACACTTGAGTTTTCAATGTTTTGCCACTATTAAAGATGGTTACAGATTCCTCACTTCAATATGCCCATTCAGACATCTAGCGTTTGGCTACGCCAGAGTTCAATACTGGACAGTTATATATGCAAACGGAGAAGAATAAAGCTTAGTCCTCACCGGGCGCTAAGAATTAACGCGAAATTCTTAGCGCGAAAAAATAAAGCGATAATTTGGTGAGGATGGATTTCGCGCTAAAAACTTGTCTAGCGCCTTAAATAAGCGCGCAAAAATTTCGCGCTAAATTATCAAAAATTTTTGATATTTTAACGCGTTATTATAACGCGCTAGCGGCATATCAAAAGATAATTTTTGATCTTTCATGATCTTTCGGTACTTTCAAAGAAATATTACGTAAAACACATTAATTAGTTTTTTTTTCACATTTGGAGAAAAGAAGAAGAAGAGAAAGTTATAAATATGGGAAGAAATCAAAAAATAAATTTGCAGGAAGAAGAAATCCTTGCAGAAACTGTCAGAAAATACCCATGCCTGTATGATAAATCGTCTCCACATTATAAAGACAAAAGGAAAACAGAAAATGCTTGGAAAAAAGTTGGAGAAGAAACGATACACAAAGAAAAGGGCTGCATGGAGAAAGGTATCAAGGTCAGGAATGGGATCTTCTGATGTCAAAAATATTGAAGAACAGAAAAAGTTGTACGCGTTTCTAGCTTGGTTGGACCCATATATGGCATTAAGAAATACTAAAACCAACATTGAACTGTCTGATGAGGAGGATAACAATGAATCTACAAACTTTACCCCGCATGATTTCGAAGAAGAAAATGCAAAAGAAAGTGCAGACAATTCGGACGATGACATAGAAAATGAAAAAAGTTCCGAGTATGTTTCCGCTTAGTCACCTTCTGCCACAAACATGAAACGAGCCACACCTAAAAAGAGATTACATCGTCAATCTGTTAAAAAAGTTGACCATCAGAAACAAAACAAAAAGAGCTGTTTTGCTTCCGATGTTGATGTTGAAGAACTTGAAGTGCTGAAAGGGCTGCAAACGGCTATGCATTTAAAAGCAAACAAAGCAAGACAAATCGAAAAGGTTACAGGAGATGCGTTATTTGGTCAGATGGTTGGGGAGGAAATAAGTGAGCTACCTCCCATTGCCAAATTGCAAGCGAAACATGAAATTCAAAGTCTCTTATTCAAGCACCGCATGTCTGCAATGAAGGAGTCTCTGCATCGAAATTTGTCAACAGCAAGCCAAGAAACAAATGCAATACCTACATCACCTGGTCAGTGTATTAAATTTGCCAAATCCTTTTCATAATAACTTTTCACCTAATGGGAGTAACTCATCTTTTGGGGCTAGTGGGTCAGACCACTCTTGGTTTCAAAGCATGAACACATTTTAAACTTTAAATAACTAACACTTTAACACTTTTTTGTTGTCTGTTCTTATAAAAAGAAACATATACAAGTCAAAAATAAAACATCACTGTCAATCATTCCCTGTGCTTCGAACGTACTTCAGTTGCCAATCAACCATTCCATAACTTCCATTTAAGTATTCCTTCAGGGATTCCCTCATTTCCAATGATACTTCACTATGACGTGAGCCACGCACGTTATTTATGTTTCGAAAACAGCTCCACTGGCCTTCAGGAACAAGTCTCCGTCATTCCCCTCTTTTCATTTCACCACTGTTACTGGCGCTATCTACAAAACCAGCTGGAGTGTACAGAGCATTTTCTGTCAAACGTAAGTAATTATGTAAGCACACTGTTGCCAACACATAATTTTCGACGTTACTCACTGTTGCCTTTATTGGCCTACTGAAAATTCTCCAGCGAGCACGCAGTATGCCAAATGCATTTTCAATCACACGCCTTGCTCTGGAATGTCTGTAATTGAAAACCGATTGCTCTTCAGACAATCTTCCAGGGTAAGGTCGCATGAGCCATGTTTTCAGAGGAAAAATTTCATCTCCTACGAGAAAATAGGGAAGAGGGTCGAAAGAACATCCTGGAAGTGTTCTTGCTGTTGGCAATTTCATCTTGTTTTCCTGAAACGAAATTCCCATCAGTAATTTTGAAAGGACACCGCTATCATTATTGTGCCCATATTGCCCAATATCAATTAATGAGAAGCAGTATTTTGCATCACATATGGCCAGTAGCACAATATTGAAATAGCCCTTATAATTGTAGAACAATGTCCCACTGTTTGCTGGAGCTTCGATTTGAATATGCTTGCCATCAATGGCTCCAATGGTATGTGGTAGATCCCATATATCTTGAAAATCATTTGCAATTTGGAGCCAATCGTCAGGACAGCATGGTGCTCTCAAATACGATGGAGAGAGTACTTTATGAATTGCTATGCATGTTTCCTTGATTATGTTACTGATTGTTGTTGTGCCAATGCGATATGCAAAACTTAATGATTTTTGACTGTCTCCTGATGCCAAAAATCTCAATGTTACACATAAACGTTCATCTGCGGAAATAGACTTACGAAAATTGGTGTTTTGTTTGGTAATCAGCGGTGCAGTCATTTGTAGCAAGTGTTCGAGCCTTTCTGGTGACATTCGAAAGTACCTAGGAAGACAATTATTCATGATAAAGGAAGTGATCAGTAGCAAATTTCGCCTTCAAGCAGAAATAAAAACTTACTGAAAAAACATGAATCTATCAGCCATTTTCATACTTTGAACCAATTTATGATAATCCCCTTGTACTTCCCTTTCTTGAAACAATGGCCTTACCCAAACTGATTTTGTTTTATTTCCCGCTTTTCCACCCATTTTCGTTATCCTCCTTATCCTTCGTCTTCTTCTCAAAATTATCGCAGCAGTTAATACTAGTTCGTCTTCACTGTCCGATTCCATTATGAAAATGTAAAAGAATTTGGAAACACAGTTTAATTTTAAGATAATAACGCGATAGTAAATTAGGACGTTAGCGCGAAAAATATCATCTTTTCGCGCCAGACTTTCTGGCACCGACGCTAAAATTAATTTCGCGCTAATTCTTAGCGCCTGGTGAGGACTAAGCTTAAGAATAAGGAAAATGCCCGTTTTCACATATATTTCCCACTATGGGGAAATACATAAAAGGGTTATAATAAGAATCAAAAGCGGTAAAAGTTAGCTAATTCATTTTCTGAAATTTTCTAACCAAACTAATAGAGCGTTCCGGCGCGCGGCAATAAGGTTACGTCATGTAAACAATCCACCATTATGGTAGGGAAAACATCTCGCGGGAAATTCAAAACAAAATCGAAAGTTCATTAAAATGTCTACTACTGATTATATTTCGACTCTTGATCCTCCCTCAAAAAAAAGATACCTTGAAAAGATTAAACTCGTTAATAATCTAGATCCTACGGTGGCCCATAAGTGACATTTTTCGAATGATGTTTTTTTATGTATATTCCCGACTGATATTACTAGTCGCCGACTAATAATATTATTCGCCGACTGTTATTATTAGTCGCCGAGCAATAATTACTAGTCGCCGACTGATAATAGTACTCGCCGACTGATATTATTAGTCGCCGAGCAATAATTACTAGTCGCCGACTGATAATAGTACTCGCCGACTGATATTATTAGTCGCCGAGCAATAATTACTAGTCGCCGACTGATAATAGTACTCGCCGACTGATATTATTAGTCGCCGACTGATATTTCCTACTAATTGCATTATGGGAAAAGCTGGAAACAGATGATCAGCATGTTTTGTGAGTAACAGTACCAGAGAGCATGCAAAGTCATGGCGAACAGTAAGCGTGACGAACTTATTACAAAGTATTTCTTTGCTGGTATGACTTACGATGAAATTACACAGATGCTAGAAGGTTCAGATAGGCCAATAGCTAAGAGACAAATAAATCGTATTCTCAGAAAGAAGAATCTGTATAGAAGAGGAAGAAGATCAAGTGCAAATGTAATTTTAACAGGGATACATGAAGAGCTTTCACAATCAGGTGAAAATTTTGGATATAGAACAATGACACAGAAGCTTAGATTGAAGAAAATTAATGTTGATAGAGAGACTGTGCGTCTTGTACTAAAACAACTTGATCCCAAAGGTGTTGAATTACGTTCACTTCATCGTTTCAGACGACGAAGATACTATTCTCGCGGTCCAAACTATATGTGGCACGTAGACGGATACGATAAACTCAAACCCTATGGGTTTGCTATTCATGGAGGAATGGATGGGTGGAGTAGAAAGATATTATGGCTTAACGTTGGATCAAGTAACAATAATCCCAAAATAATCGCTGGTTATTTTCTTGACTGTATAGAACATTTGAACTTCACGCCACGCTGTGTAAGAAGTGACCATGGCTCTGAAAATGTAATAATGTGTGGTGTGCAGAGATTTCTACGCCGAAATTTCATGGATGATTCTGCTGGGAATCTCAGTTTTAGATATGGCTCATCTGTCCGAAATCAAAGGATAGAGTCCTGGTGGTCCCAATTCCGAAGGCACAGAAGTCATTTCTGGATCAATTTCTTTAAAGACTTGGTTGACCAAGGCACATTAAACACCAGCTTAAGTTATCATATTGATTGTGTACGATTTTGTTTTATGGGGCTGCTGCAGACAGATCTCGATGAAACTGTTTTTATGTGGAATAATCATAGAATTCGTAATATAAGGAATTCAATATCACCTGCTGGACGCCCTGATGTTTTATTTACCGTGCCTGGCTACTACAACGGCATGTCGCAGCATTTTCAGCTCAACTCGTCAGATTTTGGTCTTGCAAAAACATACGCTGAAGCACCATTGCTATTTGGTTGTAGTGAAGATATGGTCAAGTTAATCTCAATTATAATGCATGAACAGAACCTAAAATCACCCGTTACAATAACTGACGCCAAAAATCTGTTTATTTCATTAACACAGGAGATGGACAATTTATTTTAGAGCAATAGCTTAATTAACCTTATTAGACTTTTTTCCTAATTTAGCATTATTCATTATTTGATAGATACAGTTTATTTATAGAAGCAAAAGGTGACTGAAATATCTGTTGAATTTCATGAGACAAGGCTAAAATCATGACAATCAAGTTGACTTCACTTACCACAGAATAATCAATTGATTTCCACCAACTTTGTAATCTTGATGTGTTTCATACACATTGTTTTGTCGGTTGTTTTGGGAGTTTGATTTAACTGACGTTTGTCATTGTTTAGAATATATGTGTCATATATGTGTGTCAAACCTATTATCTTCCCGCCTTTTTTCCGAGCAATTGGTATATAAGGGAATAACAAAATTTACCTGGAAGCAGGACGCAGAAAGGCCTACCATATACGACAACACGTGATATATTCTTTGTCCCTGACGGAAGAACTTCATTCAATTTTCGTAATGTTGAATTTTTTTGCACTCTATTCGAGGAAATGTAAACTTCCAGATAAAGATTTTCAATCTTTATTTTGGTCTACGTAATACGCATGTGTATAACATGCGTCAGATTTGTTTTACTCGGCCAGCTGGTACAAATTGAATAGCAATTCCGATTCAAGAGTTTCCGTTTGTAACTAAAATGCCGAGAGTTTCAAGTGAAAAGTGTGAAGTTTGAAAATTTAAGGCCAGATACAAGCTAAGTTCATCATTGAAAGGCAAATACTTCAAAGGAACAATTTGTTTGCAGAAGAAATTTTTGTGCAGTTTTTTTTTTGCGGAGCTTATCTTTGAGGAAGGATTTTGAGGAAATAATTTTTGCAGATGTCCCTTTCAATTTTTATGAGAAAAAATTTGTTAGAAATCCGCAGAAATAAATTCCGCATTAAAAAAGTTCCACAAAAATCTCTTCCACAAACAATTTTTTCCCTTAAAGTAGTTTTTGCGATGGTGATTATTCATTTTTTATTCATCAAGTGCTAGCATGGGAAAATAGGAGACAAAATGGTTATATAATAACAAATATCTTCGGTTAAATACAAAAACGTTTCATGAACAAAAAAATAAATAAGTCCCAGAACTCCATTATCAATATATCCACGAATGTCCATATACATATCAAGAGAAAAAGGAAAAGTAAATATAAGTTCTTATTTTAAAGTAACGATTGGCGACCAGATCTACTACAAAAAGAACAGAAAGATGGCTTTATTATTAATTAACAAAAAGTAATGAACAGCATCTAAACAGCCATTAAAGTATCGAATGAGGCAAATGAATACTCAAATTGAGGTCACAAATGTTTCAGCGAAATTCATTTTACTTTTCGATCACTCAAAAAAAAAAAAAAAAAAAAAAGAATTAAAAAAATGAATAACAAAAGAAGTGATATGTGCTGTTAAGTAATAATATTTTCAGATTTCTTTAGATTTTCAACCAAGGATACTTTTTGATCTAATAACGAACTAGATTTATCTATTTGCATACAAAATCCTTTTAAGGCAATTATGTGTCCTTTCTCTTTTAGTCCTAATAATTCCAGGTCTTTATCGTCACTTCTCCAAACAGCAGACTCATCCATCTACAACATTATAGAAAAACCATAAGGACACAATTTCTAATGAAATTTAGTTTTCTTCATCAAATTAAAACCTTTCTTGTGTAGTTTATAGCAGCGGAGAAGTTACTTTAAAGTACATACCAGGTTTTCAGCAAAATTGTGGATGACAAATTCATTAACTTTTCGCCCTTTCAAAAATTCACAAACCTAAGAAATGATAAAACATCTCAATATATATAATAAAGTGTACTTCTGAGTGACAAAGTTTTTTTTGACTTCATTAAGGATAGTCGATACCCTCTGAGATGAATTTTTTTGAAAGATTTTTTTTGAATATTTCCCTTCAATTTTTCTTTTAAAATCAGATTCTGCAATCAGAATTTTAAAATTCCAAATAATTATGGAGTTATTAGCAAAAATTAAAGGCAAAAAAACCATTTGTTTACATAAGTAATTGATCTCTCAATAGCTGTAAATCATTTTATGAATGTTTGAAACCCATTTTTTTCTCAGTTCATTCATTTTTGCCAATGTGTTAGTTATTGCATTATTATCATTAACAATGACACCAGGTAGTTTTCTTTTTATCGTTTTAACTTTTCATTCCAACATCACCATATTCACAATAAAATCAGATTGCTATTCAATTTTATTTACTTAAGTGATGAAATAAGAAAAATCTTTAAATGTGATTTTTTCTAAAAGTAATTTTGGCTTGATGTCCAACATTTAACGAGTTCTGATTCCCCTTAGGAATGAGATATAACCATGTGATTTTTTTCATTTTCGTCAGTTAGCCTTTGTGCAAAAAAGTTTGCCACAAATTTTGGAAAGAATCAAAATTCGCCACGTGAGGGAGAGTTGAAGTTAAACAATTAATGTTTTTATAGAGTCATGAACAAAAGGCTTTAATATTTTGGAAGCAACAAGTTTTAAAAAGATGTGACAAACCTTTTGCAACCAATGGTCATGATGGATTGCAAATGTGCAATTTGTTTGAAAAGAAAGTGTAATGGAGGGGAAGAGTTAGAAGTATTCAATTGAATGCCTTGTGAATTTTACTTTTTTTCTTTTAATTCCTATCTTTTCCATTTTTAATAAGCAAGATATGACTTATTTAGTCAGATAAATTTTAAATAAGCATTCAGAAAATATATACTTTTGATAAGAAAAAATTCAACACATTATAAATTATCAGGGAAAAACTGAAATCATGCTAGGGGTATCGACGACTATCCTTAAGAAGGCTTGCAACGAATAATATCAGTGTGTAATCATTTCAAGAGTCAATTTTGGCAACTTATTTTTATTAAATGTTTTAAATTCCTTAATATTCAGTTATAGCAAAAAACAATAATGCCATGTATTACAACACAAGTTTCATAGATTGCACATGGCTAGCTTGCATAACTACGAGTAAATTCCTCATACATTAAGTCAAAGTTTTTGCAAACTTACTCGGTTAATGCTTTCTTCCATTTCAGTCCTGACGAGGTCTTGTTTGACATTCGGATAAATCTTCAGAAGTCTCCGGGTTCATTTCGCCAGCAATTACATTAAGTCATAAGTTAAAACTACGATTTCTTTTTAAATTAAATGTTATACATTGAAAACACGCGGAAAAGTGCGAAATGTACGATATCAAAGCCACGTGTTCTGTCTGACCTGAAAGCATTTTCATCATCGGTCTTAATACATATCCCGCGCTGAATGTGTTGAATTGTGTTGAATGGCCGTCATTTAACTTGCAACAGAAGGTGGTTAAACTTAACATTGTATTTATAAGCTTCAGGCTGTGAACTCAAAGCGAAAATAATGTTTGGGGTGTAATGAAATGACTAAACAAAAGAGTTGCTTACTTTTTAAACTTAGATTATATCTATGATGAAGGTATAGATATTTTTTATAAAAGTATTGAAATTCAATTATTCTTTTGTTCGCATGCATCAAAACCATGACGAACTCGTAAAACTTTATTAACCTTTATCATCTCTTAGAGATAAGTTGCACTCTCTGATGCTAATATACATTTAAAGTAGATTTGCAAGTGTAAATAAGGCTTAAAGCACCAGAAACTATTTGCTACAAACAAAAGAACTATGTTGAAGTAGAACAATGGTACATATAAAAAAGAACGTATGAGCCGTAAGAAAAAAAGAAACAAAAGGAAAACCAAACTTCTTCGAAAAAAACAACAAAAAAAAAAAACAAAATAAAATAAAAGCAAAATGCCCGTCAGAAATACTGCGTTTTAAACCTTGATTTCAAAACAAAAATATACAAACACCAGGGCACATAACAAACAAGAAAAAAGAAGAAAAGGTTCCAAAATGTTAGAATAAGAAGAATAAATGCTTCGATGAATCTTATTAATTGTATGTATGAGAGCTTCGAAGCAGCACAAGCAGGCCTCCCACAGAAATTTTGACTATCATATATATGAATATATGGCCAAAAACGGCTAAAATATATGGAAATATATGAAAAAAATGGGTAAAATATATGATTTTTTGCTAAAATATATGTTTTTCAGACCTGAGGTAATTGTGCAAATATAAACTGTTAATACTTTTGACTTTTGACAAAATTAGAAACACAAGTAGCAATAAATCTGATTTATTAAGATCAAGATCTCGCAATTCTCCGTGTATAAGTTCTAGTGATGAATTGACGTTTATACTTTTAAATCCTGAATAGTGAGAAATCTACAGATAATACTATCTTTTTGGTTTTTCAGAACGAATATCCTGAATTGAAAAGAGAAACTACAGTTCAAACGAACATAGTAAGAAAACAACCCAACACAATTTCAGAAAGTCCAGAACATAACAAATGATACTCAACATAATCCAAGTTATAATAGATGAACAAGAACTATTGCTTGCTCTTTTTCTCTTTACTTTTATTGTCTAACACTAGGAGTTCTGAGGAAAGCACTGCCTTTTGTTTCAATCCCATGTTAATTTTGCTTTGGCAGGCTAAGCTTTTGCCTGTTTATGGTACTCTTTTTCATCACTTCACCAAGATCAGAATTTCCCTCCTCTACACATTTGTCAGCTACCTCTATCCCTTTCATGATTGACTTATTTCTTTCCAGTTGTCCAATCTCATCTTGCAATTTACTTTTTTCTATTACTTCGTTCTTCCTCTTCTCCTTCTCTTTTCTTTCCTTCTCCCCCAGCTCTCTCTTAGCAGACAAAAAAGCATCATACCTCATTTTTGCATGTTGACAAGATTTTATGAGTGATTTATCACACTTCACTTTTAATAAACCTCCATTTTTAACTATATGATCTTTCACTAGTCGCATTACAACATACTCTCTACAACTTGAACCTTCATAATTTGGGTGAATCCCTTCATAACTTAAACTATACATAACTAGAAACAAATTTCTTTTGGGTGTTAGAGTTATAAGGAGTTCACTGTACTACAACCGAAATAATCAAGCTCAGAAACAATTCCTCGTAATTTGAAACTAGTTCTTGTTACATGAACAGACACTTCTGTTTTTATAAAACTCAAATACAAATCAGGTATACAACTGTTAAAGCTAATAGTAAAAAGCTCAATACTCGATACTCCTTTTAAGTTTTCTATAAAATGAAGAGAAGTTCATGAAAAATGCATGTCAATACTATGTAAAACTATATGTATACTACTAAGTAATAACTTAATCTACTAAGCAATCAAAGTTGATAATTGTATGAACAAATTGAAATTTTTAATGGACAGCCTATATGAACAATAATTAAAAAAAGATTATAAAAACCAATTCTGACTCTCAGCTACTGAAAAAGATTTGAAAATATATGAAATATATATGACATTTTCACCATTTTTACAAAAATATGTGAAATATATGAAATATATGACTTGTGGGAGCCCTGCACAAGACTTTACCAAAAACAAGTTCAATTTCAACTTGTTCAAGTGATGCTTTGATGTGTTTGAATTTCTCCTCTTTCTTTTTTTATTTTTTCGTGAATAACTGGTAAAATGCCAAAAATACTTAAATAAATAATGAATGTTTTGTTTACACATAGTCACATAGTCACATAGTCTTGTGACTATGGTTTACAGTTTTGTTTACAGTTCAGAGTTAGTTTTTCCCTTACAAAATTCGATGTAATCAGTCGCATCATGAAGCAAATTCGATATACATAAACGGATGGATGGAAAAGCAAAGTTGATATAAACCCGGAGACTTCTGAAGATTTATCCGAATGTCTTGTTTGTTGTCAGACGCCATCTTTGTTTACATGTGACACAGGAAACTGCTATGTCGTTCGCTCCGCCGACAGTTATTATTGCTCGGCGACTAATAATAACAGTCGGCGAGTACTATTATTAGTCGGCGACTACTAATTATTGCTCGGCGACTAATAATATCAGTCGGCGAGTAATATTATTAGTCGGCGACTACTAATTATTGCTCGGCGAATAATAATATCAGTCGGCGAGTACTATTATTAGTCGGCGAGTACTATTATTAGTCGGCGACTACTAATTATTGCTCGGCGACTAATAATATCAGTCGGCGAGTAATATTAATAGTCGGCGAGTACTATTATTAATCGGCGAGTACTATTAATAGTCGGCGACTAGTAATTATTGCTCGGCGAGTAATATTATTAGTCGGCGAGTAGTATTATTAGTCGGCGACTACTAATTTATTGCTCGGCGACTAATAATATCAGTCGGCGAGTAATATTATTAGTCGGCGAGTACTATTATTAATCGGCGAGTACTATTATTAGTCGGCGACTAGTAATTATTGCTCGGCGAGTAATATTATTAGTCGGCGAGTAGTATTATTAGTCGGCGACTACTAATTTATTGCTCGGCGACTAATAATATCAGTCGGCGAGTAATATTATTAGTCGGCGAGTACTATTATTGCTCGGCGAGTAATATTATTAGTCGGCGAGTAGTATTATTAGTCGGCGACTAGTAATTATTGTTCGGCGACTAATAATATCAGTCGGCGAGTACTATTATTGCTTGGCGACTGATAATATGAGTCGGCGAGTAGTATTATTAGTCGGCGAGTACTATTATTAGTCGGCGACTAGTAATTATTGCTCGGCGACTAATAATATCAGTCGGCGAGTAATATTATTAGTGGGCGACTAGTAATATCAGTCGGGAATATATTTTAAAATAACATCATTCGAAAAATGTCACTTATGGGCCACCGTAAGATCCATATTCAGTTGCAGATGAAAATTATAGCTCTTCAGTTAAAGATTTACCACCCATTACTTATTGTGATGTAATTAACTATTTGGTATTTTCACCAAGCCCTTTTTCAGCTGATGATGTGAAAGCATACAAAAGTCTCGAGGCTTACAATCAGGTGTTAGAAGGATGGGTTCGTGATGTTAAAGTTTTGAAGAGTTCAGATTTTTTTATTGTCAAAGGAAAAGTAAGTTTTCTGTATTTCTTGAGAGAGGTATTTATAAAGAACCAAACAAACATCTGTAAATAATTAATATTGTTTTTACAGGTTTTGCATTCACAACGACTGAATGAGGAACCCCTTTCTTCCTGGATCATCGCAAAGGACTCTGGGGAAATCGTATGTGGTCATTGTAACTGTATGGCTGGTCTAGGCGAAGTTTGCACGCATGTTGCTGCAATATCTTTTTGGATTGAAATTACAGTTAATATAAGAAACAGAAAAACCGTTAAAGATACAGCAGCATATTGGGTTGATCCATCTAATGTAAAAGTTATACCAAAAAAAATAGAGGACATTGACTTCAGATCAACTCAGACAAAGAAGAATTTACTTTGATCTATTGATCAACCAAATAGTCCACCAATGAAGAAAAAAGTCACTGAAACAATTCCTTATCCTACTGAAAATGAACTTACAACCTTTTATCAAACACTCAACAACTGTTCTATGAAAGCAGGAATTTTGAGGATCTTACCAAACTTTGCCGAGCAATATAAACCCAAGTCATTACACAGTCCTATCCAAATGTTATCAGACCTATTTAATATTGACGCTCAACAGTGGGAGACAAAATCCTTGATAAAAGATGTAATGAAGTTTTCAGCACAATTGAAGTTACTGGAAAACAATCTATTAACATAGAAAAACAAACAAGA
The DNA here is from genome assembly GCA_027922465.2 of Turritopsis dohrnii. Lineage (NCBI taxonomy): Eukaryota > Metazoa > Cnidaria > Hydrozoa > Anthoathecata > Oceaniidae > Turritopsis > Turritopsis dohrnii. Next base: position 317,202 of record BQMF02000441.1, on the reverse strand, counting down.
AATCAAAGTGAAAATAGAAAATGGTACCAAAACAGAATTGGAAGAATCACTGCTTCTGTTATGAAAGAGGCTTGTAGAACAAATGTTGAACAACCTTCCTTATCTCTTATCAAAAAAATTTGCTATCAAAATAAATTTCGAAGCATTGCAACAGACTGGGGTAAAGAAAAAGAATCTGTAGCAAAGAATTCTTATTTTAAAATCATGAATAAAAATCATGACAATCTTGAAATCATTGACTCTGGGCTTTGGATTAATCCTAAATATCCATTTATTGCAGCCTCCCCAGATGCCATTGTAAAGTGTGCCTGCTGTAAAGTACGATGCCTAGAAATCAAGTGTCCATACTCATACAAAGAGAAAACTATCGATGATATTGTAAATGGAAACAGCTATCTTTACTGGGGAAATACAGGAGAAGTGCTACTGAAAACAGATCATAACTACTCTTATCAAATTCAAACTCAAATGTTGGTGACAGAGCATGAACAATGTGATTTTTTTGTTTGGACTGAAAAAGATTATTCACTTACAAGAGTAGAGGCAAATAAAGAGATTCAAAATGAAATATTTTCAAAATCGAGAAAATTTTTTTGCAACGTCATTTTGCGAGAACTGATCGCCAAGTATTATACAGAACGAAATAAAAAGGGAACTTTACAGATACAGAAAAAATGTATTGCATTTGTAACATGGAAAGAAATGAAAATATGGTAGAATGTAGTCAAAAAGATTGCAAAATCAAATTGTTCCACCAAAAATGCATGCGCTTGAAAAAACTACCCAAGAGCAAATGGTATTGTCAAGAATGCAAATCATCAAGGAAACAGTTAAAAATTCAATCAAACAAAAAATAAAATCTTGAAGTTACATGCCACTGTTTTCTAATGTTAATTAATCAAAACCTACATGCAAAATTTGACAGTTGGTTTTTCATTGTAAATATTTTTTCACGCTTTCCAATTAAGTTTTTTATGTTTTTGTCTTGTTTACTGAAAGAAATACGGTGGCCCATAAGTGACATTTTTCGAATGATGTTTTTTTATGTATATTCCCGACTGATATTACTAGTCGCCGACTAATAATATTATTCGCCGACTGTTATTATTAGTCGCCGAGCAATAATTACTAGTCGCCGACTGATAATAGTACTCGCCGACTGATATTATTAGTCGCCGAGCAATAATTACTAGTCGCCGACTGATAATAGTACTCGCCGACTGATATTATTAGTCGCCGAGCAATAATTACTAGTCGCCGACTGATAATAGTACTCGCCGACTGATATTATTAGTCGCCGAGCAATAATTACTAGTCGCCGACTGATAATAGTACTCGCCGACTAATAATATTACTCGCCGACTGATATTTCCTACTAATTGCATTATGGGAAAAGCTGGAAACAGATGATCAGCATGTTTTGTGAGTAACAGTACCAGAGAGCATGCAAAGTCATGGCGAACAGTAAGCGTGACGAACTTATTACAAAGTATTTCTTTGCTGGTATGACTTACGATGAAATTACACAGATGCTAGAAGGTTCAGATAGGCCAATAGCTAAGAGACAAATAAATCGTATTCTCAGAAAGAAGAATCTGTATAGAAGAGGAAGAAGATCAAGTGCAAATGTAATTTTAACAGGGATACATGAAGAGCTTTCACAATCAGGTGAAAATTTTGGATATAGAACAATGACACAGAAGCTTAGATTGAAGAAAATTAATGTTGATAGAGAGACTGTGCGTCTTGTACTAAAACAACTTGATCCCAAAGGTGTTGAATTACGTTCACTTCATCGTTTCAGACGACGAAGATACTATTCTCGCGGTCCAAACTATATGTGGCACGTAGACGGATACGATAAACTCAAACCCTATGGGTTTGCTATTCATGGAGGAATGGATGGGTGGAGTAGAAAGATATTATGGCTTAACGTTGGATCAAGTAACAATAATCCCAAAATAATCGCTGGTTATTTTCTTGACTGTATAGAACATTTGAACTTCACGCCACGCTGTGTAAGAAGTGACCATGGCTCTGAAAATGTAATAATGTGTGGTGTGCAGAGATTTCTACGCCGAAATTTCATGGATGATTCTGCTGGGAATCTCAGTTTTAGATATGGCTCATCTGTCCGAAATCAAAGGATAGAGTCCTGGTGGTCCCAATTCCGAAGGCACAGAAGTCATTTCTGGATCAATTTCTTTAAAGACTTGGTTGACCAAGGCACATTAAACACCAGCTTAAGTTATCACATTGATTGTGTACGATTTTGTTTTATGGGGCTGCTGCAGACAGATCTCGATGAAACTGTTTTTATGTGGAATAATCATAGAATTCGTAATATAAGGAATTCAATATCACCTGCTGGACGCCCTGATGTTTTATTTACCGTGCCTGGCTACTACAACGGCATGTCGCAGCATTTTCAGCTCAACTCGTCAGATTTTGGTCTTGCAAAAACATACGCTGAAGCACCATTGCTATTTGGTTGTAGTGAAGATATGGTCAAGTTAATCTCAATTATAATGCATGAACAGAACCTAAAATCACCCGTTACAATAACTGACGCCAAAAATCTGTTTATTTCATTAACACAGGAGATGGACAATTTATTTTAGAGCAATAGCTTAATTAACCTTATTAGACTTTTTTCCTAATTTAGCATTATTCATTATTTGATAGATACAGTTTATTTATAGAAGCAAAAGGTGACTGAAATATCTGTTGAATTTCATGAGACAAGGCTAAAATCATGACAATCAAGTTGACTTCACTTACCACAGAATAATCAATTGATTTCCACCAACTTTGTAATCTTGATGTGTTTCATACACATTGTTTTGTCGGTTGTTTTGGGAGTTTGATTTAACTGACGTTTGTCATTGTTTAGAATATATGTGTCATATATGTGTGTCAAACCTATTATCTTCCCGCCTTTTTTCCGAGCAATTGGTATATAAGGGAATAACAAAATTTACCTGGAAGCAGGACGCAGAAAGGCCTACCATATACGACAACACGTGATATATTCTTTGTCCCTGACGGAAGAACTTCATTCAATTTTCGTAATGTTGAATTTTTTTGCACTCTATTCGAGGAAATGTAAACTTCCAGATAAAGATTTTCAATCTTTATTTTGGTCTACGTAATACGCATGTGTATAACATGCGTCAGATTTGTTTTACTCGGCCAGCTGGTACAAATTGAATAGCAATTCCGATTCAAGAGTTTCCGTTTGTAACTAAAATGCCGAGAGTTTCAAGTGAAAAGTGTGAAGTTTGAAAATTTAAGGCCAGATACAAGCTAAGTTCATCATTGAAAGGCAAATACTTCAAAGGAACAATTTGTTTGCAGAAGAAATTTTTGTGCAGTTTTTTTTTTGCGGAGCTTATCTTTGAGGAAGGATTTTGAGGAAATAATTTTTGCAGATGTCCCTTTCAATTTTTATGAGAAAAAATTTGTTAGAAATCCGCAGAAATAAATTCCGCATTAAAAAAGTTCCACAAAAATCTCTTCCACAAACAATTTTTTCCCTTAAAGTAGTTTTTGCGATGGTGATTATTCATTTTTTATTCATCAAGTGCTAGCATGGGAAAATAGGAGACAAAATGGTTATATAATAACAAATATCTTCGGTTAAATACAAAAACGTTTCATGAACAAAAAAATAAATAAGTCCCAGAACTCCATTATCAATATATCCACGAATGTCCATATACATATCAAGAGAAAAAGGAAAAGTAAATATAAGTTCTTATTTTAAAGTAACGATTGGCGACCAGATCTACTACAAAAAGAACAGAAAGATGGCTTTATTATTAATTAACAAAAAGTAATGAACAGCATCTAAACAGCCATTAAAGTATCGAATGAGGCAAATGAATACTCAAATTGAGGTCACAAATGTTTCAGCGAAATTCATTTTACTTTTCGATCACTCAAAAAAAAAAAAAAAAAAAAAAGAATTAAAAAAATGAATAACAAAAGAAGTGATATGTGCTGTTAAGTAATAATATTTTCAGATTTCTTTAGATTTTCAACCAAGGATACTTTTTGATCTAATAACGAACTAGATTTATCTATTTGCATACAAAATCCTTTTAAGGCAATTATGTGTCCTTTCTCTTTTAGTCCTAATAATTCCAGGTCTTTATCGTCACTTCTCCAAACAGCAGACTCATCCATCTACAACATTATAGAAAAACCATAAGGACACAATTTCTAATGAAATTTAGTTTTCTTCATCAAATTAAAACCTTTCTTGTGTAGTTTATAGCAGCGGAGAAGTTACTTTAAAGTACATACCAGGTTTTCAGCAAAATTGTGGATGACAAATTCATTAACTTTTCGCCCTTTCAAAAATTCACAAACCTAAGAAATGATAAAACATCTCAATATATATAATAAAGTGTACTTCTGAGTGACAAAGTTTTTTTTGACTTCATTAAGGATAGTCGATACCCTCTGAGATGAATTTTTTTGAAAGATTTTTTTTGAATATTTCCCTTCAATTTTTCTTTTAAAATCAGATTCTGCAATCAGAATTTTAAAATTCCAAATAATTATGGAGTTATTAGCAAAAATTAAAGGCAAAAAAACCATTTGTTTACATAAGTAATTGATCTCTCAATAGCTGTAAATCATTTTATGAATGTTTGAAACCCATTTTTTTCTCAGTTCATTCATTTTTGCCAATGTGTTAGTTATTGCATTATTATCATTAACAATGACACCAGGTAGTTTTCTTTTTATCGTTTTAACTTTTCATTCCAACATCACCATATTCACAATAAAATCAGATTGCTATTCAATTTTATTTACTTAAGTGATGAAATAAGAAAAATCTTTAAATGTGATTTTTTCTAAAAGTAATTTTGGCTTGATGTCCAACATTTAACGAGTTCTGATTCCCCTTAGGAATGAGATATAACCATGTGATTTTTTTCATTTTCGTCAGTTAGCCTTTGTGCAAAAAAGTTTGCCACAAATTTTGGAAAGAATCAAAATTCGCCACGTGAGGGAGAGTTGAAGTTAAACAATTAATGTTTTTATAGAGTCATGAACAAAAGGCTTTAATATTTTGGAAGCAACAAGTTTTAAAAAGATGTGACAAACCTTTTGCAACCAATGGTCATGATGGATTGCAAATGTGCAATTTGTTTGAAAAGAAAGTGTAATGGAGGGGAAGAGTTAGAAGTATTCAATTGAATGCCTTGTGAATTTTACTTTTTTTCTTTTAATTCCTATCTTTTCCATTTTTAATAAGCAAGATATGACTTATTTAGTCAGATAAATTTTAAATAAGCATTCAGAAAATATATACTTTTGATAAGAAAAAATTCAACACATTATAAATTATCAGGGAAAAACTGAAATCATGCTAGGGGTATCGACGACTATCCTTAAGAAGGCTTGCAACGAATAATATCAGTGTGTAATCATTTCAAGAGTCAATTTTGGCAACTTATTTTTATTAAATGTTTTAAATTCCTTAATATTCAGTTATAGCAAAAAACAATAATGCCATGTATTACAACACAAGTTTCATAGATTGCACATGGCTAGCTTGCATAACTACGAGTAAATTCCTCATACATTAAGTCAAAGTTTTTGCAAACTTACTCGGTTAATGCTTTCTTCCATTTCAGTCCTGACGAGGTCTTGTTTGACATTCGGATAAATCTTCAGAAGTCTCCGGGTTCATTTCGCCAGCAATTACATTAAGTCATAAGTTAAAACTACGATTTCTTTTTAAATTAAATGTTATACATTGAAAACACGCGGAAAAGTGCGAAATGTACGATATCAAAGCCACGTGTTCTGTCTGACCTGAAAGCATTTTCATCATCGGTCTTAATACATATCCCGCGCTGAATGTGTTGAATTGTGTTGAATGGCCGTCATTTAACTTGCAACAGAAGGTGGTTAAACTTAACATTGTATTTATAAGCTTCAGGCTGTGAACTCAAAGCGAAAATAATGTTTGGGGTGTAATGAAATGACTAAACAAAAGAGTTGCTTACTTTTTAAACTTAGATTATATCTATGATGAAGGTATAGATATTTTTTATAAAAGTATTGAAATTCAATTATTCTTTTGTTCGCATGCATCAAAACCATGACGAACTCGTAAAACTTTATTAACCTTTATCATCTCTTAGAGATAAGTTGCACTCTCTGATGCTAATATACATTTAAAGTAGATTTGCAAGTGTAAATAAGGCTTAAAGCACCAGAAACTATTTGCTACAAACAAAAGAACTATGTTGAAGTAGAACAATGGTACATATAAAAAAGAACGTATGAGCCGTAAGAAAAAAAGAAACAAAAGGAAAACCAAACTTCTTCGAAAAAAACAACAAAAAAAAAAAAAACAAAATAAAATAAAAGCAAAATGCCCGTCAGAAATACTGCGTTTTAAACCTTGATTTCAAAACAAAAATATACAAACACCAGGGCACATAACAAACAAGAAAAAAGAAGAAAAGGTTCCAAAAAGTTAGAATAAGAAGAATAAATGCTTCGATGAATCTTATTAATTGTATGTATGAGAGCTTCGAAGCAGCACAAGCAGGCCTCCCACAGAAATTTTGACTATCATATATATGAATATATGGCCAAAAACGGCTAAAATATATGGAAATATATGAAAAAAATGGGTAAAATATATGATTTTTTGCTAAAATATATGTTTTTCAGACCTGAGGTAATTGTGCAAATACAAACTGTTAGTACTTTTGACTTTTGACAAAATTAGAAACACAAGTAGCAATAAATCTGATTTATTAAGATCAAGATCTCGCAATTCTCCGTGTATAAGTTCTAGTGATGAATTGACGTTTATACTTTTAAATCCTGAATAGTGAGAAATCTACAGATAATACTATCTTTTTGGTTTTTCAGAACGAATATCCTGAATTGAAAAGAGAAACTACAGTTCAAACGAACATAGTAAGAAAACAACCCAACACAATTTCAGAAAGTCCAGAACATAACAAATGATACTCAACATAATCCAAGTTATAATAGATGAACAAGAACTATTGCTTGCTCTTTTTCTCTTTACTTTTATTGTCTAACACTAGGAGTTCTGAGGAAAGCACTGCCTTTCGTTTCAATCCCATGTTAATTTTGCTTTGGCAGGCTAAGCTTTTGCCTGTTTATGGTACTCTTTTTCATCACTTCACCAAGATCAGAATTTCCCTCCTCTACACATTTGTCAGCTACCTCTATCCCTTTCATGATTGACTTATTTCTTTCCAGTTGTCCAATCTCATCTTGCAATTTACTTTTTTCTATTACTTCGTTCTTCCTCTTCTCCTTCTCTTTTCTTTCCTTCTCCCCCAGCTCTCTCTTAGCAGACAAAAAAGCATCATACCTCATTTTTGCATGTTGACAAGATTTTATGAGTGATTTATCACACTTCACTTTTAATAAACCTCCATTTTTAACTATATGATCTTTCACTAGTCGCATTACAACATACTCTCTACAACTTGAACCTTCATAATTTGGGTGAATCCCTTCATAACTTAAACTATACATAACTAGAAACAAATTTCTTTTGGGTGTTAGAGTTATAAGGAGTTCACTGTACTACAACCGAAATAATCAAGCTCAGAAACAATTCCTCGTAATTTGAAACTAGTTCTTGTTACATGAACAGACACTTCTGTTTTTATAAAACTCAAATACAAATCAGGTATACAACTGTTAAAGCTAATAGTAAAAAGCTCAATACTCGATACTCCTTTTAAGTTTTCTATAAAATGAAGAGAAGTTCATGAAAAATGCATGTCAATACTATGTAAAACTATATGTATACTACTAAGTAATAACTTAATCTACTAAGCAATCAAAGTTGATAATTGTATGAACAAATTGAAATTTTTAATGGACAGCCTATATGAACAATAATTAAAAAAAGATTATAAAAACCAATTCTGACTCTCAGCTACTGAAAAAGATTTGAAAATATATGAAATATATATGACATTTTCACCATTTTTACAAAAATATGTGAAATATATGAAATATATGACTTGTGGGAGCCCTGCACAAGACTTTACCAAAAACAAGTTCAATTTCAACTTGTTCAAGTGATGCTTTGATGTGTTTGAATTTCTCCTCTTTCTTTTTTTATTTTTTCGTGAATAACTGGTAAAATGCCAAAAATACTTAAATAAATAATGAATGTTTTGTTTACACATAGTCACATAGTCACATAGTCTTGTGACTATGGTTTACAGTTTTGTTTACAGTTCAGAGTTAGTTTTTCCCTTACAAAATTCGATGTAATCAGTCGCATCATGAAGCAAATTCGATATACATAAACGGATGGATGGAAAAGCAAAGTTGATATAAACCCGGAGACTTCTGAAGATTTATCCGAATGTCTTGTTTGTTGTCAGACGCCATCTTTGTTTACATGTGACACAGGAAACTGCTATGTCGTTCGCTCCGCCGACAGTTATTATTGCTCGGCGACTAATAATAACAGTCGGCGAGTACTATTATTAGTCGGCGACTACTAATTATTGCTCGGCGACTAATAATATCAGTCGGCGAGTAATATTATTAGTCGGCGACTACTAATTATTGCTCGGCGAATAATAATATCAGTCGGCGAGTACTATTATTAGTCGGCGAGTACTATTATTAGTCGGCGACTACTAATTATTGCTCGGCGACTAATAATATCAGTCGGCGAGTAATATTAATAGTCGGCGAGTACTATTATTAATCGGCGAGTACTATTAATAGTCGGCGACTAGTAATTATTGCTCGGCGAGTAATATTATTAGTCGGCGAGTAGTATTATTAGTCGGCGACTACTAATTTATTGCTCGGCGACTAATAATATCAGTCGGCGAGTAATATTATTAGTCGGCGAGTACTATTATTAATCGGCGAGTACTATTATTAGTCGGCGACTAGTAATTATTGCTCGGCGAGTAATATTATTAGTCGGCGAGTAGTATTATTAGTCGGCGACTACTAATTTATTGCTCGGCGACTAATAATATCAGTCGGCGAGTAATATTATTAGTCGGCGAGTACTATTATTGCTCGGCGAGTAATATTATTAGTCGGCGAGTAGTATTATTAGTCGGCGACTAGTAATTATTGTTCGGCGACTAATAATATCAGTCGGCGAGTACTATTATTGCTTGGCGACTGATAATATGAGTCGGCGAGTAGTATTATTAGTCGGCGAGTACTATTATTAGTCGGCGACTAGTAATTATTGCTCGGCGACTAATAATATCAGTCGGCGAGTAATATTATTAGTGGGCGACTAGTAATATCAGTCGGGAATATATTTTAAAATAACATCATTCGAAAAATGTCACTTATGGGCCACCGTAAGATCCATATTCAGTTGCAGATGAAAATTATAGCTCTTCAGTTAAAGATTTACCACCCATTACTTATTGTGATGTAATTAACTATTTGGTATTTTCACCAAGCCCTTTTTCAGCTGATGATGTGAAAGCATACAAAAGTCTCGAGGCTTACAATCAGGTGTTAGAAGGATGGGTTCGTGATGTTAAAGTTTTGAAGAGTTCAGATTTTTTTATTGTCAAAGGAAAAGTAAGTTTTCTGTATTTCTTGAGAGAGGTATTTATAAAGAACCAAACAAACATCTGTAAATAATTAATATTGTTTTTACAGGTTTTGCATTCACAACGACTGAATGAGGAACCCCTTTCTTCCTGGATCATCGCAAAGGACTCTGGGGAAATCGTATGTGGTCATTGTAACTGTATGGCTGGTCTAGGCGAAGTTTGCACGCATGTTGCTGCAATATCTTTTTGGATTGAAATTACAGTTAATATAAGAAACAGAAAAACCGTTAAAGATACAGCAGCATATTGGGTTGATCCATCTAATGTAAAAGTTATACCAAAAAAAATAGAGGACATTGACTTCAGATCAACTCAGACAAAGAAGAATTTACTTTGATCTATTGATCAACCAAATAGTCCACCAATGAAGAAAAAAGTCACTGAAACAATTCCTTATCCTACTGAAAATGAACTTACAACCTTTTATCAAACACTCAACAACTGTTCTATGAAAGCAGGAATTTTGAGGATCTTACCAAACTTTGCCGAGCAATATAAACCCAAGTCATTACACAGTCCTATCCAAATGTTATCAGACCTATTTAATATTGACGCTCAACAGTGGGAGACAAAATCCTTGATAAAAGATGTAATGAAGTTTTCAGCACAATTGAAGTTACTGGAAAACAATCTATTAACATAGAAAAACAAACAAGAAATCAAAGTGAAAATAGAAAATGGTACCAAAACAGAATTGGAAGAATCACTGCTTCTGTTATGAAAGAGGCTTGTAGAACAAATGTTGAACAACCTTCCTTATCTCTTATCAAAAAAATTTGCTATCAAAATAAATTTCGAAGCATTGCAACAGACTGGGGTAAAGAAAAAGAATCTGTAGCAAAGAATTCTTATTTTAAAATCATGAATAAAAATCATGACAATCTTGAAATCATTGACTCTGGGCTTTGGATTAATCCTAAATATCCATTTATTGCAGCCTCCCCAGATGCCATTGTAAAGTGTGCCTGCTGTAAAGTACGATGCCTAGAAATCAAGTGTCCATACTCATACAAAGAGAAAACTATCGATGATATTGTAAATGGAAACAGCTATCTTTACTGGGGAAATACAGGAGAAGTGCTACTGAAAACAGATCATAACTACTCTTATCAAATTCAAACTCAAATGTTGGTGACAGAGCATGAACAATGTGATTTTTTTGTTTGGACTGAAAAAGATTATTCACTTACAAGAGTAGAGGCAAATAAAGAGATTCAAAATGAAATATTTTCAAAATCGAGAAAATTTTTTTGCAACGTCATTTTGCGAGAACTGATCGCCAAGTATTATACAGAACGAAATAAAAAGGGAACTTTACAGATACAGAAAAAATGTATTGCATTTGTAACATGGAAAGAAATGAAAATATGGTAGAATGTAGTCAAAAAGATTGCAAAATCAAATTGTTCCACCAAAAATGCATGCGCTTGAAAAAACTACCCAAGAGCAAATGGTATTGTCAAGAATGCAAATCATCAAGGAAACAGTTAAAAATTCAATCAAACAAAAAATAAAATCTTGAAGTTACATGCCACTGTTTTCTAATGTTAATTAATCAAAACCTACATGCAAAATTTGACAGTTGGTTTTTCATTGTAAATATTTTTTCACGCTTTCCAATTAAGTTTTTTATGTTTTTGTCTTGTTTACTGAAAGAAATACGGTGGCCCATAAGTGACATTTTTCGAATGATGTTTTTTTATGTATATTCCCGACTGATATTACTAGTCGCCGACTAATAATATTATTCGCCGACTGTTATTATTAGTCGCCGAGCAATAATTACTAGTCGCCGACTGATAATAGTACTCGCCGACTGATATTATTAGTCGCCGAGCAATAATTACTAGTCGCCGACTGATAATAGTACTCGCCGACTGATATTATTAGTCGCCGAGCAATAATTACTAGTCGCCGACTGATAATAGTACTCGCCGACTGATATTATTAGTCGCCGAGCAATAATTACTAGTCGCCGACTGATAATAGTACTCGCCGACTAATAATATTACTCGCCGACTGATATTTCCTACTAATTGCATTATGGGAAAAGCTGGAAACAGATGATCAGCATGTTTTGTGAGTAACAGTACCAGAGAGCATGCAAAGTCATGGCGAACAGTAAGCGTGACGAACTTATTACAAAGTATTTCTTTGCTGGTATGACTTACGATGAAATTACACAGATGCTAGAAGGTTCAGATAGGCCAATAGCTAAGAGACAAATAAATCGTATTCTCAGAAAGAAGAATCTGTATAGAAGAGGAAGAAGATCAAGTGCAAATGTAATTTTAACAGGGATACATGAAGAGCTTTCACAATCAGGTGAAAATTTTGGATATAGAACAATGACACAGAAGCTTAGATTGAAGAAAATTAATGTTGATAGAGAGACTGTGCGTCTTGTACTAAAACAACTTGATCCCAAAGGTGTTGAATTACGTTCACTTCATCGTTTCAGACGACGAAGATACTATTCTCGCGGTCCAAACTATATGTGGCACGTAGACGGATACGATAAACTCAAACCCTATGGGTTTGCTATTCATGGAGGAATGGATGGGTGGAGTAGAAAGATATTATGGCTTAACGTTGGATCAAGTAACAATAATCCCAAAATAATCGCTGGTTATTTTCTTGACTGTATAGAACATTTGAACTTCACGCCACGCTGTGTAAGAAGTGACCATGGCTCTGAAAATGTAATAATGTGTGGTGTGCAGAGATTTCTACGCCGAAATTTCATGGATGATTCTGCTGGGAATCTCAGTTTTAGATATGGCTCATCTGTCCGAAATCAAAGGATAGAGTCCTGGTGGTCCCAATTCCGAAGGCACAGAAGTCATTTCTGGATCAATTTCTTTAAAGACTTGGTTGACCAAGGCACATTAAACACCAGCTTAAGTTATCACATTGATTGTGTACGATTTTGTTTTATGGGGCTGCTGCAGACAGATCTCGATGAAACTGTTTTTATGTGGAATAATCATAGAATTCGTAATATAAGGAATTCAATATCACCTGCTGGACGCCCTGATGTTTTATTTACCGTGCCTGGCTACTACAACGGCATGTCGCAGCATTTTCAGCTCAACTCGTCAGATTTTGGTCTTGCAAAAACATACGCTGAAGCACCATTGCTATTTGGTTGTAGTGAAGATATGGTCAAGTTAATCTCAATTATAATGCATGAACAGAACCTAAAATCACCCGTTACAATAACTGACGCCAAAAATCTGTTTATTTCATTAACACAGGAGATGGACAATTTATTTTAGAGCAATAGCTTAATTAACCTTATTAGACTTTTTTCCTAATTTAGCATTATTCATTATTTGATAGATACAGTTTATTTATAGAAGCAAAAGGTGACTGAAATATCTGTTGAATTTCATGAGACAAGGCTAAAATCATGACAATCAAGTTGACTTCACTTACCACAGAATAATCAATTGATTTCCACCAACTTTGTAATCTTGATGTGTTTCATACACATTGTTTTGTCGGTTGTTTTGGGAGTTTGATTTAACTGACGTTTGTCATTGTTTAGAATATATGTGTCATATATGTGTGTCAAACCTATTATCTTCCCGCCTTTTTTCCGAGCAATTGGTATATAAGGGAATAACAAAATTTACCTGGAAGCAGGACGCAGAAAGGCCTACCATATACGACAACACGTGATATATTCTTTGTCCCTGACGGAAGAACTTCATTCAATTTTCGTAATGTTGAATTTTTTTGCACTCTATTCGAGGAAATGTAAACTTCCAGATAAAGATTTTCAATCTTTATTTTGGTCTACGTAATACGCATGTGTATAACATGCGTCAGATTTGTTTTACTCGGCCAGCTGGTACAAATTGAATAGCAATTCCGATTCAAGAGTTTCCGTTTGTAACTAAAATGCCGAGAGTTTCAAGTGAAAAGTGTGAAGTTTGAAAATTTAAGGCCAGATACAAGCTAAGTTCATCATTGAAAGGCAAATACTTCAAAGGAACAATTTGTTTGCAGAAGAAATTTTTGTGCAGTTTTTTTTTTTGCGGAGCTTATCTTTGAGGAAGGATTTTGAGGAAATAATTTTTGCAGATGTCCCTTTCAATTTTTATGAGAAAAAATTTGTTAGAAATCCGCAGAAATAAATTCCGCATTAAAAAAGTTCCACAAAAATCTCTTCCACAAACAATTTTTTCCCTTAAAGTAGTTTTTGCGATGGTGATTATTCATTTTTTATTCATCAAGTGCTAGCATGGGAAAATAGGAGACAAAATGGTTATATAATAACAAATATCTTCGGTTAAATACAAAAACGTTTCATGAACAAAAAAATAAATAAGTCCCAGAACTCCATTATCAATATATCCACGAATGTCCATATACATATCAAGAGAAAAAGGAAAAGTAAATATAAGTTCTTATTTTCAAGTAACGATTGGCGACCAGATCTACTACAAAAAGAACAGAAAGATGGCTTTATTATTAATTAACAAAAAGTAATGAACAGCATCTAAACAGCCATTAAAGTATCGAATGAGGCAAATGAATACTCAAATTGAGGTCACAAATGTTTCAGCGAAATTCATTTTACTTTTCGATCACTCAAAAAAAAAAAAAAAAAAAAGAATTAAAAAAATGAATAACAAAAGAAGTGATATGTGCTGTTAAGTAATAATATTTTCAGATTTCTTTAGATTTTCAACCAAGGATACTTTTTGATCTAATAACAAACTAGATTTATCTATTTGCATACAAAATCCTTTTAAGGCAATTATGTGTCCTTTCTCTTTTAGTCCTAATAATTCCAGGTCTTTATCGTCACTTCTCCAAACAGCAGACTCATCCATCTACAACATTATAGAAAAACCATAAGGACACAATTTCTAATGAAATTTAGTTTTCTTCATCAAATTAAAACCTTTCTTGTGTAGTTTATAGCAGCGGAGAAGTTACTTTAAAGTACATACCAGGTTTTCAGCAAAATTGTGGATGACAAATTCATTAACTTTTCGCCCTTTCAAAAATTCACAAACCTAAGAAATGATAAAACATCTCAATATATATAATAAAGTGTACTTCTGAGTGACAAAGTTTTTTTTGACTTCATTAAGGATAGTCGATACCCTCTGAGATGAATTTTTTTGAAAGATTTTTTTTGAATATTTCCCTTCAATTTTTCTTTTAAAATCAGATTCTGCAATCAGAATTTTAAAATTCCAAATAATTATGGAGTTATTAGCAAAAATTAAAGGCAAAAAAACCATTTGTTTACATAAGTAATTGATCTCTCAATAGCTGTAAATCATTTTATGAATGTTTGAAACCCATTTTTTTCTCAGTTCATTCATTTTTGCCAATGTGTTAGTTATTGCATTATTATCATTAACAATGACACCAGGTAGTTTTCTTTTTATCGTTTTAACTTTTCATTCCAACATCACCATATTCACAATAAAATCAGATTGCTATTCAATTTTATTTACTTAAGTGATGAAATAAGAAAAATCTTTAAATGTGATTTTTTCTAAAAGTAATTTTGGCTTGATGTCCAACATTTAACGAGTTCTGATTCCCCTTAGGAATGAGATATAACCATGTGATTTTTTTCATTTTCGTCAGTTAGCCTTTGTGCAAAAAAGTTTGCCACAAATTTTGGAAAGAATCAAAATTCGCCACGTGAGGGAGAGTTGAAGTTAAACAATTAATGTTTTTATAGAGTCATGAACAAAAGGCTTTAATATTTTGGAAGCAACAAGTTTTAAAAAGATGTGACAAACCTTTTGCAACCAATGGTCATGATGGATTGCAAATGTGCAATTTGTTTGAAAAGAAAGTGTAATGGAGGGGAAGAGTTAGAAGTATTCAATTGAATGCCTTGTGAATTTTACTTTTTTTCTTTTAATTCCTATCTTTTCCATTTTTAATAAGCAAGATATGACTTATTTAGTCAGATAAATTTTAAATAAGCATTCAGAAAATATATACTTTTGATAAGAAAAAATTCAACACATTATAAATTATCAGGGAAAAACTGAAATCATGCTAGGGGTATCGACGACTATCCTTAAGAAGGCTTGCAACGAATAATATCAGTGTGTAATCATTTCAAGAGTCAATTTTGGCAACTTATTTTTATTAAATGTTTTAAATTCCTTAATATTCAGTTATAGCAAAAAACAATAATGCCATGTATTACAACACAAGTTTCATAGATTGCACATGGCTAGCTTGCATAACTACGAGTAAATTCCTCATACATTAAGTCAAAGTTTTTGCAAACTTACTCGGTTAATGCTTTCTTCCATTTCAGTCCTGACGAGGTCTTGTTTGACATTCGGATAAATCTTCAGAAGTCTCCGGGTTCATTTCGCCAGCAATTACATTAAGTCATAAGTTAAAACTACGATTTCTTTTTAAATTAAATGTTATACATTGAAAACACGCGGAAAAGTGCGAAATGTACGATATCAAAGCCACGTGTTCTGTCTGACCTGAAAGCATTTTCATCATCGGTCTTAATACATATCCCGCGCTGAATGTGTTGAATTGTGTTGAATGGCCGTCATTTAACTTGCAACAGAAGGTGGTTAAACTTAACATTGTATTTATAAGCTTCAGGCTGTGAACTCAAAGCGAAAATAATGTTTGGGGTGTAATGAAATGACTAAACAAAAGAGTTGCTTACTTTTTAAACTTAGATTATATCTATGATGAAGGTATAGATATTTTTTATAAAAGTATTGAAATTCAATTATTCTTTTGTTCGCATGCATCAAAACCATGACGAACTCGTAAAACTTTATTAACCTTTATCATCTCTTAGAGATAAGTTGCACTCTCTGATGCTAATATACATTTAAAGTAGATTTGCAAGTGTAAATAAGGCTTAAAGCACCAGAAACTATTTGCTACAAACAAAAGAACTATGTTGAAGTAGAACAATGGTACATATAAAAAAGAACGTATGAGCCGTAAGAAAAAAAGAAACAAAAGGAAAACCAAACTTCTTCGAAAAAAACAACAACAAAAAAAAAACAAAATAAAATAAAAGCAAAATGCCCGTCAGAAATACTGCGTTTTAAACCTTGATTTCAAAACAAAAATATACAAACACCAGGGCACATAACAAACAAGAAAAAAGAAGAAAAGGTTCCAAAATGTTAGAATAAGAAGAATAAATGCTTCGATGAATCTTATTAATTGTATGTATGAGAGCTTCGAAGCAGCACAAGCAGGCCTCCCACAGAAATTTTGACTATCATATATATGAATATATGGCCAAAAACGGCTAAAATATATGGAAATATATGAAAAAAATGGGTAAAATATATGATTTTTTGCTAAAATATATGTTTTTCAGACCTGAGGTAATTGTGCAAATACAAACTGTTAATACTTTTGACTTTTGACAAAATTAGAAACACAAGTAGCAATAAATCTGATTTATTAAGATCAAGATCTCGCAATTCTCCGTGTATAAGTTCTAGTGATGAATTGACGTTTATACTTTTAAATCCTGAATAGTGAGAAATCTACAGATAATACTATCTTTTTGGTTTTTCAGAACGAATATCCTGAATTGAAAAGAGAAACTACAGTTCAAACGAACATAGTAAGAAAACAACCCAACACAATTTCAGAAAGTCCAGAACATAACAAATGATACTCAACATAATCCAAGTTATAATAGATGAACAAGAACTATTGCTTGCTCTTTTTCTCTTTACTTTTATTGTCTAACACTAGGAGTTCTGAGGAAAGCACTGCCTTTCGTTTCAATCCCATGTTAATTTTGCTTTGGCAGGCTAAGCTTTTGCCTGTTTATGGTACTCTTTTTCATCACTTCACCAAGATCAGAATTTCCCTCCTCTACACATTTGTCAGCTACCTCTATCCCTTTCATGATTGACTTATTTCTTTCCAGTTGTCCAATCTCATCTTGCAATTTACTTTTTTCTATTACTTCGTTCTTCCTCTTCTCCTTCTCTTTTCTTTCCTTCTCCCCCAGCTCTCTCTTAGCAGACAAAAAAGCATCATACCTCATTTTTGCATGTTGACAAGATTTTATGAGTGATTTATCACACTTCACTTTTAATAAACCTCCATTTTTAACTATATGATCTTTCACTAGTCGCATTACAACATACTCTCTACAACTTGAACCTTCATAATTTGGGTGAATCCCTTCATAACTTAAACTATACATAACTAGAAACAAATTTCTTTTGGGTGTTAGAGTTATAAGGAGTTCACTGTACTACAACCGAAATAATCAAGCTCAGAAACAATTCCTCGTAATTTGAAACTAGTTCTTGTTACATGAACAGACACTTCTGTTTTTATAAAACTCAAATACAAATCAGGTATACAACTGTTAAAGCTAATAGTAAAAAGCTCAATACTCGATACTCCTTTTAAGTTTTCTATAAAATGAAGAGAAGTTTATGAAAAATGCATGTCAATACTATGTAAAACTATATGTATACTACTAAGTAATAACTTAATCTACTAAGCAATCAAAGTTGATAATTGTATGAACAAATTGAAATTTTTAATGGACAGCCTATATGAACAATAATTAAAAAAAGATTATAAAAACCAATTCTGACTCTCAGCTACTGAAAAAGATTTGAAAATATATGAAATATATATGACATTTTCACCATTTTTACAAAAATATATGAAATATATGAAATATATGACTTGTGGGAGCCCTGCACAAGACTTTACCAAAAACAAGTTCAATTTCAACTTGTTCAAGTGATGCTTTGATGTGTTTGAATTTCTCCTCTTTCTTTTTTTATTTTTTCGTGAATAACTGGTAAAATGCCAAAAATACTTAAATAAATAATGAATGTTTTGTTTACACATAGTCACATAGTCTTGTGACTATGGTTTACAGTTTTGTTTACAGTTCAGAGTTAGTTTTTCCCTTACAAAATTCGATGTAATCAGTCGCATCATGAAGCAAATTCGATATACATAAACGGATGGATGGAAAAGCAAAGTTGATATAAACCCGGAGACTTCTGAAGATTTATCCGAATGTCTTGTTTGTTGTCAGACGCCATCTTTGTTTACATGTGACACAGGAAACTGCTATGTCGTTCGCTCCGCCGACAGTTATTATTGCTCGGCGACTAATAATAACAGTCGGCGAGTACTATTATTAGTCGGCGACTACTAATTATTGCTCGGCGACTAATAATATCAGTCGGCGAGTAATATTATTAGTCGGCGACTACTAATTATTGCTCGGCGAATAATAATATCAGTCGGCGAGTACTATTATTAGTCGGCGAGTACTATTATTAGTCGGCGACTACTAATTATTGCTCGGCGACTAATAATATCAGTCGGCGAGTAATATTATTAGTCGGCGACTACTAATTATTGCTCGGCGAATAATAATATCAGTCGGCGAGTACTATTATTAGTCGGCGAGTACTATTATTAGTCGGCGACTACTAATTATTGCTCGGCGACTAATAATATCAGTCGGCGAGTAATATTAATAGTCGGCGAGTACTATTATTAATCGGCGAGTACTATTAATAGTCGGCGACTAGTAATTATTGCTCGGCGAGTAATATTATTAGTCGGCGAGTAGTATTATTAGTCGGCGACTACTAATTTATTGCTCGGCGACTAATAATATCAGTCGGCGAGTAATATTATTAGTCGGCGAGTACTATTATTAATCGGCAAGTACTATTATTAGTCGGCGACTAGTAATTATTGCTCGGCGAGTAATATTATTAGTCGGCGAGTAGTATTATTAGTCGGCGACTACTAATTTATTGCTCGGCGACTAATAATATCAGTCGGCGAGTAATATTATTAGTCGGCGAGTACTATTATTGCTCGGCGAGTAATATTATTAGTCGGCGAGTAGTATTATTAGTCGGCGACTAGTAATTATTGTTCGGCGACTAATAATATCAGTCGGCGAGTACTATTATTGCTCGGCGACTGATAATATGAGTCGGCGAGTAGTATTATTAGTCGGCGAGTACTATTATTAGTCGGCGACTAGTAATTATTGCTCGGCGACTAATAATATCAGTCGGCGAGTAATATTATTAGTGGGCGACTAGTAATATCAGTCGGGAATATATTTTAAAATAACATCATTCGAAAAATGTCACTTATGGGCCACCGTAAAGAAAACAGAAGAAGGTAACTTTTATATATATGTGACGGTTTGAGGGAAAATCATAACAAGTGATATTACTGATAAATTAATCAATAATTTATCAGAAATGTATCAGTAATAATCAGTAATTCGTTCGATTTATCAGTAATTCGTTCGATTTATCAGTAGATCGTTCGATTTATCAGTAATTCGTTCGATGAATCCGTAATACTGATAAATTACTGATTATTTATCAGTATTTACCGATTATTTTATCAGTAATTACTGATTCATCGAACGAATTACTGATAAATCGAACGAATTACTGATTAAATCTATTGTTTTCTAATCAGTAATTTACTGATAAATTTATCAGAAATTATCACTTGTTATGATTTTCCCTCAAACCGTCACATATATATCATTCCATTGGGACAACTGAGGGACACATATTTATCAAAGCACATGCTACATGAACTATTTTGTCAATTGTTGGTACTTGTTCTTGTTTAGTAAGTAAGAAGTCAATAGGTATTGTTTAATTCATGATCGAATACTTTTTTCGTAAATTTCCAATAATCCTTTCAACATGAATTCGAACATTAGCGATTGTACGCGTGTCTTCAACCTCTTTAGGTCTTAACTGAGTTTGTCCCTTCGTAAATGCTGGTATTTCAAGTCTAGCACCGTGTGCCCCAAGTGTCTCTGCAATATTGAAACCTCTGTCTGCCATAACAGTATCACCATAGATCAAATATTTTAGAAATCTACTATTTTTGGTCAAATGCTGGTCACTGGTTTGTCCACCCCAACCTTTTGATATAAAGCAAACAGTCCCTTGAGGAGTTACTCCTATTAAATACTGAACTGTATTGTGGCTTTTATAATATGACCAAGTTGTTGCACGAGCTGTTAAATTACTTGGCCTGTCAATAAACAGCTCAAAACAATCAATTGTTGTTGTAATTTTAGTTCCAAACTTAACTCTAAAACACATTGGCATTGATGCAACTAATTCTGGTCGTTCTGGCCAGTACAGCAAAGGTTTTGTTCGGACAAATAATACTTCCAAAACTTCATGAAATACTACAGAAACTGTTGTCTTAGAAATTTGAAATTTGTCTGCAAGGTCAATAATTCCAGACCCAAGTCTCAGTCGCATTAAACATAAAATAAGCTTCTCAAAAGACGTCAACACTTTCCCAGGTTTGATGTAATTTTTTACAAGCATAAACAGAGCCATCAAACTATGAAACTGAGGTAATCCAGCATAGTATAAAACTCGCTCATCATCCATTTGAAATTTCGATTCTTTAAAAGTATAATTATTCAACTGATTCTGTAAATCATGATTTTGTTGACGAAGTTTCATAATTGTCTCTTTATATTCCTGGATTTCACATTTTAGTTGTTCAACCTCATCAAAATCTGTCTGTGTGCTCTTGTCAATGCTAAATATCGAAGGTTGATGCACATCTACATCTTCATGGACACTATCAGCATTTTTCCTTTTCAAAGTATTCTCAACCACAGGACTCTGCTTCTGTAGTACTAATAGTTTATTTTCTTTTCGTTTTAAACATCTTTCATATCGATTAAGACTACCTTGTCCTTGTGTTGGTATCCCATATCCCAATTGCTGGCTGGGAGCCCAGTCTGGATCTGACGATTCATATAATCTGGATGGATGTCCTCTAAGAAAATGTTTGTCGCATACACGTAGTTGGTGTATAGCTAATTCAGAAATATTTTTTCGATTTATACGAGTAATCCATAAATCTCTTCTTTTAATCGAAAGAAGTTTACTTTCATCATCAACTTTAAGAATACTTGGAATTCTAAAAAAGCGTGCTTGTGGACAATTTCTCTTAGAAACAGAACAGCCTACAACACAGCACGATGTGACCATTTCGACGATTGATTTCCTACCATAATGGCGAATTGTTTACATGACGTAACCTTATTGCCGCGCGCCGGAACGCTCTATTAGAGTGCAGACATCTTAACATTAATACGGAAAATCATGACGGATTTGCGTAAAGACAACTTTCCAGGTGATGTAAAGGTATACATTGTATTTCTTTGCTTCATTATTACTTTATCAGCTACAGCAACAGCTTACAATAATGACATTAAAAACTCGACCATAAGGATGAATGAAATTATAAAAATAGCAAGCAAATAAAATATGGTATTTCAGTATAACGTGGGTACTTGGAGCCAGCACTGCTCTCATATCTCAAAGTCTAGCCGACACCACAAAACATAAGAGCAGCTACCTAACTAGCAAGCTAACTCAGCAGAAATCACAGGATCACTTGTAATATATGGACATGATATTAAGAAGCTTCTCTGATACTTAAATATATTGATCTGTGTTTCCTTCGCTTTCACAGTATAATTCAAAAATCGCAAACTTCCCTGTGTGCGTTCGGTAATTTTCCGTTTCAGTTTCCCGAACTCACACTCTTAAGATAGTCGAAATAACCATTTTTGAAGTACTTCTCAATTAAACCACAGTCAAAAAATAAACTCAGTTCAGTGGTATCAGTCTGCAACTAGGAACAAAAATTTGTGAAACTACAACATGCTGATTAAAGATCAACTGCTATCGCACTGACCACTAATCCATTTTCGTTTGTTACTTTCTGATCATTACCAAAAACACTCTGACAGACCACAAAAACGGGGGGGGGGGGGGGGGGGGGGGGGGGGGGGGGGGGAGATCCACAGTTTTGGACCTGTGCACTTATAAGGGACTGATAATTAGAGGATTTCAAGCGGTTCTAGAAAATAAATTCATCGGGAAATGGTTTCCGCAATCTGCAAAACCATTAAAGCGATTTTTCAGACAAAAAAGAAAGGAATTAAAATAAATCAACCACATCTTATTATTATTACTTTTCTTTTGATGTCCTCGGAAAGAGGTGGAAAACAGACTTAAGATAACAAAACGATGAGGACGATCTTCGGTGCGATAACTATCTTTTTGAATTTACACTATAGTTAATTTTTTACATTTTGCGAACGCGCCATTAGACTTTTACTAGTAACCCGCGTAAAAATGTTTTACCAGTTCTAATCAATGTGAGCTGAACCGCAGAAAGACTTAATGGAAAGAACCAAACATCAAAATAATTAAACAACTAAAACATCAAAATACTTTTGTTCCTGGGATAATTTTTTACTCTGAAGACATGAAACACAATCAAACATCCGGGTAAAAAAATGTTTTACCAGTTTTAATCAATGTGAGCTGAACCGAAAAAAAAAGGCTTAGTAAAATAAATTTATACGCGCTGTGCATCCGCTATTTTCTCTCTCTCTAAAACAAAATTGCAGCATGTGTAAAATATTTTACGTGTTTTGATTTTTAAAAAAAATGGCTACAAAAATTTTAATCACGGAACGATGTTGGGAAAGTACATCCAACTGATCTGAAAAATACAGTAACCGTGACCGAGATGTCGGCGATCAAACATCACAGCCCTGTTCACTAATGTTGCGCGGACCATCAAAAATGTAGTTCTCGAGATATCTTCCGAAAAGCGCCTTGTACGATTCGAGATGCAATGATTAAAAAATGTAACGTCAAAATGGAAAAAAGTACTCCTCACCCTTTTAATTAAAAACTCTGTAGGTATTCCAGATGAAACATTTTACCTGTTTATTTTCAACACTGCACATCATAAACATCTTTTTACTCGGAAGATCTGAAACACAAAAAAAATACTCATACTAAATCTTTTCACGATACGATATGAAATAAATTGTGCGCACATGAAAACAACAGAAAGATTAAAATGGCTGTAACTATTCATGGAACCCATAAACCAAGGTAAACAGAAGCTATTTTGCTATTTGTTATTTTGAAAAGCCAAACCCGTAAGTCGTAAACGTGTCAAAACAAATTTACCTTTTAGCGATTTTCTTTTTACGAAGCTAAGATTGGATATCAATATAGACTATTGTTCTTCACCAACCCAGAACGTCATGATTTAAAATTCATTTCTTCGAATTTCATTGTTTTTATTACTATTTCTTACTCTCGTATGTTTCATTACCTGTTTTTCAAAATAGCAAATGAAAACTTCCTGGCAAACGAACGTCAACGCTATCGATTCTTGATCTTGCGAACAATCAAAACATTTGAAACGATCATATGCACTGCAAAGGTTTCTGCTTATACTAATCGTGAATGTGTCTTGCGCGGTCTAACTGCCGCTATATGACCATGATTAAGAAGATTTTGACCGTTAAAAACGACCCGAAACATTCACTCTCTAAACTAAAAACTGGATGCACAGCGCGTATTAGAATATAAATTCGTATCTCAAATTAAGATTTCGTTCAACGCCATTTCCTTCAATAACTTTAAAATTTATGAAGTTTTGAAATAATTTTCTGAGAAGCTTTGAAGTCTGTTACGATATTATTGACTTTTAAACTCTCAGTTGTAATATCCTTTATGTTTCTTCAAACCTTTTATAGTTCACGGAGTTAGCGACAAGATTGATTACAAAACAGAAATAGCTACTTGATAGCTATTACATAGTAATATCATTTTGTGTCAATCCTAATGATTAGATGTTAGTTCTCAAAAAAAACCCAAATACATCCTTTAGATCTTTTGGTTTTGTGTTGTAAACACTCGACCGAGCTTCATTAACAGGATGTTATTTATTACTTTCATCTACACTGTCAGCCATCATTTTCAAAAGCACATTTGCATGTCTAGCCAGCTTCAGCTTCGACAGCTAACGGGATGTCGGTCTACGTCAGAGGCACGAGATAAAATACTAAAATACTAATGCACTTAGAATATCAAATTTTATACAAATTCTTAACACACCTGGAAAATGACTTGAAAAAAAACAAGCCACAGTAAAAATCCCATACAATTCATATATTTCTTTCACAAAATAAAACCCCTAAAATATCGAGATTTGATCATTCCAAGCTCTACGCTTGAAACACGCTACGCTCTATGTTTAAAACGCAATATTCAGGACGTGTGTATTAACATTTGAAGTCCTCAATCAACACAAACATTGGGAGCAAAGGTTACGAAAAATCCTAAACCAAGGTTTTGCCAATGGATTGTTTAACTTTTATCCAAGTTAATATTTAGCTGCCATCCAGAAATGTTACTTATCTCAACAAACTTTTCCTGGAACAGTTATAATTATGACTGAATTTACGTGTACTGGCTGTAAATTCATTCATTTATTTATTTATTTATTAAGGAATATTTATACAGGATGTACACTTCAATATTAAATAATGTTGTTATTAATATGCGTCCTGTTTTCAAGTTAAAATGTATGAAATAAAAACGTATGAAATATATTATACAATAAAAGAGCGAGAAAAAAGAAAAACCACAAGCTAAATAATGAAAAAATCAAAATAAGACGGTGTCAAAATATCAGAGTGGAAGGTTGGCATGCACGAGCGACTAAGTTATAAGGTGGTGCGCATGCGCAAATTCCAGGCTTATTACACAGTCACTTTATAGCGCTGGAAAAATTACTTAGCGAAGACCTTAATGTGTTTTTCCTAATTACGGCTCATTTAGCTCATATTAGCGTCTTTTTTACTGCGCATGCACGATTTTGGTTTTAATTATGCGGCCACCTGATAGCCCTTGAAAAGTTACCTTCACGTGTTTGGCCTAATTATGGCTCATTCCGAAGTTAAAGAAGTTACTAAAGTCTGTTCAAAAAATATGTGCACTAATTTCAGTTACCATGTGGAAACCAGATTTAGCAAATTACATAAATTCCCTTGAGCCTGGTTTTTATATAAAAGCTGAAATCAGTGCATATAATTTATGAACAGACTTTACATTTGTCGCAGATTTACTACATTTGACGGAGTTACTACATTTGTCGTAGATTTTTACTACATTTAGCGTTACTACATTTGACGGCGATTTTTACTACATTTAACGGAGTTACTACATCTGTTTTTGTCACCAAAGATCAGATCATTTCAACTGATTTCATTCCAGCGATCGCAAATGTATTACAACAACTTACAGGTGAAGAAACCGGGTTCCATGGGGGTGAATACGAACGTGGAAGCTAGAAGTGACATCAGTTCCCGCAGTTTTTGGTGTAATAGTTAAGTGGCATTTTTTGACATAAGGGTGTTCAACCCAAACGCCGCACGATATTTTAACCAAAGTATTGCAAAGACGTACGAAGCGAATGAACGAGAGAAAAAAAAAGCTTTATAATAAACGTATCCTCGAAGTTGAACATGGTTCGTTCACCCCACTGACTTTTTCTGCAACTGGGGGCATTGTCCGAGAATGCAGCAAATTTTATAAGACCTTGGCAAAATTGATCTCATAGAAAAGAAAAACCCGTTATGACCTCATAGCATCATGGATCAAGAGAAAAATCGCCTTTTCATTGATGCATATATATATATATATATATATCAGGGGTAGCCGAACAATTTTCAGAAGATGCTTAAATATGGAGAGTTTTTTCTTTTTCGGCTATCTTTTTGTAGCACCACTAAAAATTTCGGATTAAATTACATTTGGTTTTAACGTAATAAGCCAGTTTTCCACTAGGCGGTATAGAACGCGCTGAGCGAAGCGGTTATTGTTTTTTTCAATCTGAAATCCGCTAATAGTGGTCCGCTCATGGCGTTTTTAAAAGTCGACTTCAATCCGACTTCAACGCACGTTCTAAAAGCGCACCCATTCAAAATACAACATGTGATGTGAACAAACTTTCTGAAACGCATGGTCAGTGGTCAGCGTTGAAACTTTTAAACGAAGGTGTCATTCGAAAATATCGACAAAAAAGTTCACTACCAAATTTTTTAAGATTGAACTCTCCTTCCCGTTTACATTCTTGATATAACTGTCTTAACCACGGTGTTGACGGTGTTGATTCCTTAACTCTTAATTTAATATATGACTATCTATCTAGTCGTAAGCACCGAGTAAAAATCGAAAATTATGTTAGTAGTTGGTTGGAAATATTGATCGGAGTCCCTCAAGGTTCTATATTGGGACCTTTACTTTTTAATATTGTTTTGAATGACATTTTTTTATGTATCCAGGAGGCAAACATTTGCAACTTTGCTGATGATAATACTCTGTATAAGAGTGGAAAAACTCTCGAAGAAGTAGTCTCTGTCCTGCAAAAAGAGACTGAAAACATTCTCGATTGGTTTAAGCTAAATTCCATGGCTGCGAATCCAGCAAAGTTTCAAATTATGTTTCTCGGGGCTAAAAGTGACGACATAGTTGATTTTTGTGTTAATGAGATATGTTTAAAACCAGTTTCCAGTGTCAAACTTCTAGGTGTTACTATTGACAACAAATTATCATTTAAAACTCATGTTGAAAATCTCTGTAAGACCTCTTCACAAAAAACAAAAGCTCTCCTCCGCTTAAGACCGTACTTGGACCTTGCTTCTGCCAGACGCCTATGTAATGTATATATTTCATCAATTTTTAACTGATGCCCATTAATATGGATGTTTGGTATGAAATCCAATGATGTAATAATAAACAAGGTCCATAAGAGAGCTCTTAGTGCTGTCTATAGAGATTTTCAATCTTCGTTTCATGAACTATTAGCCTTAGATGGTCGTGATACAATTCACAAAAGAAACATAAAGGCCTTAATGATTGAGATTTTTAAATCTTTGAATAATCTAAATCCTGAGTTCATGTGGGAAATTTTTTTCACATAAAATTACTAATTATAATTTAAGATCAGGTAAAAGCCTCAAATTATGCCCAGTGAATTCCATTCGATATGGTATCAATTCATTATGTTTCAGAGGTAGTTTGCTCTGGAACACTCTCCCTAGTGACATCAAATCTTCAAGCTCTCTCGTTGAATTTCGTAGAAAAATCAAACACTGGAATGGAGATACTTGCACCTGCAAAGTCTGTTGCCAATTCTAAATTTATACGTGTTTTATTTACTTTATTTACTTTATTACTTTAAAATTGTAACTTTTAAGTTGGTTTTTATTAGTTTTTTTCAAACTATTGTATTTTATTGTGACCAACTATAAATAAATTGATAATAACCAAACACTTTTAGCGTACTTCATTGTATGTTTCTTTTCTTCTGATAAATTTTGGAATGGAAAAAGGTGTACATGCTGTATACGATTTTATTGCCCCCGCAGCGAGCGTAAGCGAGCGAGGAGGCATAGTAGTTTCACGAGATAGGCGAATATCAGTTTCCGATTTTGTTCTTCATCCTCATCATCATCTTCCAACTTTTGTGTTGACGTTACACGGTGGTATGCAATTATTAGCTGACTTTGCTTTTTTTACCACTTCAAAGCATGGTACTGTAAGTGGGAGACAGAATGTTTTTTCGTATCTCTTTCCTAATTTATTATTATATATACTATGTTATTTAGGAAGCTCGTATGCTAACATTGCTTAGACATTTTTCATATTACTTTTGTGTTGTTTTAGTGAAATGAACGATAAGGATTTTGAAGCACAGCTTGAAATCTGAAATTTTGCCAACCATACATTTTATTTTTGTATATGTTTTAACTCTAAACCTGTGACGATTCGAGGGAAAATCACTACAAGCGATAATAGCGCTTTATACAAAGTGCTAATAGCGCTAAAAGAACAATGGGTTTTAGCGCTAATTTGTTCTTATTTACAAATGTAGTAACAATATTAGTGATAAATTTAGCGCTTGTAGTTTTATCATTATCACTATTATCGCTTATAAATATCGCTCTTTACGAAAAAGCGCTAAAGTTTAGCGATAAGTATTTGATTTATCACTAAATTATTCGTATAATAATGTTGGTTCAATTAATTATGTGAAACGGACAGAATATCGAATGAGATGAAAGTGAAATCGTTAATATCATTAATATCCTCTAAGGGCACAGATTACCGTTATTATCGTCAAAAAGTTTTGTTCAAGTCTTTTGTTTATACAATTTCACATACCATGTGTTGTTTTATGAAGTTCTCAAATATCAGTGATTTAACTATTTTTTCGCCAAATAGCAATAAACACAAAACAAACTCGCTTGTTTTGACATGATAAACTCTGATTCATTGTGTTATGACTGAACAGACGAGCGGACATATTTCTCGAGAAATAAAAAGTTTCCGAAACGCTTTTTATTTTATTTGTTATTCCGGCACCTTCAGCACAAATCTGAAAGCCAATTTAAAATACTGTGTTATTCGATTTGGTAATGTATTATTTTGAAACATTTACAGGTAGCACCTGCATGTGTATTAAATTGAACTTAATTGACTGGTTCCTATATTCAGTTGGAGATTAAAGATACAGAAGTTAGTTCGAAAGCAACCACAAGTAGAAACCATCTGTGATAATTCTTTTTTTCTAGATTGTTCGATTGCCATTCTATAAGCTCTTGGGAGAAAACTTTTACAATATTAAAGACACATTACATTAAAAGTTTTTTCGATAGCAAAACCTTTATTATTATTCTTTCGAAAGACATTTCACTTGCACTGGGTGGAGATGTACCCTTAATTAAATTGATCACAACGTTTTTAGTGATCATTATTGACTTCTGTCACTGCATCGATAATGTCTTTAGGTTCAATATTAGGATGAAGTATGAATGTAGGAAGAGAAAAATAAAAACATTTTAACTTCGGCTTGACGAGTTGCGAAAGTTCTCTTTTGAAATACTCACTTTCGTTTAAATAAAATAGCACCTGTTTCCTTCGGCTTTTCGTGAAGTTTATGTGAAAGATTGTCTGAAGGTTGTGTTGACACACACAAGTAAACTTACGTATAAAAAAGACGGAAAGATGAATAATATTTATGATGAATATATTAGCAACAAATTAATTATTCTTGAATAATTAATTAATTATTCTTGAAAGCGCTTTTTGTGCTGCTTATATTTATCGCTAAGTTCGTCAATGTTAGCGATAAATTTAGCGCTACTTCTCGATGCGAGCGCTATTATCGCTTGTAGTGATTTTCCCTCGAATCGTCACTCAATTAATTTTATTCAATGCACTGATTATTGACGGATCTTGCCTTAAAATTATTTAAATTGGATTTCTGTGTATGCCAAATTTACAAATTGTCGTTCTTCGTGTTTTTCTTCTTTAACTGTCCTCCAAACCTAGTGTGATCATGATTAATAAAACCTTTCTATATTTTTTCTTGTTTTTTTGTGCAAACTTTGGCTATTTTTAGTTTTGAATCAAAGTTTGAAACAGAGATTTCTAATAGATTTTTTTTAAAAAGTTCTTTTTTCTTTTGGCTCTTACAGAATCTTATTTTGATTATAAAACACGTATTTGATTATAAAATATGTATCCATGGTTTCAGTTCACACATTTCTTTTGTTTGTAGCAAATACTTTCTGATATTACTTGTTAAGCCTTCCCAGCCGGCAAAAAGTGGTTTTAAAGTGGTTTTTAATAGGTTTTTGAAGCAGTTTTTAAGAGGTCTTTTTTCTGTCTCAAATGTCCGCTTTCGAAACCTCTTTTGAGAAACTTCTTTAAAACCTCTTCCTAATTCTTCTTAAAAACCTAACGTTTTAAAAACTTCTTTTCGAAAACGTTTTAAAAACGTCTTTCTTTCAGATCTTAAAAACCTCTTTAATTTTACTTTTGCATTCTTTCTAAAACTCCTTTCAAAATACTTCTGAAGAAAAAACCTCTGTAATACGATAGGCAAATATGCCCTATGGAGAATCCGACAATGTTTCCGATTTATTGAAGATTTGAAATGAAAACAGTGTATCAGTTGGTAGTTTTAATTCTTATCGACATGGATACAATTATCTCATCAGCAAACCATAAATATCATAAATAGATAAATAAATAAAATTAACGTATATCATACATCTTATATACATCTTATAAAAATATCATATCATATCTCATTCTTGTAAGAGGCTTAGCTTTTCCTTTTGGTAATTATAGAAAAGCGACTTTTAAATTAATTGCTATGATCGGGAAATGAACACTGCAAATTTTCCACTTCTTAGTTTAAGAACAAAAAACAGTTAGATTCAAGAAATTATACTCTTGTCAGAATATCAATAAAAAAAGTCTTAATAAGACATTTTTTCTAACATAGAAAAATCTAGGCAAGAAAAGAATTTCTTTAAAGAAATAATTTCTTGGTTGGAGCAAAATTAGAATATATCTTTGAATTTAGGATCAACAGGAGAGAATGTTTTCAATTTTTTGATAGACTTGTGAAAATTGATAGACCAGGTTCTTAATCTCCTTTTTAATTCATCCACTGCAAAAAAGAGAGTTGATCTAGCTTAGTTATTCTTTTACCTCATCCACAATCTAAAAATAAGAAAAACATTACATAACCTCTTCCCAGGTAAAAGATACAACTTTTAAATGCAAAAATAAAAACTGAAAACTGATTATTACATTATTATCAGGTTCCTAAAAACAAGGATACTTTTGAAAGATTTGTACCCAACGATCATTTATTAGTAATGTTAAAATCCACTTGTCTTGCAATAAATTCCAAATAAATGTAAATTTTGATGTTTTCCTTTGATGGTTTTTTCTTTCCACATTCTTTAGATAGGAAACTATAACGTCTTTGCATGATCTTATCTCCTAAAACAAAGAAAAACCAATAAAGAAGTTCTTAGCAATTCTTTGCAAATTTGCAATACACTCTCTCTTATTACTTGGTAGGAATTATGTTTGTCAATTCGTAGATTACTTTGAAATATTCCAAACAAAAAAAATAAGAAGTAAAGAAAAGTAATCAAAATCAGTTGGGATTTGTAAAAACAAAATGTCGTTTTCATCTTACTTTTGCAATACCATGATTTTAAAAACCAACAGTATTACTTCGACGTTAAATTCTGGAATCCAAAACTTATGACCACATTCTAGCATAATTCATTAAAGATAAAATCAGTTCAAATCTCAATATTTTTTGCTAAACTTTAATCCATAAAAGCAAAACAAAAACATCCTCCCTCCGTTGGGTGAACTTGTAAACATTTCAGAAATAGCTTAAAGATTCGATGTAGAACTATCATGAATTCGCTTCAGTTGTAAATAATGAAAACGTTCTTTGTTTTTGTTTTGCTCCATTGGTTTTGAATAATAAGCACTACTTACTTTGTTGTTCTATTCGTCTTTACCTTGCGCTTTAGCAGACTGAAAATTCTTTAAACTTTCCCGCCCCAAGACAAGCGAAAAAATTACAGGACGGGGGAGAATGAAAAAGTGATTGCAAAAAAACATATAATATCGATGAAAGGTTTTATTCATAATTAAAAATTATACATACAAATAACAGTGACATAGATATTCTAAAACATATTTTAACAACATAACTAATCATAGTGTTGATTATAATGCGTTAAGTATTCTTGTTAACCCCCTAAAAGCAAACGGTTTTCTTTTAGTGTTAAAGAGGTTTTTAAAATACCTCTTTAAGAAAACCTATAAAAAACCTCTTTAAAACTTTCAGAGAAAACCTGAAGACATTGCAGTGTTGTCGATACAAAAATAAAACCGATTAAAGAGGTTTTTAAAAACACGGCTTTAAAAATCAATTTTAGATGCGTTTTTGACACCACTTAAAAAAGCAGTTTTTTGCAAAACCATAAAGACACTTAAATAAGAGGTTTTAAAAACGTTTTGTGCCGACTGGGTTATTTACACTTTTTGAAAGGTATGTTAGCATCAGTGTGACTTAGGCCTAAGAGGTAACAAAAAGTATCAAAGTTTTGAGCAGATTTTCATCTGTTTAAGTTTAGATCTATTTGGCTTGCATATTCCAAGTTGGTTTTGAAATACCGCCACTGCTACATTATGCCGCATGGTTACACTACTCATTAAACTATTTGTTGTATTGTAAAACTTTTTAACTATTGTTTCATATGAACAATTAATTGTTCAATTAACAATTAATTCTTTAAATGACCGTTGGCCGATTAAATAGTTTTTCAATTATCGAGTTTGTCCTGAAGTTCAATTGATGCCATCATGTCAACTCTTTGAATGAAGGGTGTTATTGTATGCCTGTCTCGATGCATTAAATGTTACAAATTAAATGTTAAATGCTACTCGTCTCGTGATCATAATGCGAGACAGTTCTAAAACGATTTTGAGTGAGTGTTGCGTAGCTTTGAGGCTTCCTAAAAAACTGCATATAAGTATGCCACTTACTAGGCCCACAATAAACCAAAACATTTGCTTTCGAACAAAACTTATTTTTATTTCCGTTGTATAGCTTGCAATGTATAGCTTGCTGTGTATAGCTTGCTGTGTATACAAATTGAAATGCATGAGTGCGGGGCCATTTTTTAGCTAAAGCTACATGCTAGTTTTAATATTTTTAAAATTTTTTTATGTAGAAAATTGCTTAAAGTAAATTAAATATATGGGATACCAAAGTAGATTAAATATTTGTTATTAATTTATCCAAGTTTTGAAAGTCTTGACAATCGGTGTCCGCCAAATAGAATAAAAAAAGCTCAAAAAGGCCATTCCGTATAAAGAAATGTGTCCGCTAATTGACTGTCCGCTTTTTAGAGAGTTTTCTATGAGATTTTGACAAGGATTCCGCCGGTGTATTGAAAATTGTCCGTTAATTGGAGGTGTTCGCCTTTCAGAGTGTCCGTTAATTAGAGAGACTACTGTAGAAAAAACTAAACAATGCAACACGCTACATACATAATGAAGAAACCAACGCACTGTCGAGATAGAGAGAGACATTACGTCATACGAGTCACATATGCAGTATAAAAAACAATCTTTTGTCCTATTATCAACAATCAGTTGGTTTTTATTACTTTCTTTGTAAATGATGGCTTTTGTGCCAATGACCAACCTAAAATAAATTCACAACAATAATAATAGTGGTGTCCATCTTTACTTTTACTTCTAGGTGATCTGTAGTAGAAAATATTAACCCCTTAGAATATTTTCACCCCCGTGGTTTACGCTTATGACTAATCCTAACCCTAACCTTAACCCTGACCCTAACCCTAACAATAACAAAGAAAACGAAACAAGTCATAAGCGTAAACCACGGAGGGTGAAAATATTCTAACGGGTTAATATTTTCTACTACAGATCCTTTTCAATTCCTCCTTGCAAGTAGATTTGAATTGACTGAAAACGCACGTAGTGGATTATTATGTG
The DNA here is from genome assembly GCA_027922465.2 of Turritopsis dohrnii. Taxonomy (NCBI): domain Eukaryota; kingdom Metazoa; phylum Cnidaria; class Hydrozoa; order Anthoathecata; family Oceaniidae; genus Turritopsis; species Turritopsis dohrnii. The sequence continues at coordinate 283,286 of BQMF02000441.1, read as the reverse complement.
CTCATTGCTTTTAAAACAATAGCCTCCTCGCAATAGCCTCCTGGTGACTGTAATTACCACTTTTATTGACTGAAATAGTCTCATCTTGGCTTTAAGAAATTAGAATCGTTTTGATTGTGAGTAAATGAACTGGACTACTTTTTTTCAAGTTATTTCATCAAGGATAGAAACAGAGAGAAGAAAATGAAAAACGTCTTTTTTGTCTGTTCCTTTCAATTGCTTTACATATTCAGTTTTTGTTGCTGTGAAGATGAGATATCATATCGTTATGTTTACACCTACGAACTCAATGTCAACAAGATTCGCAAAAATGCGACTATATATTTCCCCAAAACTGCCGTTTTAAAAATTACTGTGTTTACATTGATAAACATAAGAAAAAATATATCATTCCGCTATACAGCTACAATGATAGAATAACCAGCAAAATAAACATTAACAAGTCAGCCTGATACTCAGATAAAAACGTTGTCCTTACTAATCAGGGTGGAATTGAATTTCATAACCAGAAGAAGAACTTATTTTGAACTTATTATAAACTGAATGACAAATGGTCAAATGACAAGGTTTCACTTACAATTCTTGCTGAAGATTTAAAAAGTGAATGAAAAATTACTATGGCTATTGCTAAAAATTATATCACCTATATGCGACTAATATTTCGCCTTAACTGAATAGTTTTTTTACAGAATATTAACAACTGCATCATAATGTATGGCAATGCCATCATAATAAACATATAATCTTTATTCTTGCAGAAGCTTGACAAGTTTCCTATCTCTTGTGCCATAAAATCACGGAAAACAACGTAATTAAACGGAACAGTTCCTTTTTGTAGCTCGAGTTACTTCTTACAACATTATACATCAAAATTGTATACAGGTTTACAAAAGAACAAAAGAAAACTGATTAAAGCCAATTCTAATGTGTCACATTCCAACTTAGGAAAAAGAGAGTTATTTTGAAAAAAAGAAGGGCTTAGAATGTCAATTTATAAAATTAAATTCAAGTATTTCGAATAAACATCTCTGATACAAAAAAATATGTTCTCGCAAATTATTTCTTCAGTATAAGAACTCCTAAACATACTGTCAATGTGATGAGTGACCTTCCTAATTAATCCCAAATTAAAAAAATAAATACAGATTTTGTTACTGTAGTGAAAATACACATCAATCACCGAATAACCATACATATTAGCTGAAGGCAGATGTTTGTTTTCTGGCTTGATTGCAACACAGGATCTGTAGTGCTTTTAATTTACAGACTGTTATGTTGGATTGTATTTTGATTTATATACGTTCGTGATAAGAAGGTAAATAAGAAGAGGTTGTTAATAATTAGGAAAATTGACAGTATATATAGGCTGATGAATTTTATTTAAGTACTGAATCTACGACTGGCAGGATCTCGGTGATTACATTAATGCAAAACGGTGTATTTGATGTGTTCTCCAGCTATGTATGGTCCAGAATAAAATTAATGTATAATGAAAAAATGCAGCATGACATTTTCAAGAGATACGTGATGCGAAACTAATTTAAAATTTCCATCGGCCTAATTTTTACAAAATAAAACATTATAGATTGTTATATACAGTGTATCAAAACAAGATATGTAATCATGGAATTCATCCATAGTAAATTATGTTTCTGTTATTAGATTAACCTTCTATCCAGGAATATGATATAACTTTTTTTGTAATTTTCACACGTTCATTCAAAATATATACAGAACATTTTAGGACAACACTGAGCTAAAAACAGTTATTTCCATCATTTAATGCTTTATATCTTGAATGATCGTAAAAGAAAACAAACATCTTCCACTGGCACTGCATCTGCACTGTCTGAAAAAAAACATGGCGTACTACTTCGCTGAAGACTAGCCTCTATTCTTACTACCTTAGCAGCTAGGCCAAAGTTTAATACTGAACCGCGGCTATAAAAGTGAACGGAGAAGATGAAGGAGACTGCCGGTTTTAACATATATTTCGCCCTATGGGGAAATATATAATAACAGAACGAAAGAATAAAAGAATTATGCATTCGAAATCAGTTTGTCTTGTTGCTATTCAGAGCTGAAGATTGAAAACCTTACTTTGAGTGTTACTGCAAGGAACGATCTAAACGTAACATGGTTCACAAACTCAGGTGCAGAAGGTTTTTTTAAAAAAACTATAATAATTAATAATCGTACGACGGTTGTTCGGAAAAAATTTAGGAGCGGCAATCATAGTTGTTTTCACCTAGAACAAAAAATTCAATGTTCAACATAAAAAGTAGCTATGTGTGAAGAATGAGACCGAAGATCGAAAATCTGGCTACGCTTCTCGTAAAAAAATCAAAATAACACAATGCAATTCAAATAAATATCCTGATAATGAGCCACCTACCTCACCGGCAAACAGTAAACTGTTCTCGTCCTTTCAAAAAGATGGTATTATCAGCTCTACCCCAAGTGGATTCACATAATCTGCTATCAAAAAACGTCTATCTGCGATGATTGCATCACCAGGCTCTATAATAAGCCACTTTACACTACTATGTTTTTATCAGATATGCTCCCGGGAAGGCTGATGATATAAAAGTGAAGCCACCTCCTGATGCATTTCCAACAAGAACTTTTACTGTTGCGTGACATTTATAATCCGAATACATTAATTTATGTAAATCAAGCGAACTAGGCACTGCAATTTAGAATTCGACACAGTCTATAATACACCTAACGTTTGGAAATTTTTCCATTATTGATTTTGGAATGACATTTTTTACCTGTTATTGAGTAGGCCATATGCATATTGATCCAAATTTAACGTATGAATAATTTATCCAGGTCAACACTGTATTTGTAATTGTAGCCTCAGAAACTTGAAAGATATATGATAAATGAAAAATATCGAAGTTTCTTCTAATGCGTACCAGGGTCAACAAAAGACTTTCTAAAGGGGATAGCATTCGCGGTCTCCCTCTCTGTGAATCTCCTTTGGCTTATTGGTTGTTGTATAATATCACTTTTTCTCCGTTGTCCCCAGTGTTCAAACATATTAGTATGCCTTTGAAAACTTCAACATTTGGTAAACCAGTGTAGTGGTTACATGCTTCATCTGACAAAAGTACATGTTCAACAAATTTTAAATTTTGAAGACACAGACAACAAATCATTTTTAAGTTGTTCATTTTCCTTCTGCAACGCTTCGATTTTGCGTTGTGAAACCAAAAAACTTTCTTCTGTTTGACTTGACATGTCATGACTAACATCTGGCGTATCTATCATAAATGGCTCTGGTGGAGGTTCATAATCTTCCATTGTTTCTAAATATTTTGCGACAGGAGGTTTTTTATTTTACTTTCATGCTATTCCCCAATGGCTTCAAGCAGCATAGGTTTAACTCCTTTTTTAATCTTCTTAATGTGCCACCAGGAGGACGACTTATGTCCGGTTTTTCAAAATGTTTCTCGCACAAAGCAGTATAATTAGTAACCTTAAAGTTATCTTTTCCATCCACTCTTTTTATACGACTGCACCACACTTTTCTGAGACCAGGATCTTTCGGGAACTGGAAGAAACTTAAAGTACTTGGGATACGTTCACCCTCGAATTCAACTAAACCTCTACTATCGCATCCCCAGGCAGCATACTGCTTTTTCCAAGACTTGGTTTTTTATGATTAACTTTTTTCGATACACTTTCCGCCACATCGATTTTTTAAATGAAGAAATAGAGCAACGACTGCCTTGTGTTCGTGATACGGCAATTACGTAATCATGAATTTATAAAAAGGAGTAGAGGATGATGATGAGGGCACCATTTACGTCATAATTATTTTTAAAAATGAAAAACAAAACGTAGGGAAATGCTTCAACAGCTTGCCGGAACACTTCAATTCGCTTGAACAAAACAACTCTTTAAATGATGTAAAATGCTTGCATTTTCATTGGAAAATCTAACAGTCCCAAGTTGATCTTTGTCCCCAGTTAACTTCTTTTGATAAGGGGATGAAAAATTAACAGTAAAATTTTGGCACATTGTTAAAGAGAAAGTTTAAGTTTTTAAAATATACACGCAAAATATTAGAATGGTTAAATGATAAAAGTATTAAAATATTACACAGAAAAAAATACAATAAGTATGCTAAGCATGTATTAAAACATCTATTATTTTTGCTGTTTGAAGAGAGTCGAAAAATGTTGTTATTATGTGCATACAAAAATGAGACTGACTTTCATTAGACACACATTATATATGCCGACGTCGCTGAAAAAGACGTTAGGCTTCTTTTGCGCATGCACATCTAAGGTTATTCGCCCTTTAAACCACGCTGTGTTTATGTCGACGCGATGAAAGTAACCATTTTAAGCACGTCGCAGTGATGGGGGACGAACAAGAAGTATCTTTGAAGCAAGCATCGAAGAAAGGGCAAAATTCTCTTCTCTGCCTTATATATGAAGATCTTATTTGCAAATCTGTTGTAGTAATGAAAAGCTCTCTGGAATTTTTTTGTGAGTGCTAAACTTTTATTGCAGATTTTTTGGAGCTTCAAGTTTGTTTTCAAGTTTAGTTGACTGTGTTTGTGATTAATGCAAACAAGTTTATTATTTACTTAATTTTTCAATCATTGCCAGGATTTGTGAGAAGAAACAAATTATTTTTAAAATTCTATCTTATATTTTACCATATTACAAAGTCCTACTGTATTGCCCCTTTTTTTTACCCTAGCTCAAAAATGACTTGGTCCTATGATCATGATAAATTACTGTGTAGAGAAATTCTCTTAATGAAGCCATACAGACATCGTCAAGGAAGTAAAGAAAGTAGAAATGTGTGGACATCAATTGCAGAAGACCTCGACAATATTACAGAAGTATCTTTCAATGTGTCTCAAAAATCAGTTAGAGACCATTTTCGTCTTCGGCTAGAAAAATAAATACAAGTCAAAGATTAGGAATGAAGAGAGTGCTTCTGGCATGGACTGTGAAGAAACCGAACTTGATCAAATATTACAGAACTTAAAGGAAGAAAGTGATGAGGCTGCTGAAACACACGAGAATGTGACTAATAATAAAAAAAGTAAACAGATGGCAGAAAAATCCAATGTCAAAGATGTCAGAAATAAAGCAATGGAAAGTTTAAGTGAAACTAAAGAAATAAAAGCTCTTGAAGGTGATGAAGAATTCATAAAAACTAAACGAAACATTGTTCTGAAACAATGACTTATCTTAAGGAACGTGCTACTGACCAGCAACAATTGCGAAAACAGGAATTAGAACTGAAACATGATGATTTGAACTTACAAAGACAACAACAACAACAAAATTTTCATGGTTTAGAAAGGCAAAAGAACTTGACATGTCATTAAATACCCACTCTACAGCAACTCTTACTTTTTTGATTAGAATCAATTTGTTGTTGAGTTTAACATAGATTCATAAATGGGCTGAGAGAATAGACCAAGTCCCCATAAATACACAAGGTTGTTCCATCGGGTGAAAAACTGAACTGTTGTAGCTGTGCATACAAATGCAAATCCCTTAACATCCCACTATCGTGCCGCCTTTCTTTAACAGGGCCAAACATATTTAATGGATGAAACCGTTTAAATAATACGTTCATGCTGTCCTGGTCTACCAGACAGAGCGGACTGTTCCATCTATGAAGCCCCAACAAGTTTGAAGGGATGCACCTGCAATGTGAATACATTGTGCAAATCTGTGAAGCTCTTGAAAGCCAGGGTTGGTTAAGTGTTTCCAAACGCTGGTGATGGCGATTGTATACACTGGCTGTCACTTCCCCAAGTATCATGCTTAACTGTGGTTCAGGTCATGCAAATCTAGGCATCATGTCTCATAGTCTACAAAGGTATGCAAACCTTTTTAGTAAGATACAGGTTGCTTCTATTCCAGGAACAATGTGCTCTATTGTAGCAATGGAATTCTTCTGGGATTATAAGAAGATCTTGTAAAAGATAAATGTCATTTTTTAAAACTCTGCCTTACATTCATCATCACTCATTTTTTCTAAGTCAAACTTCGGATACTGCCAATACGGAATATCTAAGTTTTTCAATTTATTGAGGTCATATAGCAAAACAAATTCCTCATCTGTTAACAAACCAAATGCATGGCTCAGCAAAAGACAACTTCTTGCATCTCTTAATTTAGACATTTTTAAGAGTAAAATTCCTACAAAAGTTCTAAAGTAAGAATGAAAACGAAACTGTAAACAAATATGGCGGATTATATGTAGATTAAAAAGCGCGCGTGCGTAGGGATTTTATGAAGACGTCATTACAACTTACGACGTCGCATGATGTTCTCGGTTCATAACAAAGTTGTAGCTAAAGACATCCTATGCATAAGATCTCTATTATCTCTTTGACAAAATTTCGCCATCTGTTGCTGCCAACAATCATTTTCACATGCGTTTCATCACTTTTTATATGCGATCGGAATGTAGAAGAAGAAGATAAGAAATTTTAGTGGGAGATTCACTAAAAGAACTATCTGAGCTCGTAGCATTTTTTAAAATACAAGTATTCGGGTTAAGTGCTAATCATCCAAATATGGAAGAATTATTTGATTTAAAAACTATTTCTTGTTTGGGTGGTTTTCTTATAATCCTATTGATAACTTATGGAAATAAAAAGTCGAAAAACGTTTTTCCGACTAATGTAAAAGTGCTATTCAGTTCAATTGTGAAATGTTTCTAAAATTCGTAAAATGTTTTTGCAACAATAATAATTTTTATCGGCCTCTGAAGACTCCCCATATACAAATACATTAATATCATTCAACAACAGATGGATGTGGCGATGTTTTTATCAGCAGAAGCCTTTGCACCTGATGCAAATATCCAAGCATGCCATCTTTTTTATCTTCATTTCTAAAAATAAAACCCAATGAAAGTTGCTGGTTTCTTTTATTACACATTTATAAATCTAGAATGAGTATGTGTACTTTTGTGAAAAGTAACTAGAAAAATATAGAACACTATATGTTCACATAACATTTGTATGTAGCAGTGGTTAAAAGATTTCCACCAGTAGCAACAAGCACTTGTATGGTTGAATGACGTGTATTATCTTTTGAAGTTTCAGGAGAAATGGAACTTGGAGTTGTTCTGTACCCTTTAATATTCACAACCATTACAATACAGCTATTTTGTGTATACTGTTTGATTGACAGCAAACCAAAGCCTACTGGTCAAAAGTACATTCTCCTTAGTTTTTTGTGCAGTCGCATTGGCTCCTTGGTTGCACTGTTCTTATTTACATGGTTCTATAATGAAATGGCGCAGGCGGAAGGATTATGTGGCAAATGTCTAGTTGTTGATGTACTGTTCAACACTTTCATGATAACATACAACTTTTCATTGTTCCTGTTGATATTAGATCGTTTTTTGATATTTCAATTAAATATATGTTATCCAACTTCTTTTATGTGCAAACACAAAAATAAATTGGTGATTGCCATATGGTGTACAACTCTGTTAATCGTGATTGAACCATATTTTGTCATTTACTTCATGTATGTCTCCCAATACTTAACAATTTTTGACCAACTCACTCATGTCTATCGAATATTTATAGTCGTATTTACTTATGGCATGATTACAGCTAATGTCGCCATCATTTTCAAGGTAAGGAAACACAATAGAAATCATCCGGAAAACAGCAAACACAAATATCTCCTCCTGGTTCTGGTTTTGACAAATTTGATAGTGCTTGGTAGATTTCCAGGCGGAACTACATATTTGTTAGAAACATTCAATATATACACATTGAAAAACAGCATTGTATACGTAAACATTTCAAAAGGAATGTCAGTTTTAATCGATACAATTATTTACATGTATACGGTAATGGAGATAAGAAAGAAAATTGCGAAATTGATAAACATTATGAAATCTTGAAGTGAATTCATCAAGACCTCATTGAATGTTACATCTATTGATGCAAACCATTTAATTGTGAGCCATATGTTATTGCAAAATATCCAGTGTTTGAAAAGTTGGAATTTCAATGATGATGTATGTGGAACATAATAAATAAAATTGGTAAATAGCCTAATTTAAAATTTCACAAGAAATCACGATACAGAAAAGACTGTTGTTTGAAAAATGTTGTGTTTGTGCACATACAAAAAAGAAACCGACGTCATATGTAGCACATGATGTTCCATTTAATTCCTGTTTCTTTTTGAATGGAGGTTTTAAAAACCACTGTTTTGTTGATGAATTTGCGCGAGATTTTCACGAAATTTGGAGGAATAATGAACGTACTAAAGAAGAGAAAAGAATTTGAAATTATATGAAAAGTAAATAAAAGAAAAACGACACAATATGACAGTAAAAGGAAGTTAGCAAAAATATATTTACATATGCGGGAATCACAGAATATGGCGATGGCAATGTTGCGTCATGACAGTGGTAAATGGAAAAATAATGAAAGTTGTAATCACCTTAGATGATTACAGAGGCTCTTTCTTAGCAGTGTGTGTTACAATTCATTGCAAGAAATGGTCAATTCATTGACATTGGTTACTCCAATCTTTGATTCAGCAGTTTCATTGTTTCAATTATACCAGATATTTGACGATTATATGTTTTTCCCCATCTCTTACATTGACGTTTATTATTCTTTATAACGCGTTATACACCAGATTTAAAAAAACCAAACACATAAATTAATTACTGTAGAAATATCCCATTCGCAAAATGATAACAAAAAAAAAAAGAATAAACGTTTTCCCACCAAATCATTGCGCTTACATCGAAATCTCTGTGCTTACATCGAAGTCATTGTGTGTACATCGACATCTTTGTGTGTACATCGAAATCTTTCTCGGTACATCGAAATCACCGTACATCGAAATCATTGTGCGTACAAAACACTAGAACAATAAAAGTTACTGTCAATGGGACAACCATGGACTGTTGCAGAGCACCTTGGATGTAGGGGAAGCAAATAATACCTCAAGAATCTATTAAACACATTTATAAATGACACGTGGCGCCTTTATAGGGATCTTCAGTTTAAGAAGCCATGAAACTTACCACTATTAAGGGCCGAAGAAGTTGTTTCGGTAGCTGAAGGACCACTTACCCTTATATAGTACAATTTTCGTTAAGTATTTTCATTTGATTACAACAAAGAAAATTCCGTGGTGCTCAAAAGACGTGCACAGAATATATCGTATTGTTATAATAATTTGGAATAAATTTCGTTATATCCAGAACGCATTTTGAACTGCTTATGTTCCTCCATAAATTATCAACTATTTTACAACGTTGATAAAACGTTCCATGGACGTCCGAAAAGAACGTGGAAAATAAAACGTCAATGGGACGTTGTAATAACGTCTTAAAGTAACGTAACCAAGGTAGGACTAACTTGGAACGTCCTAATTACGTCCTGTGCCGGCTGGGCATTATTATGCAAGTAACATACATAAAATTATATGGTATACAAGAACGAATTGATTGTTTTGTTTCTCTTTGCTCATTCCGTTCTTTTAAGTCACTATGCACCTAACGTCACCTTTTTGTGAGGGATTATATCGAAAGTAGCTTTATGCACTCAAAAAAATGTGAGCAAAAATGTTAATTAATATTTCTCACTGAGCTTATATGCTATAGAGATTCAATCAAGTACAAGTTCTAAATGTTACCACTACTGTGTGAGAACTATCGTATCTTTTTGTTATCTCTGGCCGAGTCAAGAAATAAGGTCGATGAGACCAAACATTATCTAGATCTGTGGCTTTTCCTCCTCGAGAGGGAAGGCCGACTGGATTTTGTTTAGATGGTATTAATTTCAAATCATTACTTTTTAGTAAATTCTTGATCTCTGTGACTCCAGTTTCAATAAACATGTCTTTATTTGTGCCCCTTTTAATCCATGAAAAAGCAACACTTGAATCTGGTCACACATTCAGTAACTCAAATTTATATACTCAGTATTTGTTTAACTTCATTAATCAAACGAGACACTGTTAATAATCCAAGCAATTCCAAACGTGAAATAGTCATTTTCTTTAAAAGATTAATACGTGATTTTGCTGTCGCAAAGGCATTCTTACAAGTACCATCTTTGTACCTTATGCAAATATAAACACATGCCCCATAAGCACTTTCTGAGGCATCAGAAAATCCATGTAATTCCATTGAAACAATATCTTTCTTATTAGGGATTCCATAGAACCTTTCAAATTATAACTTATCAATTCCATCTAAATTGTTTATCAAGCGTTGTCACTCTATTTGAAGTTTTTCAGGTAATTTCTCATCCCAGTCTAATTTTTCACTAAACAGTTTTTGGAAAAACACTTTGAAGGAGACTACAATGGGATTAATCAAACCCAACGGGTCGTAGATTGATGCAATAGTTTGTAACACCGTTCGTTTTGTTACGTTTTCAATATCAAATTTCGAGCGAAGTTATTTCATCATTTTTCTTGTTCCAATTAACTCCTAACACTTTTGTCCTGGGTCCATTTTGAAGGTTTTCCTTTTCGCCAAATGTTTTAATAACAAGTTTTTCTAATTCTGAATTGTTCGTTTGAAACTTTCGCAAGTTTTAGAGAAGCTTCTGCAAATCTTTCTTTAGCTTTAGTTAAAATCTCAAAAACTTCTTCAACACACCCGTCAAACCGTCATCTTATAATGAATCTAAGAGCTTTTTAACGAATTCAGACTCAACTTCTTGGCACTTCTCTGCATGATGTTGTAAAGTTGCAGAGAGTAACAATGGTGATGAACCTGCCCCAAACAATACTCAATACTCAATAATTTTATTATTTTCGAAGTTTTCAAAGTCAATTGCGTTGGGGTTCTCAAACCATAAAAATCTCAACATGTCGCGTTGGCTTTCTTAAATTTCTATATTTGTAGAAAAGCTTTCTCTCAATCTCCAATAAAAGCCACGTCGTGAGCGCAAAAACGTAACAATGCATCAAAAGGTTTTGTTGTTAAAGAGGACCCGGTTTCTAGTATTTCATTCAAAGAGACACTTCCTTTTGCTTTAGAAGATGCGTCATAAGCCATCTTATCTTTGTTGTCGCTCTATTTTCGTCAACAACAGGTTTGGCGGTAAGTAATGGGTTGTGCCAATCAAATGTCCAGCTGGCGCTTTTTCAATAACTTTATTTTCCAATTGTTCGTTTATAATCTCGTTATATCTTGAAAATGATACTCTATTGTTAAAGAATGTTTTCCAAATGATCTTTAATCTATTCGCACAGGTTTTATAATTATCTTCGATAACGGCATGCTCCTGTTTTTCCGGAAGTTTCACTTTATATCTTTTGGTTTTATTACTAAATTCAACACTCTCTTTAAATTCTTTTAAAATCATATTTTCTTTTTTTTCATCAATTTTGTTGTTTTTTATTCCCATAGTTTCTAAGTTCCAACATTTTTCCGCAATCTTAGTCAGACGGTTTTTGTATCCATTGCAACTTTTAGAACAAACATTCGGGTTGGTTTCCAACTTGAGTCATGTTACCCTTTAAAATGAATCCTAAATTCAAAGATATAGCTAATGGTTCTCCATGTTTTCCTTTAACGATATCTTTACCGCCTATGAAGTTCTAAAAAATATTTCATCCTACAACAACATCGATCTCGATTAATTCAGTATCATTGTAGTCGGTTAAACGAAGATGCTTCAAATGAGGGAACTTTTCTTTAGCAAATTTTGTATTTTAACCTTTCAATGCGTAGCTAATCTCCAAGGGTAGCTAATCTCGGAAACAAATGCTTTAACCGGTCTTAAACCGGTTTCAACAGTAAATTCAACAACATCCAACACTTTCGTTTGTCGGGCACCTCCAAAAGTTCTTAAACACATTTCCCTTTTTCCCACAGTTTTCAACTGAAGTTTTTCTTTAAGCTTTGGGGTCACAAAAGACATTTGGCTGCCACTGTCGAAAATTAATCTAGCCATTTCACTATTACACTTGTCAAGATCATTTTCGCTAGCTTTTGCTGTTTGTAGTAAAACCGTAAATTCGGAAGTCGCACAGTTCGTTACAGTCGATGGATCTTGTGTTTGTTTCAGTTGCTGATCAAGTTTTTTTCCCGAGACAGATACTCGAGTGATTTTTTTTAATGGGTTGCTCCCTGCGAGGCTGAAACCACTACTAGGCAGAGAGCTACAAGATGAGAAAAGGAAGAACACTTATAAACACAGATGAGAAAGATGAGAAAAGGAAGACAGAGCAAGGTGGCGGATAACCTTGGATTTAAAAGATTGCAAATCATACTCAGCAGGAAAACAACTATGAGGGAGAGAATTCCAGAGGCGAGCAGTCCGAGGGAAAAAGCTAGATGAATAAAATTCCTTATGGCATGTTGGGACCTGAACAGTCAAAGGATGAGAATTGGAGTGTTCCGAGAGAAAAACTTAGGAGAAGGGGTCAGTTGAAGCAAGTCATCCGAACAATGCCCATGAAAGGATTTATAGAAAAGAGACAGGGAAGCAACGTTTCTCCGATGTGAGAGAGGGTGAAGATTAGCATAAAGATCAGGGCCAACTAAGTTAAATAAGCGCTTCTGAACACGATCGAGAAGATGAAGACCATGAGCAGAGGCTCCATCCCAAAGGTGGCAGCAATACTCAAGACAAGGGCGAATAGTGGCCTTAAACATGTAAATGATAGATTCAGCAGAAAGTAAGTGACTGACCCGGAAAAGTGAGCCAACCTTCATAGCAGCAGATTTAGCAATGGACTCGATGTAAGAATTCCATGTGAAATTCTTTGTGAAGGTTAAACTTAAAAGACGAACATGAGATGACTCTGCAAGCTCACAGGGTCCCTGAAGTCCCTGAAGGTCCCTGAAGCGATTAATAGAGAGAAGCTTTGTTTTCGAAGCATTGAAGGAAGCCAACCATTTCTAACCCCATTCAATTACTGTCCTAAGATTGACCTCCAACTCAACAGTCATTTTCAACCTTATCAAACAAGTCCTTAGTCCTTTCAAGAGACGAGTAAAGAGTAGTTTAGTCAGCGTAAATAGCAAGTTTACTGAGAATACAATCGGGAAGGTCGTTGATGAAAATGAGAAAGAGGGTTGGACCAAGAACAGAACCTTAAGGCACCCCTGAATTAATAGAGTAAGAAGAAGACGTATTACCATCGAGAACTACCTTGGACTTAATAAGATTCAAGAATGAACCAGAAATGCCATAAGACTTCAACTTGTGAAGAAGGCCACGATGCCAAACCTTGTTGAATGTCTTAGAGAGCAATAGCTCATGTCTCACCACAAGCATCGAGGGACTGACATACACGTTCAGAGATGACGGTCAGAGCATCAGCAGTGGAACGGCCAGAACGGAAACCGTACTGGTGATCAGAGAATAGATGAAGAGATTCCAGATGATGGGTGATGGAAGAGTTGATCAACGTTTTTGTTGGAAATGGTAAAACCTGGTTACAGTGCCCTTCGTGCCGTATCTGGTTTCACGAACTTTGTTTTGAAAAGTGAAATTCTAGTTCTATTCTTCATTCTAGTTTAGATATACTTATGTTGAGAATTATTAACGAAATAGTTTATTGTTAAGTAAAATCGTTTAGCGAGAACTGACTCGTTGGAATAGGTTTCGTAGATCTTTCGTACATTTTGTTTTTTCGTTGTATAATCTTAATCTACCAAACATACTTGAGATTTGAAGATTGGTAAGATATTCTATCTATAGGATTTTCAACTCAAATACAGAAAGACAATTTCAAAAGCGGATTTTTAGGCTCAACCTCGTGAAAATGTAAAACCTGTCGGATGTACATTTTAAATTCGTTTTACATAATATCCTTCGAGTAGAGAGTTCTATTGATGCAAACTATCGAATATAAGCCAATTTTCCTTGAGTCAAAGTTCATGCTTATTTAAAGGACAAAGAGCTTCGCCTATTAATTTTATTTTGCCTAACGCCCAGAAACACTAATATCTGTTGGACGTACAACATTATCATATTTCAGTTAAAAACTTCATTTGTAAAAGCTTTTTTGCAGCTTATCGGGATAATTGTAAAAGAGGAACTTCTTGTCTCCATTTGCTCCCAAAATGAAGCATGTTGCTTAAATAAAAAAATTTCATGGTCGATAGGTACGTCCGACAGGTACATCCGACAGATTAGTGAACTTAGCCTTAAGAGCTATAATAATAGTAATATTGAAATATTTGTAATATTCAGATGTAAATTCGATTCATGTATTGTTTGGTTTTAGAAAGATGTTGAATTTTTGAGTTAAGACATAACAAATTCGATGGAATTTCAACCAAAGTTAAATATTTTGATGTCACAAAATCTATACTGTACGTCCGACAAATATGCATTTTTGAATATTTTCAAAGGTCCAAGCAATTAATATAAAATTTTGTTAGTTTTCGTAACACAGTAGAGTACCACCTATGACATGCAGCATTGGCGTCATGAAAATCCTTGTAGTCTATTTTTTATAGGCCTTTGAACTATCAATTGTACGTCCGACAGATTTCTTAATTTCGTAACAGGCCCCTTATAACAGACAAAAGTCTTATAGGACGATAACATAAAGGGTCCGATCTCTCACCAGAGTTTTTGAAAACAGGCACAACAGAAGCAATCGTCCAACAAGAAGAAAAACAAGATTCATCGATGCACTTCCTGAATAACCTACAGAGTATGGGAGAGAGTTCAGGCAAGCATTTTTGCAGAATGATTACAGGGATTTCATCGGTACCAGTAGGCTTAGAAGAGTCGAAAGAATTAATAACATCCGCAACCATCTTGGGAGTTATATTCAGAGAAGACAAATTCACGTCAGTATTGGGGTCAATATCAGGCAAAACATGACCAGTGTCATCGAGAGTGGGATTCCTGCTGAACTGTTTTGCAAAGAGCTCTGCCTTACTAACAGCAGATGTCAACACCTCAGGGCCATTGGAGAGTGGTGGAATCAAAGACTTACCCTTATTAGAAGAGCTCCGATAGATACGCCAGAAATCACGAGACCCAATAGATTCAGATATAAGCCGATCATGGTCCAGATTTTGATAGGTACGTTTAGCCTACTCAATGACTTTTTTACAGTTGTTGCGAGCTCCTGGTGAAAAGACACCTGTTGTCCTCACTACTACAACGTTGATACCGATAGAAAAATGATTACGATGGAAAGTTGCAGCAGAAATGGCAGGAGAGAACCAGGGGGTAGAGTGAGTTTTAACCTGATATTTACGAGAAGGAACAAATTCATCAATACCAACCTGAAGCGAAGAAGAGATCTCCACTGCACAGCTCTCTGCATCACATGTAAAGATATAATCAACCGGCAGGTCACGAATCAGATCTTGAAGGCTGTCACCACGATGGTATTTATAAAGTTTGCGATGAATAGGTGGATCGTGCGGGCAATCGGAATTAAAGTCAATGGCTACGTAAACAACAGAATGATCAGAGTTACCTAAAGGAGCAGATGCTGATGTTTCGCAAATGTTCGGGTTAGACGAAAGGAATAGGTCAAGTCAAGAACGCTCCTGATCAGCTCGATCAGTTACGCAAGTGGGAGAGTTCACACGCTGAGTAAGAGAACCAGAGATATCAAAGTTGAAAGTGTCAATGCCAGATAGGGAGGTAGTGTGAGAGAAAGGTAACCAGTCAGCATAATGGATATTGAAATCACCAAACACAAAGATATTAGCAGAAGGGTGAGTTATGAGAGCTTTATCAATATTTTCCGAGATAGAATTGATGACGCTGCACGACTGAGAAGATGGGGAGCGATACACAAAGAAAAGATAACTAGTTGAATGCAAGAGAGAAAGACAACTAACAGAAGACAGTCACGAACATAGATGCCAAGGCCGTGCATAAGAATACATGAGTCCCTGCGATCAATAGGAAGATAGCCAAGTACATCGAAGTCAGAAGAGCTAATAGAAGGGTTAAGATTGGTTTCACAAATACCAAGAATGTCAGGAGATGAGTTGGCTAGAAAAGATTCCAAATGAGAGAAGTTCCCACGAAGCCTACGAATATTAGAAAAGGAAAGTGAGAAAGGCGTTGGCAATTTACTAGTACCCGATTTAGATTTACTAGAATGTGGCATCTTTTTCATAATGAGAAAGAAATCCAAAGTTGTGTTGGCTGCAGAACTTGTGCTAGAGGATCGTTTCAATATAGGTTTTGGTTTTAGCTATGAACCTATTGTCGTAACAAAAGCAATGCTGTGACCTCTAAGGATGCAAACCGTTACAGCTGCAGGGCGCCGTCCAAACGCAACTTGGCACTACTACGCCATTTTTGGACTGTTGATAGAGCGGACTCTCTGTAGCTAGCAAAGAGTTTGGGCTCATGCACTATCAGTCGGCAAAGTAGCAATCAGGTAAAACTACTATCCTAACACCCTCAACATAGATAACTAAAAACCAGTATTGAAAATAGACTCACGCCTTGTCAGGCAGTCAAGTATGAGGCGCCGCAATGGACAATATTGAGATGTTAAAAATAAACTGTCATCTAAATATGTGCCTTTTAAATCCTAAGTATCTGTTCCATATATTCAAAATAACATGCCAAAATATACTTTATACATTCTAAGTGAAAAGTTTCTGGTGGAAAATCAATAAACTTTTGTAATTTTTTCTACCATATGGTCTTTTCATTTGGCATGGTAAATTCAATTTTCTATGGCAACTTTTCATTCCGTATGGCATGATGCACAGCGAGAAAAAATTACCGAATGAAAAATCTCCCGGTTTTCCCCGGTTTAGCATTGGTAGCCGATTAAGCAGTACATTCAATTTTAAAACATGGCGTCGTCAAGTAGCGGTGAAACACATGACAACAACATCAGACGTTCATTATCTAATATTGCAAAGCAAGCTAACGAGCTATTACAGAATTTAGAACAAAACGTGAGTAGACAACCAGTTTTATCATCAATAGCTGTCCGTCATCGCGAAACTCATGACAGGAAAAGCAACTGCAATAACGATGATGGTGGTGGTGGCAGCACCAGTAGCAGCAACAGTGGTATTGATTTATTATCGAACACTACTGGTGGATTTCGATTATCAGTTGCCAAGGAAATCAGAAATTCTTTCCCTACACTGCTGTCGTCAAGCAGCAGGGAAAGTTCCTTCAAGAAAAGACGACCTGCAAAACAATGGCAAGCAACCTTCACTTCTTCAAAAAAAAGCGGGCGGGTCAGGCTGCTAAGAAGAAATTTAAAAAATCTGCCATAGTTTATAAAGATCTTGTGTTACTTCCTTCACCTGAAACAAATGCAGTGCCTACCCATCATGCACGTTTGAATCTGGAAAATAGAGGATTTGTTATACATAGTTAGGGGTCTCAGTCACAAATCGATTTTAGGTTTAGATAACGTCATATGACGTTAGTGGGTGGGTGGGTTAATTCAAGTGACGTTAAAAAATTCATAACAGAAGCATCGATTTTGAAAGTGCTATTTTTTTGCGAGAACACTCTCCGCTGCCTTGGTTCTTTTTCTTGCAAGATTTCCCGATTGTGGTAATTCGGGTTATTTTCCAGTTTTTTGGTCGGCTAGTTCAGTTGATAAATCTTGGAGTGAGTTCGAACTTAAGGAAGCTATTATTGAGGCATTTTCTGGCATTTCTCTTGATTGTTCTTTTAATTTTGTGAAATCATGTTATGGTCAGATAGTTTCACCTAATATCGCAGCTGGTGTGGAATACTGTGGAGCTCGTGCACTTAGTCTGGCAGGATAAGGAGCAATTTATATTCAGCCAAGTAAAAATCTTATGCAAGATGAAGCCTGTGAAGATGATGATGGTAATTGTATTGGAAATAAAGACAACTCTGACCTGTCTGATCTAGAAGACCTGGATAATAAGCAGCAGATACATGTTCCTTGCAAGTCAACAACCAGCGACAATCAGTCAGCCAGCGGTAGCAAATTGGCTAGTAGTCAGGAAAAGTTTATGCAATTGAAAGATATGTTTCCAAATCATAGTGATGAAGAGTTACAACAGTCACTGTCGTCATTTCACACTGTTGCAGCATGTGCCCTGGCATTAACCAATGATAACAGTGAAAGCAGTGATGATATAGATGATGTTCTTATGGTACCCATATTTTCTTCTAACTTGCCAGATAAACATTTAAATGATATAATGAAATTGATTTCAACAAGAATGACAAAGGAAAAAGTCAAAGTCAAAGTAGATGAAGATGATATCATAAATGATGCTTTGGTGTACTACAAAGATGAATCATTTGATCCCAAATTACAGCTCAGAATACAGTATCGTGAACAACCATCTGTAGATACAGGGGGTGTTGCCAAAAGCTTTTTTACAGAACTGTTGAAGCAATTGGGAGATAGGTATTTTGAAGGAAATGGCTACAAACTACCAATTTATAATGCAGACATGATAGCATCAGGGCTAATGAAATATATTGGTAGAATGGTTGTACATTCTGTTGCCCATGGAGGACCTGGCTTTCCATTGTTTAGTCCAATTGCATACCAGTACATTATAGATGGTAACATAGACAAAATGATGCAACTAGTAACTGTTGATGATTGCTCTCTTGCAACACAAGATTTTGTCAAAAAAGTATGTATTATCAGACAGTTATTTTTACCATCTTTGTATTGAACATTGATTTATATATAATTCACTTTAAATCTATATCTTAAGTGGTTCAGTCACAGAATGTGAGTGATTTGGATCAAGAAGAAGTGTTGTATTACCAAACTGATTCAGGATTAACAATGATATTGACTGTAAGTCAAGCCTATACTTGATTGCATGATTTAGAGTTATACAACCCCATGATCGTTGTATGCAGTATTAATCAAATTAATTTCCTGTGAACATGTGACTTAATCTTTAATAAAGGCAATGCATCTTTAGATATTAGTACTTATATTTTCATTTAAACAGGCTAAAAATTGTAATTTCAACATTGGCAACTTGTTTGAATGAAGATTCATGAACTGAGCCTGTAACTTGTGCTTTGTCCAATAAAGTTTTCCTGAAATAGTTATATGCTATGTTTTTCAGTTATACTCTCCATTTTTACTTATTGTTATAGTTTTGCATATTTTTTGATATATTGTTTTACTTTTAGACATTTTATATTATTAGTTTTCACTCTAAAAAGCTACCCTCGGCTATTGTATTTTGTTTTTCAAACTTCCTACTGTTTTACACCCATTTTAGAGACCTGAGTGTAAACATGTTCATCTAATATTTACATTGATTAAAGTGTTATTTTGCTAATCTTGTGTACAAGTGCAAGAAAAACCTTTTACTATTTTATAGAATGACAACAAAGACAGATATTTGCACAGCATTATAATGCATGATGTTATTGGGAAAAGAAAAACTGTGCTTGACCAGTTTGCCACTGGGTTCATAGGCGGATCTAGAGCTTAGGCAAAATTTGAGGAGGAGCGTTGTGTCATCTAGGAGAAGAATAGAAAAACGTGCCTTTTAACTAATTACAGTTAAACACTGAAAAGAAATTAATAGCATTGTACTCCTCCACTTTTTTTGCCTAACCCTGGATCCGCCTATGGGGTTAGACATACTTGGATTTAGGAATGAAATGAAGAAAAGACCAAGTTTATTTGAAGAATTATTTGTTTTCAATAAACATCTGCTCGACGGAAAAAGGATTTATGACATACTGGTTTTTGATTTCAATGGAACAAATGAGGCTAACTTGAAAGTAAAAGATTACATGGAGCATTTTTTATTGAATGCGCCTAAACCAATTTTGGAACAGTTCCTTACTTTTGTAACTTGGGCATCTTGCCTCCCCTCATTTGGACTTGGAAAAATAACTGTAAAATTAACAGATCAAACTTCAATACATGCTCAAACTTGCACAAACGAATTGAACATTTCCAAGGGATTTCCTGACCAGAATTCATTTTCAGCTGCTATGAATGCTGTCATTTGTTCAAATGGACACTCTTTCAACTGTGTCTAAGATGCTTTTATACTATTACTGCAGGGACAATTTTATGTTTTGTTTCATTTTATTATGTGTGTGTGTTAACTACTAAATGATGGCATTTTGTCCGCAATTTTAATCATAACTTTGTTTCTGACTTAACTGATTTGCATAATTAGTTAATCAGATTGGAAAAGATTGAAGTGTCTAAAATTTGTCTGAGACAAATAAAATTGTATACGGAAATGATCTAGCCTTGTAGTTAATGTGCAATATGGAAGTATACTTCAACATTTTCAACATCCAAGGGTAAATGAAAAAAGTTCGTTATATCGAGAGTTCGTTATATCGAAGGTGAGAAAAAATCGGAAAATTTTGCTTAATTTGTTAACATTTCGTAGTCCTTTGGAACAAAAATGCTTTAAATCGGTATTTTCAGCTAGGATCCCGTTCAAAAGTAAAATGAAAGCGAATTCGAACAAACACGAGACGTTCGAAACAGCTTTGAAAGTTATGTTATATTTTTGCTTCCACTCGTCTAGAAAGCCATAGGCTTTAAAATCAGTTAGATCGAGGCCTTTGGAAAGTGAGATCGCTTTTCTTTGATAATGATCCCGTTTCCAGCAGGGATATTGTTCGAGCACGCATTTGTGAACCATAAAAAAACAACTTCATCAAAATCTTTATTGACACTCTCCTTCATGTTTTATCTGTTTAAATTTACTTGGCCTGATTTGTAAGCTTCTGTGATTTTTCTCTTGTTTGCTAGCCACGTCGAAACAGTATTTTTTTACGCCATATTCTTCTGCAATGCTCTTGTTTGTACTTTTATTTCAAGATCATCAACATCAGTTGCTGCTGCTTCCTCTTCCAGTAGGATGAGTTCGTGCACATAATTAACAAACTCAAATGCTTCGTTGACTTGTTCAAATAAGTTTTCATAGGTGTCCAAGTCTTCTGTGTTACTTATCTGCTTTATTTCCTCAAGCAAAGAAGCAATGTTCCTAAAGTTCTCAACAACGTGAACGGAATGCCAACGTGGCTGTCGCCAGCCATATTTGTTAATTTTCTATCTACACGGAATTGCCGAAAAATCGGGATTATCGGATTACTCGGAAAAACCAGCACCCTAGAACACGGTTACCTGCCAAAAATAACTTTTTTGGGGGCCATATTCGGTTGGTCCACTTATCAAGTAATTTATTAGAAGGAATGATTGATAAAAACATGTGCATGAAAAGTTTAGCAAGCATATTTGGAATGTATATATGAAGTTTAGAATACATATATGAAGTTCAGAATACATATATGAAGTTTAGAATACATGTTTAAAGTTTAGACTATATATTTAAAGTTTGGAATGAATAATGCACTTTAGAACGAATTTCTGCGTGAAATATCGAATCAATATTTAAAATGATAATATAATGCAAAATATCAGAATTTTGTCCACTACAGCGCCCCATAGTCAAGTGCAACAAACAGACCGGTGTTCGTTATCATAGAGTAGATATAGCACTGCAAGCAGCACATCTACACTAAAAGACGAAGTAGGGGTACTAGACCAGGTGGTATCTCTACCTGCCCCTAAAGACAATTATGGCTTGCCGAACAGGGGTTTTTATCGAGACACTATCTCTAGGAAGGTTGTCAACCAAAGCCGAAGAAGCCTTTCCCTCCATTAAGCATGACTGATCCTGCCGGATGCCAACCCAGTATTTTAATGCCTCGGAGTTTATCGAGTGATGGTGCCCTTGTTTTCAAGTCTTTTCTCGAACTTTGTTTTGATATCAAATTGCATTGAAACGATTTATGATTAGTTTTTGTACAGTAAACACAGTTACGTTTTTTGGCTGCGGAATGTTATTTTGTGCTAAAAATGTCGAGGAACTTTCTAAGTTGTCTTCAAATGTAATGCCTTTAACTTTTTCTCTGGCTTCAATTTCCAATTTCAATTTTTCTAAAACATTTTTAAATGTCTAATCTCTTTCTCTGGATAAAATTAATTTTAATTCATCGGGTAATTTGTTCATTAACACTGGAAGCAACATAGCTTCATATTTATTCGAATTCATTTTTAAGCTTTCCAAATTTCTTAATTGGTTTCTATGGTGTCATACAGTTTTCTTAAAGAGGCATTGGCCGGCTTAAAATGTAAATATTATTCTCACGCGATCAAAACATTCAAAATCAAAACAAATATGGCGCGAAGTTCAGAATCGCTTTAAACATCGTTTATTGAACTGTGAAGTGAGAAAATATAATAATAAAATAATAGAAACACATGGCTTTAAATAACAGAAATACACTTGACACATGTATCTTGTAACATATGATTCAATGTGAAGACAGAAATAATATTTTCCACAAGGTTTACAATTCGATTTTTGATACTTTTTTTAAAAAATCTGTTCCTTCCTATAAAAATACAGCAGTGTGGGGACAAGAACGCAGTATAATGAACCAAAATTACTGAATCAATAATTTTTGAAACATCGGCTCAATAAAAGAGCCGGTACCGGTATTAGGCTTCCTTTTTAGACGGTATGACGGTATTTGACCTAACATTTTGACGGTATGACGGTATTAGCGACCCCTGAACACCTATATAAAGTTCAGAAAAACAATTACGTAAAATATTTTAATACACGGGGGATTGAGACACATACTAACTTGAAAGAATCTGGTCGAGTGTACTTCCCTGGATAGTTGTTTAATCCAACAACAGAAACATAGTTTACTATGAATGAAGTCTGTGGTCATGTATACTGTTTTGATGCTGTACATCATATTTTATTTTGCAAAATTTAATCTTACATTTAATAGCGAGTGTGTGTCACACCTTCATTTTAGACAGTGATAAATTTTGTGGAATTTTATGGTCAAAATCTTCTTAATCGTGGTCATGTTTACCGTTAGGCCATGTGGTTTTTTACGATTAGTACAGTGTGTCCCAGAGAATTTCAGTCTGAGGTTTTAACAAGCCATAACTTTTTACACATAAATCAGATTTTAGAGATTTTTACATCATTCGATAGCATTTCTTAAAAACCTATATTTTAAATAATTTAGTGCAGCACATTTGTGGTAAAAAGGATTTCTTTAAACTGTCACGGTCATTAACTCCTTAATGGTTAATAAAAGTAAGTTTTCACGTGCGATTATTCTTTTGTTTATTAAGAACATGTCGTGGTGTTTTTGAAGACACTAAAATTATAATCTCATCACAAAGTCAAAAATTGTGAGACGGGGGCTACTTTAATATTTTTTTGACATCATATGAGCAATCTTTAGTTGCTACAAAAACTTTTCTCCACTGAGATCCAGAGTCTATCAGAGTTGAGAAGTAAAATTGTTGACGCAGCAAATAATCTTAGACAAAATCAAAATTTTATTCGCCACTCTTTATGACATCAAAAGCAAATCGCTGTGTCCAGAGGAACGGGGAACATGTTGAGACAGCTTAAAGTTTTGTTTTTAATGCCTCTTGTCTTTTACAGTCCCTTGACTTATTATTGTTCTTGATAATGGCCTTTGATAGCTGTCATTGAAAGATGTGTTAATTAACCATTAAGAAGATAATTGGATTTTTTATGGTAAAGTCCTTAATTGCTCCCAAACTAAAAGGTTTTGGCAAACAAATTGCTTATTTTTAAAATCTCTGAATAAAATCCTATCGAATGGTGTAAAAATTGCTGAAATCTGACATATTTGTGAAAAGTTATGAGCTGTTAAAATCTCAGACCGAAATTCTCTGAGACACACTGTATATAGTAGCACGTCGTTTTTTTTATCGTCACGGGGGAACCATTGCATTGGATCCCCAGGTGATTCATAATTGTCGTCACAAGGTTTGCACACCTTGATTATATTTTTTGTCACCCTTTTTTGACACAGGATTTGCGTACATCATTCTCGAAGTTAGATGTGGTAAAAAAGTTTACCCGGGTTACTATATATATTAAAATACTGTCAATTTTTCTTGCAAACAACGAACATAAATGAAACCACAATCCACATGACAGGCTGTAAATTAAATCAACCCATTACACAAACTTCTGATTTCAGCTATGTAGTTGTTTGGTTATGGATCAAAATCTGTTGCTGTTTTTTTTTCGTTAGGGATTTACAATGAGTGTGAACATATATATTTTCTTTTTGAACAGAGATATTTATTCTGTTGAATTTGGTTTTATAAATTTTATAAATCTCTTTTTTTGAAAATAACTCTTCTGTCTTAATTTGAAATGCTACACATAATATTTACTGTAGAGATTTTGATTGCTTATGATGACAACCCCAAAGTATTATACTGTAGGTATTAAAATTAACGATTTTCTTTACCTCTTTTGTATGTAAACCACCTGTATACAAATAAGATTGTATAATGTTGTAAGATAGTTTTATTCGAGTTACAAAAAGAAAGTATTCTGTTGAATTACATTGTTTACTATGATTTTATGATATAAAGGATGTCAAGCTTCTGCAACAATAAAGATCATACATTTGTTATGATGAAATTCTTTTATACATTGATGATATATGGAGTTGTTTACGAGGAAATATTAGTCGCATTTAGGTCTAGCTAAGAGTCCATATAGTAACTTCTCACTTTTTAACTCATCAGCAAAAATTATAAGACAAACCTTATCATTTGACCATGAATATCTTCATTTCATAATAACTCCAAAATAATTTTTTTTGTGGTATTAAATTCAATTCAACCCTCATTAGTAAGAACGACATTTTTATCTGAGTATCAGGTGGATGGTAGTTATACTGTAATTGTTTAATCATACATTTTTCTCATGGTTATCAATGTACACACAATAATTGGCAAAAATTTCGCAACTTTGGGGAAATATATCATCGCATTTTTGCGAATCTTGTTCGTTTTTAGAAACAGCAAAATCTGACCTTGCATGGGCTACTTTTGTGAGCCTATTTTTAACATAAAACTCTATTCAATCAAAGTCAATTTGTTTGTGGATAGGGCAAAATTAGTTGTTAATACTTACAAAATATTAGAATTATTTCAGATGTTTTTAACCAGAGAAGAAGAAACATTTTGCAATGAATTTCCATGAACTGAATTTTACCTTATTAAGACTGTTAAATTGAAATTTAGGGTCTACTTGACCATTATGAGAGGCGTAGCTAGAGGTCACTCAAAATTTGTGGAGGAGAGTTTAGTCATTTAGACTAGAAAAGGAAAGCGTGCAAGTAACCTAATCGCCACTTAAGACTGAAAAGCAATGCCGTAGTGTTGGACTCCTCCACTTTTTTTGACTGATCTTAAATACGCCTCTGATTATTGACTCACCCCTCCCACCCGAAATGGAGATATTCAGCAATTATTTTCCCTTCAAGTATAATGTTATATTGAATATTTCGAGTTAAAATTATGATACATGACTCTGTAATGCAAGTTTCTTTAAAGTCAGCATTTTTATAAATGGGCCTAGAATTTATTGGTTTATTGTGCAGTTATATAACTGCTTAAGCAAGTAAAGCTGGAAAGTCCAACTAGTAACTGAAAGTTGAAGTTGAAATAAAATCGATTAAAATGTTAAAGTTGTTGTAGTTGTTTCTGACCATATGATTTCTGTTAATGCGTAACGTATAACCACATGATTTCTATGCTGCCACAAAAATCTCTCGGCTAACAAAAGAGAAGGACTTAATTGTCTTGGAAATCCAGGGCGATCTTCTTTCAAGACGTTTACCGATTATTTATTCTCAACTTCTATGTTTTTATATGAATTTGTCCTTGACCTTTTAGCTAAGGCGAAATGCGTTCAATGAATCTATCAAAAAATAATGCGCCTGTAATACGTTATTGCCGATTTGTCATTTGGCTCTTAAGAATTTGCGATTTGGATCTCTATGAGATGTACCTATCGGGAATAATTTCGTCGGGGAAAAGTGACGAAATAGCTATTTGTTTCGTGACAAAAACTTCCCCCGGCGAAAACTTTTGAAAAAGTGAAATTTCATTTTTATAAATGTTGTCTTTATTCATTTTTATAGATCTAGCACAAGGCTTACTTTACTCCAGTCCTTGTCAATTTTTCTAAAGTTCTAAAAGTATTTTTCGAAAGCAGCGGGAATTATGGTCACAATTTTATTTCCATTTCGTGAAATTATGGTACAGACGACTTGAGTTGCGTTTGCTTTCTTTTATGTAAATAGAAAAACATGACATAAATAATGGTTTATGCCAAAGTTGTATTTTTGCGGTTAATTATCCTTTCAGTAGACAATTTTTCCTGGTAATGCTTCGAGGTTTGTTTGTTTTTTGACTTCCAACTAAGAAAGCGATAATACATCTTATGTTATTGTAAGATGAACATAATTGTAAATTGAAATATTGTTTGTTGACATTAGTGAAAATTTCTTAAACTCACATGAAAGCTTCTAAACCCTTGTTATCAAACTAAAATAAAATCAGTGAACCAGATATGAACGGAAAGGCTGTAGATTCATACGTATTTCCCCTTAGTTGTTTTTTGCTATGTTTAAACTACGTCTATTCAGCTTTGTGCTGCATTTTGATCCATTGTGAAGATCCGTATTTCCACACGACAACCTCGAACTCAGGGTCTCTTGCCTTTTCGATATACGGAATCCGCAAAGCAAAATCAAAATACATTTTTACTCCGGGAAGGTCGAAATAGGAATTTCTGAGATATATCTCCAGTGACAATGGTTAAAGGAATAAACCATTTTGGTTAAAAACAATCTAAAACAGATATTGAATTTATGAAGCAATATCATTACAAATTTAATTCAATACAATACATCAGAGACATTAAATATACAAAACATTTACTCAAATGCCTCACATTTACCTTGTACACGAATAAAACAGATTTTAAGCAGATAAGAATTTCATGTATATTTATCTACAAGAAGTCATATTCAATTGAATTGAATGGAACGCAAATCTGGTTTCGAGTAAATAAAATATCTACTTATACTAATTCGCGTGTGTGCATCCCACTTTTAATTTAGTGAGTGTTTGTTTTTTTGTTTTTTAATGGTCAAAATCTTCTTAATCGTGGTCATATAGCGGCAGTTCGCCCACGCAAGACACATTCACGATTAGTATAATAGCACGGGGCATTTGACGTCAGATGTTTTTATGATCACGGGGAACCATTGCATTGCATCCCCAATCGAACGCGACGTTTTTGGGAAAATATCTCGATAATCAATGGGGATAACTGACGTTTTTTGGGGTCCACGATACGGGTGATAGAGTGACGCAACATTCGGGCCTAAATTTTATTTGGTACTGCGGCTATGACGTCATCAAAATCTTTAATCGACGATATCTCTGCAACGGTTGGTCGTAGCGAAACGATCCCATACATTTTTTTGATCAGTTTTTCGAGCTCTACAACATGGGAACACTTTCCAGTCACAATTGTTTTTGCACATCCGTTTCGAAATTAAAGCCGTAAAAAACTTTTACGCGAGATACTACAACATGGGTACATTTCCCATTCACAATTCGGTAATTGAAATTTTCGTCACGGGGTACACACACGAGAACGCGTCGTATTTCTGCAGATTCTTTTCGAAATCAAAGTCGTAAAAAACTTTTACGCGAGATACTAGTCTACTTATACTAATCCGCGTGTGTGCATACCACTTTTATTTTAGAGAGTGTTATGTTTTTGTTTTTTTAATGGTCAAAATCTTCTTAATCGTGGTCATATAGCGGCAGTCCGACCACGCAAGACACATTCACGATTAGTATAATAGCACGTGGCATCATTTGACGTCAGTTTTTTTATGATCACGGGAATCATTGCATTGCATCCCCAATCGAACGCGACGTTTTTGGGGAAATATCTCGAGAACCAATAGGGATAACTGACGTTTTTTGGGGTCAGCGATACGGGTGACGGGGTGACGCAACATTTGGGTCCAAATTTTATTTGGTACTGCGGATATGACGTCATTAAAATCTTTGATCGACGATATCTCTGCAACAGTTGATCGTAGCGAAACGATCCCATACATTTTTTTGATCAGTTTTTCAAGCTCTACAGCATGGGTACACTTTCCATTTCCAATTCCGTAATTAAAATTTTCGTCATGGGGTACACACACGGGAACGCGTCGTATTTCTGCAGATTCTTTTCCAAATTAAAGTCGTAAAAAACTTTTACGCGAGATACTAGTATATTATAAATACAGTATACTCTCGATAAGTGGGACGCTCAAGGGACCGAAAAAAAGGGTACTACTTAGCGGGCGTCATATTTATCCGAATCTCCCCGTAAGTAGGACATTTGCAAAAAAGGGTTGATTTGTTATGAAAGGTTTTAGGTCATGGTCATTACAATATAAGAAACAAACCACTAGAAGTAGGATGCAATGTATTTATATCACTTTAAACCTTGAATATCTAAGTACAACATAATCTACATAATGAAAAGATCTGTCAACATCGTTCGTCTTGAGGTAGCTTGAACTTCGGTTTCCACTAACCTAGAAGCCTTGACCACCAATTCTCTCAGCATTCAAAACATTCGACTCTTCTGGAAGTCGCTGCATTGAATGTCCTACTTATGCGGAGTTTTTGCGCCAAGAGACCGGGAAAAAGTATACTACTTAGCGGGTGTCCTACTTATCCGGTGTACCACTTATCGAGAGTATCCTGTATGATCAATTTCAAAAAGAAGTTACTAACTCTACATTTCACAAAATTCAGAGCTGTGGTTCTCACTATCACCAAGTTCAAAAGCAAACTTCTCTCCCACATAATTTATAAAAAGGAATTGCTACAGATTAAAAATAACTGACACTGTCATGGTTGTATGTTTGGCACAGTGCACTAACTTACATATTTTTGCCTTTCTTCAGATTGAAAATAAGAAAAAGTAAGCAAATGCGAATTATCTGATTAAGAAAATACAGGGTCTAATCTAGAATGAAAGGGCAACATCCGGCGGAAGGGAAAAAAGGCACATCCAAAGGGCACTTTTTTTAGGAAAAGGGCAACCTGAGCTTTATTTCAGTGGGTTAAACCTGTGACTCCCTATACAAGCTTTTAAAGTGAAATAAATTTTAAAAAAAAGCAGAGGGCAGCGTCCGATCAACAAACGCTCTTTTGGACTAGATTAGGCCCTGAAATGAAAGAAACTCACGGCCATGCAGACATGGAGTATTGCCAATATAACAGTGACAATTTTACAAAAAAGCCAGTTCGGAAATTACAATTAGTTCTGACAGCGTTCAATAAGTTTTACAATAATAATTATCCAACTTCTGATAACTCATAAGTCCAATAAACCTGGTAGTCTCTGACTCTGTTCACTAAGAGTCCGATATAACAACATCGCCAACAAGTTTCCTAAAAAAATGTGAAAGGTGACATTGAATGTTAATTGATGAATTTAATATTAAATTTCTATAGAAGTTTTAAAATTTTTGTAACCTTGGTTGATCAACATTGCTTTTATATTTTGCGTAGCAAACCAATATCTTTATAAAATATTTACCCTTTGTGTATAATGGAACTTACAAAAAGTTTCTTTCACATGTACAATGTATGTATTTATTAGAATGGTTTTGTATTTATTCAAAGTTTCGGTATGTTGATCAATACACAAACACAAAAAAATCAAATTCCTGTGGTGGTAAAATTTATTCTACCGCATTGAAATAATGGTTAATTTCTTTACCCTGAAAGAGTCACCAATTGTATCTCAGTAAACCCTTGCTTTGATGATGGACAGGAAAGAGAAATAAAAAAAACATGAAATGATGCTGCTACACACTCAGTGATAAATAAATATTTATTTATCACTGAGTGTGTAGCAGCACCCATACTTCAGCCATGGCATCATCAATATGGGGATAATGTGTTAAAAATTTTCTTACCTCTTGAGTGTGTTTTTGGAGATTGCAGTCATATCATCACTTTGTTTGTGGCTGTGTGGGATCAAAGGATACCAATATGTATAAATGTAATGGAGATGTATCGACACCAGCAAAAAGAGTCATTTTGCATAAACAATTCTCTTCTAAACTATAGAAAATTCTATTGCTATTTCTATGTTCTAACTGACTCTACACTGAATAGGTAGCATCATAGCGAAGTTTTGAGAAACTCCACGCAGTGATTTCATGATTTACTGTTTTCATGGCCACACTCACAATAAGAAAACGTTTTAAAATATCTTCTTTTAACCTATTCATGCAACAACCATAGTTGAAAAATAGTCTCTGATTCAGCCTACAACAGACTTCAGCCTACAATCGAGGACACAACATCTTGGAATTACGGACGGACGGACGGACGTACAAACGCTAATGAAAGATCAGCTGCTATCGCGCTGACCAACAACATGGTTAAAAACATTCTCTGATCTGCAATTCAATAGTAGTGACTCCATTGTAGTTGTGACGGAAAGACAATCAACTTTGTAAATAGATGGGTAAGCAAGGCCCGTATATAAATCTGCAGGTTATTAAAATTTATTAGAACACAAAAGGATAGTTATCACACATGGCCCACCGAGCAGGATTAGTAAACAAAAAATTGTGAAGAAAAAACGTAGTGAAGCGAAAGTGCTCACATTTTGAAATTTGTTTGGAAAATCGTTGTTGGATTTTTCTTATATGTTTGTGGTTGTTTTTTGGTTGTTGGAAGAAGTTTAGATAAAAATAATTAAGATATAAAGAAAAAAAAAGAAATTATTAGAAAACACAATAAAATATAATAAAAGTTAGAAAATGGCTGATGCTAAAATTAAAAAAAAAGACAGCATGGAGGTTTGTTTACGTATATTAATAAAATCTTTCATTCAAAATGACATTCAAAGTTTAATGGAAGATGGGGATTTTGATAGAGACGATTTGTATTTACTGGAGGCACAGAAGAATATGTTAGATAAGAAATTGTTAGATAAAAAAAATAAAACATAAGTGTTGGCTTAAACCAACAAATAGCAAATGAAGTTGAAGATGATGATAAATACGAAAAAGAACTACACCAAGGTATGGATACCAAATTAAAACAAGAGGGCAATAGGCCATAAGGTCAGCGCAAATTGGATGCTCTAAAAATCACAAGAATATAGCTTGCAGAAAAGAAACTTGGTTAGTATCTGGATGGCCCATAATGGTTGGTGGACATGCGAATCGAAAATGCAAATCCACTCGCCTTACAAGTAGGGCGTATAAAATCCACTATGATGAAAGAACCCTTCTAGTATTTTCACAATGGAAAAAAATTTAAATTGCCCGTGATGATAACATATTTCACTAGGATTATATCAGCAGTGTGTTGAATAGGCAAGATGTCGAATGAATGATCACCGGACAAGCCTGACCTCTCACACAGATCATTTCCTCTAACATTGATAGCCGATCAACCTTATCGGAAATAATTTCGTCGGGGAAAAGTGACGAAATATTCGCTTCGTGACAAAAATCGCTAAAAAGTGCTTGATATTTTCCATTTTTCTTAGCACATTCAAATGCTGCAATAGATATTGAAGTATTTATAAATGCTTATATATTTTTGGGCATTTCTATACTGCCGTCATAAATAACACAAACTATAAATCATCACAGCAGGTTCCCAAACAAAATATTTTCTATCTAAAAAACTTTTCTCGCTTAATAAAGGTTTTGCTTGATTATATTTTTCATGATGCTGTATGTGATACAAGATCAAGCGTGCGTCTCCCAGTAACGTTCTAATGCGAAAGAGCCGCCATTAATCAAACATGATTCTAACTATCATCAGTTTTATCATTTATGCCAAACATGAGCCAACATTGTAATCGCTATGTTCTGTAATACCCACACATGTAAATATAGTTTCGCTAACTTCTTTTTCCTGTTTTATTCTGTTTTTTTTTCTTTCCTTTAGATTCCATATACAAATATTTACATTCAAATTAAAACACCACTCATATACAACATATAAGTCAATCATAAATTTTCTTTCCTTCAGTGCATATTTCAAGTCCATAAACATCCAATATAGTATCAAATCACTACGGTTTATGAAATGTCATGGAGATGTTGTGCAATTTCATCAATAAAACAGTGGTTTTCTAAACATCTATTCAAGAAGATGGAGATATTTACTGGTATAACGTGTGTTGCAAGTCGGTGGTGAAGCTAATTCCTTTTTTGTATGTGCACATACACAATTTTTTTTCAAAGAACAGTCTATTCAGTTTTGTGCTTTTGTGCAGGGTTTTAAATTGGATTATTTACCAATTTTGTTAATTATGTTCTATCTTTCCATTTTGAAAAGTTCAACTTTTGATACACTGGAATTCTTGATATGTAGGTATGACTGTCATTTGCATCAATTAATGCAACATCCAACGGATTCACTTCAAGATCTTATAATGTTTATTAATTTCGTAATTTTTTTTCGGATCTCCATTACGGTAACCATACAGATAATTGTATCGATAAAAACTGCCAGAATTTTTAAAATATTTACGTAGAGAATGGTTCTTATAAGTTTGTATAAATTGAGAATGGATAATACGCCTGCTATTCCAATTGGAATAACCTCCAGTATCATCAAATTTGTCAAAACCAGAACCAAGAGCAGATATTTGTGTTTACTGTTTTCAGGATGATGCCTATTGTGTTTTCTTATCTTGAAAATGATAGCAACATTAGCTGTAAACATGCCGTAAAAAAATACGCCGAAAAGTATTCGATAGATGCTGGTCAGTTTGTCAAAGATTGTTTTATATTGGGACATATACTTCAAGTAAATGACAATGTATGGAAAAACCACGATTAACATAGCTGTACACCATGCGGCTATCACAAGTTTATTCTTGTGTTTGCACATAAGGGACGTTGGATAAAATATATTTAATTGAAATATCAAAAAACGATCTAATATCAATAAAAACAATGAAAAGGTGAATGTAATTACGAAAGTGCTAAACAATAAGTCAATGAATACACATTTATCACACAGTCCTTTGGCCAGAACGATTTCATCATAAAACCATGTGAATAAGAACAGTGCAACCAAGGAACCAATGCGACTGCACAAAAAACTAAGAAGAATGTACTTTTGATCAGTAAGCTTTGGTTTGCTGTCAATCAAACAGTATACACAAAATAATTGTGTTATAATGGTTATGAATATTAATGGGTAAAGAACAACTCCAAGTTCCATTTCTCCTGAAACTTCAAAAGATAATACACGTCGTTCAACCATACAAATGTTTGTCAAAAAGCAACTGAATCCATATTCTATCAGCAAATTTGTTGTATAATGTTGAGAGTTTGATGTGCTACTTATCAGTTGTGTATATCTACTCTTTCAGAATATATGAAGCTGTAATGGAAGCAATCGACAACTGTCAGCCTGTTTCATCATTATTGTTATTATTGGTAATGATCGCATTTGTTTCGTTTCGCACAAGGTCGGAGGTACTTTTTAGAAATAAAGATGAAAGCAATGGCAAACTGAGATTTTTGGATACATTTTATTTTCAGGTTAACCAGGTGCAAAGCCTTAGCTCACAATAACCCCAGCAGATCTACATGTTATTGAATGATATTATTGTTTTTGTTACTGGGAACTTAAAATATTCTGGAAAATAATTAATAATATTTTTACAAATTCAAGAATTGAACTGAATTGCGCTTTTAATCGGAAAAACGCTTTCCTTTGTTATGATTTCCATTAATTGCCATCATCAATATTATTTGACTGCTAGGAAATGAAAACCTTCTTATAAAAAGAAGTTATCACGCAATATTCATACTGTAAAGTGTGGAACGGAGACGATATGTAATATTGGTCCGAAACTTTGGAATACTTTACCTAATGATTATAAGAGTGTAGAGTCAGTATCTGAATTCAAAAATAAAATCAAAAACTGGGTACCAACCAACTGCCCTTGCAGAATTTGCAAAATTCACATCTCGGATCTAGGTTTTCTTTAGTTTTTAAAATAAATAAATGTATTATTTTTAGTTAGTTATTTAGTTAGTTATTATGTATATATTGTATATTTATTTATAGTATTTATTGTATTAGTTTTTATTAGTTTTTTAAATGGTTTTATCAGTTGACTTAAATTAGCGTTTGCTACTGTAAATACTGTCAACTTTAAATAAATTGAAAATAATAAAATAAATAGTTGAGATGCCGAGACGTTTTGTTGGTATCTGCATTCTTGTAGGATGTACCTAAAACGATTTATGTGATATCGGATGGCGTTTTGTATTTCCTCCCAGCTTGCCCAACTGTTTTGAGCAAGTAGCGTCTCTAAATCGCTAAATCGCTAAATCCAATTTGCGAGAATACTCGAGTTTCTTTGTCTTTCCCAGATTTTCTTTACCATGTCGTATGTAAACTTCGGTGACGGCAAAACAACGCGAAGAGCTATCGGAGACACCGTTCGATTTTCGAAAGTCCAGTATGTCTGATATTGATTTTAAGTAATTTAATGACACCGAACAACTTTGTTTCCAATCTTCTACAAGTATTTTAAGGAAGCCTATAATGGTGGAGGTTGTACCTAAGCAACAATCGATGAATTCTTCTGTTAAACACATTGAACATTGCTTTGCTTCTATTTCAGACTTCCTCTTCCAATTGGTGGACGGAGTCAGTTCAAAAACGTCTTTCCAATACACCTTTCCCGAATTTTTGTTTAAATGTCGAGTTAGTGCTTAGTTATCAAGTTTAGCCTCGTTTCTATGTTTTTTATTGTTTTTCTTATTGAATAATGTTTTCAGTAAGTAATACTTACTCGCTCTTTTAATTCTCCAGTGAAATAATTAGAAGTAATTAAGAGTTTGAAAAAGAGGCGAAACTTAGAGGCTAGGCTATAACACGGTGTTTAAACAGAAATTCGGGATAGGTTTATACCATCGCTAATAGAAAAGAAAGGCTTGTGTTCCGTACATACTTCTTTTTTGATTGGCTGTTGTGCCTCGACTTCTTCCCTTTTGATATCTGAAATTTCGTGGAAATAGTAATACCAACAATGTTTGACATCGATATGCTTGCGTAAACCTCGACCGCTTTCAAAACCAATGTGTAGGTAATTTTGCACAGAGCAGATGTAAGTATTTCAAAAGTTTGGACGTAACACACAGGGGCGGATCCAGGGTTAGGCAACTTAGGCAAATGCCGAACCCCAAATTAGTTATATAATCTTTTTCATAAATAATCAAAACAGAAACTAACATCAAGAACCACACCAATGGAGAAAAGATGCGAAGAGATTCCTGCAAATCTAATTCCGCGAACTAACGATGCACGGCGCGCGCCCATGATGTTAAAAATTCCCGTTTTTGATAGCCTAAGTTGACAGCTATTTTCATTTCTGCGCGAAATTGGCTTCTCAAATGGGTGTTGACAACACAAGCTAGTTGCCTAAGCTCATCTTAGGCGAAGAAAATTTGCCTAAAGACCCCCGGGTTTACACACTTAATAGGCCTGTGCAGAAATCATGGAGTTAAATATTACTGATAACAGAACAAAAAAGTTCCCACTCATAACCTGGTCCCTTTGTTTGCAAATTGGGTCTACACGCAAAATGGTAGATTAAGTTTTGAGCGAAATTATTTCTTTTTTTGTGTGCGACGTGAGTTTGAAGCAAATACATTGCAACCCCAATCGAACGTGACTTTTTTTGGCTGATGAACTAATAGGAATAACGTTTTGTTTTTATTATTATTGTTACTTTTATATTCCACGTTGACTTGGCTTTGAAAACAATACATCTACTAAATACAAAGAAACTAACTGATTAAACATTTTGGACAAAAAGCAGCCGTGGCAAAACGTGGTAGCATGTTCGGTTTGCCAGTGTATCCTAACGTATCCTTGCCTGACTGTCTGAGATGGGTAAACTTTTTTTTCGAGCAATCAAAATGTTCAAAAACCGATAGGTAAAAAAAGAGTACCATGAAACAAAATATTTTTTTGCTTTTGTCTTAATAGTTGTCTTAATTTCTTTTAATCGATTTCTTTTAATCTATTTTAATCTGATCGAACGTTTTTTATTTGCTTCATTCATTTAGCACGTGCATTTTTTTCTCCTCCCGTGTGTTTTTTTCAAGAGAAACCATTTTTTCACCTACTTCTGACAGCACCCATGCTAGAGCGCGTAAAACAAAAGCTAATAATAAATTGAAAAGTTTTTTCTCTCTGCGTTTTGAGTGTATTGTTAAACTGATATTTGATTGGTTTAAAATCGTAAAGGAAAACCACGTGAAGTTCACGTTCGGAATGCATTGTGTAAATCAAGAAAGTCTGCTGACATTTTAAATGCGACCGCGACAATAAACGGCTGAGTTAATAACATGCAAGATTTGAAACACCAGGATTGTACACGTGCAAACGAGCTTTATTTAGCGATAAAGCCAGCAGGAAAGGAAGTCTTATCGCTAATTTTAAGTGTAATAATTTGGAGCAGGTGGTGATACAACGCAGGCTGAACATGGGCGGCGAGCGACGCCGCCTTGGCTGCTAGTCTATATATTAATAGCCGATTCTCTGTCTGTCTGTCTGTTTGTTTGTTTGGTTGTAAATCACGCAAAATGGTAGATTGAGTTGTGAGCAAAATTATTTAGTTTTTTGTGTGCGTCGTGAGTTCGAAACAAATACATTGCAACCCCAATCGAACGCGACTGTTTTGGCTGGTGAACCAATAGGAATAACGTTTTATTTTTATTATTATTGTTAGTTTTATATTCCAAGGACTACGTTGACTACGTTGGCTTTGAAAACAACACATCAACTAAATACAAAGAAACTAACTGATTAAACATTTTGGACAAAAAGCAGCAGTGACAGAACGTGGCAGCATGTTCGATTTGCCAGGGTATCCTAGCGCTTGCCTGACTGTCTGAGACGGGTGAACTTTTTTTTCGAGCAATCAAAATTTTTAAAAACCGATAGGTAAAAAAAGAGTATCATGAAACAAAATAGTTTTTTGCTTTTCTTTTAATAATTTTATTTCTTTTAAGTGTTAAGCGCTTCTGATCGAACGTTTCTTTTATTCAGTTTATTCATTTAGCATGTGCCATTCTTTCTCCTCCCTTGTGATCTTTTTAAGAAGAGAAACCATTTTCGCCCTGTTTGATAGCACCCATGTTAGAGCGCGTAACTTTTTTAAAACAAAAGCTAATAATAAGTTCAAGTTTTTTCTCTCTACGTTTTGAGTGCAAATGTTAAAGTGAAAAACGATTGGTTTTAAAAAGTAAATAAGTAGCACATCATGAAATTTGGTTTTTTTGAAACCATTTGTTTAAACTGATATTTGATATTTGATTTCGAATCTGCCTCTGGCTGAACACAAGCTGTACGAGCCGTTTTTAAGGAAATATGAGGTTTATTAGGGTCTCCGGGGTGACACAGAACAGGTGCACATTGGCGGCGAGCGACGCCGCCTTGGCCGCTAGTATGCTATAATAGTTGTCATATATAATATAATTAGAAAAAAGATTATGAAAAATAAGTAATTAAACAATCTTGTAACTTCATTAAAGGCTTAGACTAAATTTTACTGAATGTTTTCTGTATGGAAATCCTATAAAATATTACAATCCTATTAATTAGTCTCTATTAGATGCTGCTTTATAATCTACTTATCTCTATATCCTATGTTTAAGGTAGCATTGTTTACCTTGTTAGTCATTACTCCGAATAGTCAGTTAGATTGCAGTTGACATTATCATGGCAATTGTTACTGAAAATTCAGATATGTGTCTAAAATGGAAAGAGCAAGGAAGGTTGCAAGTAAGAAGTTATCAAGTACAGTAGTCAAACCTTGCTGTTCTAAGCAAAAACTTTACTCAAATTTCCTAGTAGATTAAGACGGTCATCAGTGATCACATAGAATAAAACTAGATCTGGCATTTTGGAAGAGGTTTGCGTCATTTGCGAAAAGGGAAGTCCTATGTTAAGTCGGATTACTTTCAATTTATTAAATGTCAGTTATTATAAAATTTTCTCCAAAGGTTTTAAAGAATGTATTTTCTCATAAATTGAGTTTTCATGTGTGTGTACAATTGAAATAGGCATACATCTTTGCGATCATAGGAAAGGTAAAAAATAACACTTAGTAAAGGCTATGACATCAGATGCTGGGGAGCTAAGAGATGTAGCAAGACTTAAGCAAGACTATGATGTTTAATTTTATAAGGGAAGTTCATCATGGAATTGTTATAACATAGATGTGTATTCAGTTCACAAAAGTAAAAACAATACATTATATATACCACTAGTCATTTGAGTTATTATTCAATTACATTGACGAAGGAGTAATCAAACTAATTGAGACTGTCATGCTGAAAGAACCGTATGATGAGTTTGTCAGAATAGTTAGAGAAAATAAGGATTCAAATTCCTGGACTTATAGTAAATGGAGAGTCAAGCCGAAGATAATGTCAAAGTTTAAAGAGACACTATGTTTTCATGATCCACCTGAAAAAAAGTCATTTGGTGTTCAGAAATGCTAGAATAAAAGGTAACAGTGAAAGTGACACAGACAGTGAAAGTGAAGAGACGAATATTTCAACAAGTCTGTCAACCAACCTCAAGTTCATGCAGTGCAGTTTTAGAAATCAACAAGATTCGCAAAAATGCGACTATATATTTCCCCAAAGTTGCAAACATTTTACCAATTATTGTGTGTACATTGATAACCATGAGAAAAATGTATCGTTAAATAATTACAGTAAAACTACCATCGACCTGATACTCAGGTTGAATTAATGCCACAAAAAAACTTACTTTGAAGTTATTATGAAATGAAATTGTTCACGGTCAAATGATAAGGTTTCTCTTAAAATTTTTTGCTGAGGAGTTAAAAAGTGACTGAAAAGTTACTATGGACACGTAGCTAAAAATTAGAAGACCTAAATGCGACTAATATTTTCCCTTCTGCATATACGAGTGCGTTTTTACACGAGAGCTATATACTGAACTCACACCAGTTTGGGATTTCAATACGGGTAGAAATATTTTCTATGCACGATGGAATAAATTTTGCACATTCTATATTTTTATTTCATGTGTCAGCAAAATTTAATTAACATGCACATGCTTGTTAACACATTTTATGATAAAACGATGAAATGTGAAAACTTTCACACCTTTCCAAGCTGTATCGAAATTTCAAACCTACTTCTTAAGTAGGTTTGAAATCATCACGGGTAAAATATTTGTACAGCCGTTATCATGTAAACATCGTTAAAGGTTTGACCAGGAACCGTAGTGAAATAATTACCCATATCGAAACTCGTAACGGGAGGATTAAAATTTCAAACCGGTTTAAGTTCACTAAGGCTCTCATGTAAACGCACTCTTAAAGTGGCAATTTATAAAATTAAATTCAAGTATTCGGAATAACAGATTTATTTTGTGTTTATTTTGTGGTAAAAATGACCTTCATATATAAATCCCAAATGGAAAAAAAAACTTTGGTAGTATATCCATAACCAAATCACTACATAGCTGAAAGTAGAAGTTCGTGCTCCGTCTTGATTTAAATTGCAGACTCTCATTTGTGTTGTGTTTTGAATTACGTTCGTTGTTCGTACAGGAAAATTGACAGTACATATATTAAATTTTGCAAAATAAAATATGATACACAGTATCAAAACAGTATACGTGATCATGGAATTCATCCATAGTAAACTATGATTCCGTTGTTGGATTAAATGACTATATAAATACGTTTTAAAATATTATACGTAATAAGTTTTCTGTACTTCTTGTTGCATATACGACATCATGTTTTTACTAGCTATTTTTGTATGTACTTTTTGAAACTGGTTGAACTGGTCGTTCTCCCCACATGAAAAGGGTTTCCTTTGCTTTATGGTGTTGGTACATCGTGCTTTCAGTTCAGTTGAGCTCTACATTATATCAGGATGTAAAATAAAAATAAATCTTCAGCCTGGCTATTGATAATGAATTTTCACCTTTGCACTGAAACCGCAGCTTCAATGGTTTGCTGTTCGAAGCATACTAATTACCAATCATCATAACAATGTTATCAACAAAAACAAAACATCATTGCATTGATACATCAATTTTTTCTGGTTTTACTCGTTCATTCAAAAGTTTTTACAAAGCTTTTTAAGACAACACTGAACTAAAACGATTCATTTCCATCATTTAACGTTTCATCTATTGAATCATGAGCTAGCAGAAAAAAAACAAAAATCTTCCACTCATCTGCACTGACTGAAAAAAATGGAACGGAGAAGAAGAAGGAGGAGGAGGAGGAGGAGGAGGAGAAGGAAAATGCCGGTTTTAACATATATTTCGCCCTATGGGGAAATATATAAAAAGAATGCAAAAGAGATTCCAGAAATGAGTTGTTTGTGGGCCTGGGTGGCTGACATTAAAGGATTATTTGAATCCTTCTAAACTTATAAACCTTTTTTCTTGATGTCTTGATCTTTCTGATGACCCCACATTAGATAAAGTTTTGATTGCCACCCAAGATATGATATTTTCATCATCAAAGGGCAAAAAAGCACTATCTTTAAGCATGGGAACAAGGTAGATAGTAGGCTCTGTTGAATGGTTTTGGGCGTGGTATTTCCCATTCTGTTGTCAGATCTCATGAAACAGCACTTGCTTAAATGAATATGATCTCCGAAATAGCTCCACCATCAGCATTTTGCAATAGTGTGTTCACAACTTTTGTTTGAGGGGACATTGACTTCAGAAAAGAAACAAGATCAGGTAAAGGTTCAACACATATGGCCTATGGTATAATAATGCAAAGAAGTAGTGAAGAATCTGCATCAAATGAACGATTCCAACCATTAAAGAAAAGTGAGCGATCTTTGAAAGAACCGATTACTAAGATTTCACACTTTGTATTGGGAAAAAGAGGAATCTGTGTAACTTAATGAACAGTACAGATTAAGCCTTGTTTGTCTGAATGAACAGGAATTTCTCCTGGAACAACTTCTTCTAAGATCGACAGATTTCGCAAAATACATCTTATATCTTTCCTAGTTGAACAGGATTTAATACCTAACCTTAACGCCTGTGATTAATGTTCCTGCCACAGCCACCTCTACATTTTACAAATTTTTCATGTTACGGATGATGTTACGGATAACATAAGAAACGAAGAAATAGGCGTTGATAATTACGATGATGGTTATGACGAAGACGATTTGATACGTGCTTACTTGTCGACTATTAACGTTCTACTATCTGCGTTTTACTTACTAGTTTACAGTGATTGAAAAGGTTCTGTCTTAAACGTTTCCTTTCATGTGTTTGCAAATGCCCGCGTACGAATTGCCATGAAAATTAGGCAACCTACGTCAGAAATCGCCTAATTACTTGAATTAAATGGAATTATCTTTATTGCCCTCTCCTGTTCACATTGATTTTCATAGTTTCTGGTTTATATGAAAGCAAAAATTAGGTGAACAACAACGAACCACACACCTCCTTCTGAAAGGGTGGGTAAAATCCGATAGTCGTCTTTGTTCCATGAATAGTCTACAATACATTTTCAGATATATGTTTGGTAGGAAACTTTATTCCTGCATTAAATTTCCTATGCAATGATATATAAAAAAGTTTTTTCCGCCATTTTGAATTTTTTCCTTTTCTTATGACGTCACAAAATGTTTTTTCGGGTTATTACGTCATAACGGACCAGCAAATTTGTTGGAACGTTTTTGTTTCAGAACCACTATACACCCCTTAACATTATTTCAGCATAAAAGTGTGGTCAGCAAGTTGTACAGCGGAATATTTTTTCTGAGCATCTTTTTGTTACACAGACCGCCGGCCTATAAATGAATAAACTGGAAGAAAATGTGCCTAAGGAGCCATGGGTTTACACACTTAAATGAATAATCACCAAAAATCTGTACAAAACGACCGAGGGACCTTCCGAATTAGACTAGTTCAACATGGTTTCGCTAGAAAACGTCGTTGCAGCTTTTAATAGGGCAATAATGAAGTATTAATTAGGGAAGTATTATGAAATTTTGAATTCACCTAACACAACTGCAGAAAACTAACTTCAAAATCTAAGAAAGGCAACTTTTTTCGAGACTGAGAGTTTGCTTCTGCAAAATAAAAACATTGTGGCTGCATGTAAAAGCACAGTGCCGTAACTATAGTAAGAGGGTATGAAACAATGAAAACAGATTTAATGAATGTTTTCATATCTTTTTCTTTTGTATGAAAATGATGAAATCGAAAAAATCATACAATTCCGAGGTAAAAAGAAACCTTTAAAGAAAACTTTAAAAGAAAATAGCAAACGAAGTAAAAAGTGAAAATGCCAAAAAAGACAAATGATGTAACAAAATGGTTTGTAAGACCTAAAAATTAAGCCAATATACATATTTTTGTACAATTAAATGACTGTTTTATTTTTGAGTTCTTTTCTGACAGTTCGAAAAAATATTTGACTATTTTAAACTTTATTTTAAGAGGAAGAGATCAACAGGCTGAACCAGTCATAACAAAAAAACAGAAAAAAAAAACCAGAAAAAGAAAATAATGAACCGATATTAAGCACTACTGATTCCACTAACCACTAAACCAACCTCGTAACTTTAATTTTCCATTAACCAAATTTGGTAGAGACCCAAAACAATGATTTTTCAACCCGAAATGATTCGACAGATTTAGGATGCTGCGTTTTGCTTCACCTGTATAACGGCTGTTGGCCGTAACATGATATCGTCGATGAAGGCAGAAACAGTTTTCACTGCAGCTGGTTACCGAAATTGGAAAAAGGCACTTGAATCGGGGAGAGGATTTTCAAAACACGAATGCAGGGATTCTCATAAAAATGGCCGATTGATATTGAACGATTAATAACCGCATGTAATACATCAAAAGATATTGGTGAAATTATGGACGACAATCTTGCCGCTACTAAGGAAAAAAATCGGAGATGTTGTTGAAACTTTTGTAAAATGTTCGATATCTAGCACGACAATCACATCCATTTAGAGGAAGCTGGGATGAAGAGACTCAATGCGAATTCAATTCCAATTTCAACCAGTTACTTTTACTTCGATGTGCGGATGATAAAGAACTGATTTCATGGCTTGAAAAAAAAGAACTTTACATCGCCAGCTATTCAGAATGAAATGCTAAGAGTCCAGATTTTTACGATACTCGCCGATGAAACGGGTGATGTGTTAAATATCGAACAGCTTGTGCTTTGCATTCGATGGGTTGATGATGAATTACTCACGAGGAGTTTATCGGTCTTCATCCATTGCCTAACACAAGTGCTGACGAAATAGTCTTTCTGATTCAAGATATACTTTTACGAATGAACTTAAAATTGGATAACGCTCGTGGCCAATGTTACGATGGGGCTGCATCTATGGCTGGGCCGAAATCTGTAGTTGTGACCCAAATCAAGTCGCTGAACAAGAAGTGTTTATACACGCACTGCTGAGCCATCTTCAAAAAAGTGCGACATCCTGGAGAAAATGATTTTTGACATAATTAACGTTCAAAACCAGAGGCGTAGCTAGAGGTCAGTCAAAATTTGTGGGGGAGGGTTTAGTCATTTAGAGTAGAAAAGGAAAGCGTGCAAGTAACCTAATCGCCACTTAAGACTGAAAAGGAATATCGTAATGTTGGACTCCTCCACTTTTTTTGACTGACCTTGAATACGCCTCTGAAAACCATAATACATAGGACGGAATAACCTAATTTGGTGAAAAACGCGTGTCCATAGCGGAAAAAAAACGACGTTTAGGGTAACTTGAAGACCATTTGAATTCTTCTGTTCGGAAAAATTTTATTTTGTTTTCAAAA
Organism: Turritopsis dohrnii; assembly: GCA_027922465.2. Lineage (NCBI taxonomy): Eukaryota > Metazoa > Cnidaria > Hydrozoa > Anthoathecata > Oceaniidae > Turritopsis > Turritopsis dohrnii. Next base: position 239,550 of record BQMF02000441.1, on the reverse strand, counting down.
TACAGTGAAGGACTAACTGTAATTTAAATTATATGAAGCTTTTACCATAAACACAAAAGTTGTGTCAGCTTAAATAATGTCCAGAACACCTTTTTTGATTCCACGTAGAGCTACTTTGAAAAGCAAATGCATAGCTAAATTCAACAACATTGGAGGCTAATAATATAAAAGTGATACATAAAAAAAGATTTTTTCAAAATAATCTAATTTGTCAGCTCTTCAGCGTTGTCAAAATTGAAAATATGTTTTTCCAATTTAAGGATGTAACATACGTTACCCGTATTTCTGTGAAATGGATGATTTGCAACGTCTGTTTTAAATAAAAACGTATGCTTTCGAAAAACGAATCAATAACATTCAATTGTCAAAAGAATATTCAAATTTGATTACAATTAGTCCAAGAGCCAGTGACATGTTTGCCTAACCCATTTGGCACAGAAGGTTTGACATCACCAACGGACACTAAGTATCAGTTAAAGCATTTTTAACTCGGTCAGCTGCTCCCGCTGTGGGGGGTCTGGTTCCCATGGACCCCCTAATTCCCCAAAAATTTACATAAAGGTAACCCATTCCGTAAATGGACATAAATTGCAGGGAATAAAGTACTTGTTTAATGACTTTGAAAAATTTAATAACTTACCAAAATATCCGGGGGTAAGGCTGGGTCAGCTGCCCAGCAAGGACCCGAAATTTTGCAGCAGCTAAACCCATCTGGTAAATGGCTGAAATTCTGCTTAGAGAAAGCCTATGTGATGACGAGATAATTGGTCAAAGAACTTACCGAAAAATCCGGGGGTAACTGGTCAGCTGGCCTTGATTATTTCTGTGACGTCACCTCAAAGGGTTAACACTTTTCTAACCCATAACGAAAATGGCTGAAACTTTGCACGGTGGAAGCTTATGGTATAAAGTAACCATTGGACCAATAGCTTACCAAAAATTCCGGGGGTGAGTGTGGGTCAGCTGTCCTCAGTTATTCCCATATGACGTCACTTAAAAGTTCCTACACATGTTCGTTAATTGCCTACAGTAATTGCTGATGCTATTGCAAGCCTATAAACTAGTAGTATTAGGGAGGGATGAATACACAAAGCTGACAAGCCCAAATAAAGTCTGTAAGATCTTATTAAGCTACTGCATGACAGTTTTCTCGTTGTGATGGAGTAAAGGGTCAAAAATGAAACCAAATAAATTTCATAAACGTTGTTTTCTTCTTTAAAATTAAGTTCTTTCCGTGGAGCCGGCAGTTTCTAAATAAAAGCAAAGCAATCCTCAGTCACAGCAGAGCATTACGCTTTTTCCAAATAAATTTAAACATCCGTACGATCTTAACTTTTATTTTAAAGCTTTAGCCTTTTAGCTGTTAGAGTTTGTTGTTTTTGTAACATTTTTATACCTGTTGTCATCTTGTTAAGCATTGACATGTTAATCATTTTCGTCATCACTTCCCCAATTATCACTGTCGCTGTCACTGATATCAGCTTCTTCGTTATCTGAATCTAGCAAAAAAAGAAAGTCTCCTTTCAATATAAGGTGTAATCCAATATGGTTCTAGGACATTTTGCATAAGTTCCTTTGAAAGGTTTATGATATTGGATTGACAATAGAAAAAACAGCAATGCAAGTACTACAAGTTTGAGAAACTGTAATCCGTATTATAGAAAACCTTGAGTTACTTTGACAGTTTGTTCTATTTCAAACAACGATTATCGTACCATTTTCTTCACCATCACTACAATCATCGCCTTCTTCCTCTATTACAACGTCCAGTGACTTTGGACAACATTCTCCACTGTACCAAACTATTTCATACTTCTCTTCTTTTAAAGACCAACCAAATTCTAATGGGGTAATCAGTGGTGGATGCGGAGATACAGATGATAACCATGTATTAGCCACGTAAATAACTCTCTTAATTTGTTCTTCCAACACTCGCCGACAAGGAGGCATACAACTTGCATCTAACTTCTTAACAGTGGATATCCTCTTATCTCCTTTAGCTTCTGGTTTATACTTCTTCAAAAACATTTCAAACCTTGCTTGGTTAACATCTTGTAACTTCTTCATGCCGTAGATTGAGCATACAAATTTTTCCATTGCATTCATGATGTCATTATCGATAACGGTGGTTCCACTCAATTGTTTAAATACTGCTTGAAAAACTTCCGACTTTTCCAATACCATTAAAGGCCTGACTTTACCTTTTCTTGAAAACGATGCCGTATAATCTGAGCCAGTGAATGCATGATAAGCTGGTAGGGCGGCACAAATTTTCGTTCCAAGTTCTGTGTACAACTGGTTAATGTTAATGTATCTTAGATTATTTGCGGAGTCTTTCCCAGCTTCTATCCAGATGCTGATATCTTTGTGGTAGTATTGTTTACACGCAAGTCCAATGATGAGACAGTCTGTGTCATCAGTTCTTACTGCAACATTTGATGGGGATGGTACCAATGAGATATGGAAAAACATGCGACTATCTGCTTCTTCATGTGTTGAAAATAGTTCAAGTGCCTCTTCTCGAAAAATGGATCCATTAACAACACTAAATTTGTAACATGTGTCATTATAATTCGCAAATAAAACTTTGTTGCCCAGTATAGGAATACACACATCTTCTTTCCAACTCTCTATAAGGAACAATATTAGAGATTCTTTGAAGCTGGCATTTCTAAGAACTGCTAACCAGTTCTGTGGGCGCTTTTGATTTTCTCCTTTTATTTGGTATGAGATACATCCAGTTTGAGTTGTTCTCGATGCTCTTTCAACATCCTTTATCGACGGTTGTATCCATTTATCTGAGATAAAGTGCACAACTTGGCCCTCAGATTCCATTATTTTTCTGAGCAGGTACAGAGCAATGCCGCCAAACGTAGCTGGTAAATTTACATGCAAATGTAAGAAAAACATCGCATCGATTACTGTAACATCTACATGAGATAGTCCTTGACTAACTATTTTCGCCTCCAGGTACTTTAAAAGCGCTGATTTCGGTGTCTTGTGAAACAACCCATCCACGTGACAAAGGGATAACGGCAACGGAGTTAATGGATACGTCAGAACCTCTGCCAAGTCTACCTTTTTCTCAAGGGACAAGTACAAGATACTCCCAAAGAGATCCCTCATCAAACAAGCTGAAACCACTTTTCCATCCGTCTTCTTAATTCGTTTTCTGCCTAATTCAGTCGCAAATGTCTGCTTGTTTCCACAAATCGGTCATAATTATCCCAGGCTACTCCTGTTCCAACAGTACTCAACAAATCCATTCCAAACGGTGTACTAACATTTCGCTTTCTTGCTTCAAATGTCATTTCAGTTTCTAGTTCAACAACAGTGTGGTAACTCGAACAATGACCCATGCGATTCATTAATTCAATAATTCTTCTGCTGCCAGTTAGAGTTTTCAATACTAAACCAAGTTGAAGGTGCTTTCTTGGTTTTTTTCTTCCTGATGTTGCAGCGAAGACCAGATCTTGTGCAATAGAGTTTGTTCTTCTCGCTTTTGCTGCACTGCGTCTTCTAAAATCTGGCCCCGAAATTACAAGCTGAAGGAACTCATGGACTACCTCTGGTACATCAACTTCACCCTTTGCAATATCAGCAGTTGTCAAATTATCAGGTAATGGTGTGACTTCAGCTTCCATTATAGTTTCTCGTAAAAGAAATCCAACTTCTCGCAATTTAGTCTTGAGACTTGTTGACTTGCTGCTGACTGATTGTGAATTAAATAATTAAATGCTTCTTCCACTGTCATTTCTGTTCTAAAAATTATATTTCCTTTCACTGATTTTGCGGAACGAACTTTCCCATCCATCTCTTTTTTTATCTTTTCAAGGAGCTTTTGTGATGATGGCGTAATTTCGGGGAACTCAAAACCACTTATCTCATGTATCAATGCTTGATAGTAGGCATTCACATCAGTCATAAGCGCAACTTGTCGCTTCAAAATGACAGTTTCTTCAATGAAATACTTAAGACCATCAAATGCTTTTTTATGAATCTCTCGTTCTTTATGCCAGCTACTTTTCTGTTGAACATTGACATCGCAGCACTGTTTGTCTGCATCCATCATTACTTCCACTTCTTTTTAGTTTAGGCAAACACTGCCTAAACAATGGAATAAAAACGTTTTGATTTTATTTTTTGCATGGAAAAAAGATTTAATTTTGTTAAATTTATTGTGCAAAATATTCACAAGTTTTGATTTTGTGAAATGAAGTATCCGAGATTTTTGCACATAGCAGCCTAGAACTCTTGTTGTATTATTCTAATAGTTTTTGTTATTTCCAAAGGGTAAGAAACATCAGTGGGTTGAAAAACCCTGTAAACGACAAAAACATTTGAAAAATAATATGAATTTCCAAATGACTACATGTGTTAAGTTCAATAAGTGGTGATTTTTCAAACTGTTTTCTCTGTTATGGGTGTGAAAGGTTTGTCATTCATTGTGTATTTCAGATTTTTATTGTTACCTTTTTTCTTACTACTGCCATTTCTATTTTCGTTCAGATGGTTGTTGTCGCTGGCCTGTGCAATACTGCCGTCATGACCTAGAGAATATATGTGCACTTATGAACCTTTGGTACTTAAATAAACATGATTCTTATTCTTGTATTTTCTGAAATTGAAAATCGTCATATCTGTAACATCGACATTGGTGCAGTGCAAACTCTTATTATTCAGCCGCATTCACATTCAAGTAAATTTTATTTGGTTTCAGATAATACATTAAATTTACGGCGCACTTAAGAAAGTAGTCACATTTAAGTAAATTTATGTTACGTATTTTTCCTTAAGACTTCTTAAAAAAGGAAGAATGAATCAACTTAAATGTGAATGCTGCTCTCTCCATGATTTAAATTTTCTATGCTTACATGTATCATCTACCAATATTAGAAATCTGAAGACTGACAAACACTTAAAATAAAACTAGAAATAAGTAAATTTACATACCATCATTTTCGTTTGGTTTGTCTTGAGTTACATCCATCCCAGGGAAAAGTACAGATCATACTACACTATATTACATAAACTACATACAATTATTATTATTGTACATCTTTTGAAAACAATTCCTTTAATCTTTGCTCAATCGAACGTTTCAGAAGCAAATACATCAGAAGCAAATTAAACAGCGTTGTAAGTTTCAAAATCAAACGCTCGTTTTTGTAAATTTCGTGGAATAGAGAAAAGTTTTTATTACTTCCAGAAAGTTCGGAATATGGGAATAACTGAGGACAGCTGACCCACACTCACCCCCGGAATTTTTGGTAAGCTATTGGTCCAATGGTTACTTTATACCATAAGCTTCCACCGTGCAAAGTTTCAGCCATTTTCGTTATGGGTTAGAAAAGTGTTAACCCTTTGAGGTGACGTCACAGAAATAATCAAGGCCAGCTGACCAGTTACCCCCGGATTTTTCGGTAAGTTCTTTGACCAATTATCTCGTCATCACATAGGCTTTCTCTAAGCAGAATTTCAGCCATTTACCAGATGGGTTTAGCTGCTGCAAAATTTCGGGTCCTTGCTGGGCAGCTGACCCAGCCTTACCCCCGGATATTTTGGTAAGTTATTAAATTTTTCAAAGTCATTAAACAAGTACTTTATTCCCTGCAATTTATGTCCATTTACGGAATGGGTTACCTTTATGTAAATTTTTGGGGAATTAGGGGGTCCATGGGAACCAGACCCCCCACAGCGGGAGCAGCTGACCGAGTTAAAAATGCTTTAACTGATACTTAGTGTCCGTTGGTGATGTCAAACCTTCTGTGCCAAATGGGTTAGGCAAACATGTCACTGGCTCTTGGACTAAATGCCATTATTTGGTTCAAGAATGTTTGTGTGATACAACATTGAAAGCCCAAGCAACTTTTATTGATTCATTTAGCGTGGTAAGATACTTTCGTTTTTTTGAAACTGTTAAGCTGTAGAAAAAATATTATAAACAGGAACAAATGCTAGATCTTCATTTATTATCAAGGTTATCTTTTATAGAAATAGCTAACCTTTCGCTAAAATATGTATTTCTTGTGTTTCACATAAGCTAATACACCTATTTTGTTCTCTATTAGACCAAAAGAATAGTAACGTATGTTACATTTTCATAGAACTTTTAGCATTTTTTCCCTAAGTCTCATAAAGTTACTAACCACTGACGAATTTACAACTTAAGTCATAGTTTTGCTGGTCGATTGAGTCACCGTTAGATACATTTTGCTTCACGTCAAATTTAAATACAAATATTCTAGTAGATAAATGTTAAACACTGCCATTCATTTGTAACATACGTTACCTTTTTAGACAATCGCTAAAAACCATTCATACGTTTGATTACAACTCCCGTAAAAGTTTTGTACGGCTTTAATTTCGAAAAGGATGTGTGAAAATCCCACGTTCCCTGTGTATACCTCGTGACTAAAAATTAAATCGCCGTACTGGAAAAAGGAAAGTGTACCGTGTTATATAGAGTTCGAACAACTGATCAAAAAAATGTATGGAATCGTTTCGCACCAACCGTTGCAGAGACATTGTCGACCAAAGGTTTTGATGACGTCATAGCCGCATTACCAAATAAAATTTAGGCCCAAATGTTGCATCACCCCATCACCCGTATCGCTGACCCTTAAAAACGTCAGTTATCTCTATTGGTTCTCGAGATATTTCCCCAGAAACGTCGCGTTCAATTGGGGATGCAATGCAATGGTTTCCCGTGATCAAACAACTGATGTCAAATGCCACCTGCTATTATACTAATCGTGAATGTATCTTGTGTGGTACAACTACCGCAATATGACCATGATAATGATTAAGAAGATTTTGACCATACAATTCCTTTAAATCTGCCACTCTCTAAAATAAAAGTGGTATGCACACACGCGGATTAGCATCCCACGTTTATTTCAGAGAGTGATATGTTTCATTAAATTTTACAGTCAAGTTCTTCTTATGTCTGCGTAAAATCACGTAGAGGCGAGAGACACTTTTCTCTCAACTAGTATAAAAGCACGTGGCATTTGACGGTTTTCAACGGTTCAGCGGTTGGTCTTAGCGAAACGATCTTATCCTTTTTTTTATCAGTTTTTCGAGTTCTGCAACATGTATACACTTTCCACTTTCTTTCTCCATTTGAAGAAGTTTACGGTGTCCATGAAGCATTAACCACAAACTAGGCACTTTGGTAAAAGCTGTAAATTTTTTCTTATAATTTTTACTGATTACTTCTTTAGATTTCTTCGCATTTTAGACATTATTGAATAAATTGTTTTATTTTACTGTTTGATTATGAATATTTGTATTCTATCCTTCCTATAAAAGATAAAAAACTATTTAAATGACGATTATTGATTGGCGCGCACAGCGCAGCTAATCTTTAAAACGTCCTTGTAACGGCTGGCTGCTGTCAGAGTGTCGCTCCCGCCAAATTCGAAAGTCGAAATCCATTGGTTACAACCGTCTCAATGTTGATTGGTGCATAAAGCGCCACCATTACACGAAAGGGTGTTTATTAACTTTAATATTGCTAGTTTATTGGCTAAAATTTCCGCCATGTGATCATCCGGGTATTTTTCGACTTTCTTTTGCATGCCGTTCACATAATGGTGTACTATCAGCGTGACCGAAGAAGCCTACTTAGATTTCCAAAAGTTAATTGATCAATGTGGAATAAATTTAAAAGAAGGTTTACACTTCCAAAACCACAAGTAAAGGCTAGAAATTTATAATTATATAATTGTAGTTATCCAATGATTCTACTGTTTTCATTCTTTTCTTAAAACAAGTTCTCAATGTTTTGTAAAAACAGTATATATCTTTTTTGGAAAATGTCTGGGATTCTTTTAAGCCTTTCTAAATACAAAGGATCGTTTGTTTAATGTGTGGGCTGTAATGCTTTTTTAAGCTCTGGATACGTACAGCTCAGCTCAGTTTCCTCTTCAGCTCCAACGACAACAAGAATGCCTGTCTACTGTACCTGCATCATTTTATGTTTGATGTTTCTATCTAGCTATTTTAGCATATTTACTTGTATAGTTTTTGACTGTTTTATCAATGTCCTGGACATCATCCTTTAACACAAAATTCTGCTTTCAGTTATGTTTGGGTCGCATATTTTCCTAATCCAAATCTTTGTTTACTTTTTGTGTTTGGGAGTCTTTTTGTAATTAGGAAGATTGACCGTATATATGTATATATATATTGAAAGACTTACATAATCACTGTGATATCTTAAAGCATCTAAATTTAATGTTATTTTGTTCATTAAGTTTAGTGGCAGTTGACGTAAGTTTTTTTGTGGCAGTTATGCTTTCATAATGCCCTGGCTGGGGTGTATGTGTAAAGTAAAGATTTAATGTTTTTTAAGTTTGTGTATATCTTTTCATGAAATTTAGTTTAGTTCAGATAATGCATGTTTGTAAATTAACATATTAATGACATTGTTAATGAAACTTAAGCACATTTCTGTTTTCAGTTATGTATGTTGATTGATGTATTTTGCATAGTCAAATTTATGTTTTCCTTTTTGTGCTTGCGATTTAGGAATTCTGTTAGGAAAATTGACTAGACATATTGAATTCATAAATTCATAATAGATTGAATTACATGCATCATTGTTTTATCTGAATGGATTATTATATCCTTAATATCATTATGTACCAACAAAATAAAGAACGTTATGTCATTCTGATATAATCAAGTTTATCCGTGTTTATTGGTATAAAGTTTTGAATAATGACAACTATGTTTTTCCGTATTTTGGGAGTATACATGATCGGAAATTTAATAAACATACATTGTGGAAATGATTCAATCTTTTTTAAATTTCAAGAATGTCATAGCCTTTCAATTTTCATACTCCAGATGATTTTGCAGAAATCTTTATGCCTGTAAGGGCATCTTGTTTCCTGTTATAATGACCTTTCAAAAATTTAGAAATTGGTATAGGCAAAACATTTCGTGGTTTTTGGACATATAAATCTTAAAAAGTGACATCATTACTGCCCGTAACACCTATTTAGTACTAACCAACAAACTATTTGTGCTTAATTTTGTGGTGTGTATTTTGCAGACCAGGCCTTAAAAGTTTGGTTCTTGAGCGGTATTTCGGGGTACTATTTTGAAATTTATATTCAAATGGCAAAAGGTATCCCCTGTAATTTTGGGTTTTAAACTACGAAAATATTCTAAACTGCCCTTGAAAGGGCCTTTTTGCCAGTTTTTGGGAATAAAAGAGACAATCAGCCTGATTTTCATTAAAATATGTGGCCAATCATAAAAACCAATTACTTTGTCAACTTGGTTAAACTCAATCACGTCACACGGGTGTGTATTTTGCTGTTCAGGTTAGCCTATACAGGGATCCCGAATAGCATATAACCCTGTCTCATTTTCAAGTTGCTTGCCATAGCAACGAACTCCTTAAAGAATTATCGAATACAAACATCTGCAGTGGTTTGAATTTAAACGGATATCCCTTGTGAATGCTAGCTAATTCAAGTAACTGCAACCTATTGCATTAAAATAGCCCCATCGACTAACTGTTGCGCCAATCTTAAGCCCAGCGGGCTCTTGTTTATAATACAAAATAAGTTTTCATAATCGTAACGTAGGTTACATACATTGATTTGGTCACTTTCTTTAACTAGGCAGAAAATTCAGAAATTCAAAAATCTTGTACTGATAACTATAAATTTTCTGTAAGAAAGGCTCCAAAGATATTGTAAATTAACAAAGAAAACTAAATTTCCAAAGTTCATTTTTTCATTCTTGCTTTCATCAAATGTCGCGTTTTTTTGAAAATGGCTCTGTATGGACATGCCTTGAATTAAGCTGTCGGTGATGTAATAATCAATATAGCTGAACTCACTGAATCATTTGGAACAGCTTATGAAATATGTTTAAAAATTCGCCAAAGAGAGACTCAAAATTGAAAGATATAAAATAAACAACCGAAAATGATTCAAAATCTGTTCATGAATTTTGTCCTACGAGGTGGACTGTACGTGGAGAAGTGCTTGAATCATTTCTGGAAAATTATATTGAACTGACGGAACTTTGGAGACGGTCGCTTACGAATGCAAAGCTTCCTGAAATAAGATCACGAATTAAAGGAGTAATGACTGTGATGCCCCAATTCAATTTCGTATTTTGTTGTTGTCTTGGAGAAACCCTTTTGAAACAAACAGACAATCTTAGTAAAACGCTCCAAGGAGACATTTGTCGGAGGTGTCGGAGGTGCTTACCGTTTTAAAGAATACAAGAAGCGACGAAATGTGTAATCTTTTTTGGGAGCGAGTAATCCTCTGGAAATCACAACTCGGAGTATCTGATCCAAAACTCCCGAGAAAAAGAAAGCTACCAAATTACTTTAACAAAGTGTCAGAAGATCCTCAAGAAACTTATCATTTTCACGATACAACCAAAGATCGCTATCGCCAGATACATTTTGAAGCATTCGATCTTGTCATTAATCATATCAAGCAAAGATTCGATCAGCCAGATTACAAAATATACGACACCTTACAGGAAGCACCATGGTTGGAACGACGTTAGTCACTGAACTTCAGCCGAAGAGTTTAAAGAAGAAAAGTAACCTATTAGCATCATTTGTCGGAATGGTTCTATGGTCGTTTCAGACTTTCCAAAAAAATTTGCCAGATGTATTCTTTGTTGACTTCGTAGTTTATTACAGTACTTTTTCTATAAATGTGCCAACTTACGAGCATGCAGTAAGTCGTCTTTGAGCAAGTCCTGTTAACGCTATAAAAATAGTTTCCAAATTTTGGCTGTACTATAACACTTCTGAACGAAGGTGCTTTTTACTTGCATAGACCCATTTTTTTGTATTTCAAACTAACGGTATAGCTGTTTTAAGCTGTACTGAGTTTTACTACTTAACCAAATTTTGTCACATTCCTTTTTATTATATTCAAAGAACTTAAGAAGTTTTGGAGATATGCAAGATTCTCCTAAACAATTTGCGTTTTTCACAACATTTCACACTCAGTAAAATGAAAATTTCTAGTGAGAATTATTTCCAGTAATCGATTTAGAGGCCACTCTGGAGACTTTGGAAACCCAAATTTTCTTTATATTAAATCAGATTAAATTTGAGTGAAAATTAATAGGTACAGTGAAATCTGTCTACAGCGAACACACCCTATAAAGTGGACATCTTGTTAAGGCGGACAGTGTTGTTCGGAACGGATTGATTTTAGGTCAAACTCTCATAGAAAAATCTCTATAAAGCGGACAATCATAAAGCGGACACTTGTTAAAGCGGACATTTTTTTAAACCAAATGAACATTTCCTTTGTAAGCACTCTCTATGAGGCGGACACTTGCAAAGATAAATTGACAACAATTTTAAAATACGCTGATTTCGAAAAAAAAGTCCAAAGATCTGAGCCAAATTCCAATGAATTTGAGATCGATTGGCGAGTTCGAGCTAGAGAAGCTAGCATCAATGAAATCGAGCATTGTGAAAGTAATCTGGCAGGCGAAGAAAATTCAGACAGTGACGAAAGCAAAATTGAGGGACCGGCACAAGAAAGCATGAGTCTGAAAGAGGTAATCGCGATGCTTGACAAGCTAGAGCGATGTCATGTCTTTAATGATGAAAGCTAAAAAATGCTGTCCACGATCACAAAAAAGATCGATCACCTCCAACTGAAGAAACGGAAGCAGTCCTCGATCAAATACTATTTTAGTCAGAGCTTGTAAGCGTTTGTTTTTCATTCTTTTAAAGAAAACTTAAAGCATGCTCAGTCTCAAATCAACATTTATGGCAAAAACGGCATTAAAAACACTTCTTGGTCAAAATCCAGTTCAAAATTAAATTTTCGGCATAATCTCTATAAGGCGGACATCTTGTTAAAGCGGACACTATTTCATGGAACCAATGGTGTCCGCTTTAGACAGATTCCACTGTATCATCAAATCATACGACGATAGTCTCTCTGCAGTGTGCATCACTAATGTTTGTTTATAGTAATAGTTTCATAGCTTTTGATAGATTTTATATTATTAAGAATCACATTTAACCATTTATTGGTATATTGACTTTCAAGAATTATTTGTTTGTGTTTTGTATACATCTGGAATGAATCGTTGTTAGGATGTTGATTACTTCTTAGCAAACTTAACAAGAACGCAACCCTTCGAGCAACGGGATGCAAATACATTAGGGTATTAACCTGTCTCGATAGGTTTTTGAATAATTGTTCCAATAAAAGAGCCTCTACCGGTATTAGGCTTCCTTTTTAGACGGTATGACGGTATTTGACCCAAAATCGACCCAAAACTTTGTGAGTTCGATCATCCCTTGAAATATCATTTTGGATGCAGGCGCACTGGAGTTTATTTTACAAAAAAACCTAACATTATGTCTTCTTTTGATAAGGTAAAAATACTTTTTTCATTATAAAAACGTTTTAGATGGACTTCTTGTTTCCTATTTGTTTCCTACAAAGTTATTAGAAACTTCACGTGAACATTCGAAAAAAACATGCAATGTAATGATGTTTCTTTTGATACCAGTAAAGTGTTACATCTCAGAAGTAATTATTGAGTCTCATCAGTAATTATATTTTTTCGTGTAACAGGCTGGTTGATGTCAGGAATGTGGCTAATTCACTCATAAATGCAAAATTTCAAATCTGGCGATAATGTGTCGCAAGCAGTAATAAACTAATGTAGCAATTAAATGATCACGCAACATACATCTATTTAATGACCAAGATGAAATTATTTCAGGGAGTTGCATGTCGTAGTTTTGTTTTCCTAGGTTTCTCCAAATATCCCAGAAAAAAATTGCTGTTTTACACCAGAGAATGCATTTTCTTTTATTTTAAAATGTCTCTAGAGACACTTTACGCAATTTAATTACCATACGTAATTCAAACAAAAGCATGTTTTGATGTTTAAAGAATTGAGAGAACCCCCGCTTCACAATTGCAAAAATATAGACTTAATCGATTATACCAAGGTGTTAAGTGTTTCGATAATTTTTAATAAAATTGTAATGACTTCTGTCTGGCCGAAATTTTGCATCTAACAGTGAATGGACTATAACATTGGCTTTGTTAAAGTGAAAGCGATAAAAAATTGTTACATTACTGTTTTACTCTTTACTCTTTTTTCTACTATTCCATTTCTTACAAAAATTACATCACGAAAAAGACCAAAACCTAAGGATTCCATCGACAGAAACTTTAGCTTTACGATGATAATATTTGAAGCCAACGTTTTGAAACACACTGTATTTGTATCCGTTTCAAAGAATACATCCCAAAGACGTCGCTCAATGGTCGCCAAGTGGGAATCTCAGAAGAGATCCCAATCACATCTTCACTGAGACGTCTCGACGACATTCCAACGACAACGTAACGACGTCAATCTTTAGTAGTAGCAACATCGCAAAGACCTCCTTTTAGTGAGATCATAAGTCAACTCTGTTGGGATCATCAAAACAACAAAAACATACAAATTCAAGATGTCTCCTTTTTAATTCTTTTTCAAAATTTGCAACGCAACAATTTACAATTCAACATATACTAGCTAATTTGTTATCAGTTATGAAATTCACATGCATTTCCTAAATTATAACTCCCTTCGGCAAGCGTTATGGAAATTTCGTCAACCTCTTTGTCGATCAGGAGATTTTTGAGCATCAACAGAAGTTTTCTTTTTATGTCATTTTCAGTGTTTTTGTGATGCTGGAGTACTGAAACTAAGCTCAATAAGAATGTATAAATATGTACAAATGTACTCGCCGAACGGATTTAGAAAACAGAAACTCACCGTTAATTTCATCATCGAACAAGGTGTTTATAAGGTGTTTTTCCAATTTCATTTTGCCAGTTTAACTTTGGCAAAACGCCATGTTTAATTAACTCTTCTAAGTTTTATCTTTTTATCTAAACCTGTGTTACATGTATCATTGTTAACAGTATTAACCTTTTCTTACAAGAAAGTCATTTTATAGTTTTGAAACTTTCTATATCACACGTGAATTTTATAACCCGGGAATTTCTCTTTGTCTTATGTGTATTTGTGACTGGTCTATTTTAAATTCTTAAAATCATTCAACTGTAGTAAAACATATTCGATGAATCTTTGTCAACTGATCGCTTTTGACAATTTAGAAATCATCCCTCACACGACCAAGAAAAAGAATCGGTACGAATGTAAATTCCATATGAAGTATGTTATTGTTACTCAAATTATACTGTTTAGTAACAGCAGAATGAAATGTTTCTAAGTTCGTTTTTTGATCGTGAAAAGATCCCAATTGGGACGTCCCACTTTCAGACGTCCCTACGACGTCGCAAAATGATCTTAAATTTATAATTGTTTCGAAGGTCGTTATCTGTATAAAGACGTCCCAAAAACGTCGCAAAATCATCCCTCACACGACCAATAAACAGAATTCGATACGAATGTAAATTCTATATAAGCATGTTAGTTTTACTCAATATATACTGTTTACTGACTGCAGAATGAAATTTGAAACTTTTTATCAAGTCACAATTTGATCGTAAAAGGATCCCAATTGCGACGTCCCATTTTCAGACGTCCTTACGACGTCGCAAAACGATCTCAAAACCAAACCACTATTTTACGATTAAAATGAGAAGTCTCAAAGACGTCGTATGCCCGTTGGGAAGGTGTAAAAACGTTTTTGTAGAAGTTACTAAGAAGCTCGTTGCTACAGCTCCTTAGAAAAACTACTTCTTGTGTTGCCCTATTTAGGTCTTATTGCACAACAAGTTAAATGGAGACTGTAGCTACAAGCCTAATTGCAAAATTTTAACTCAAGTTGATATTTTGTTCTTTGGAACGTTATATTTAGGAGTTGTTGCATGATTAGACACCCTATACATCTAAAAGTGTGTGTTTGATAAAGTTCGAGATAATGGGTCAAAATCGGGATCGGAATTATTATTCCAGGTACGGTCTAGATATCCAGAGATTCACCTGCTTGTAAGTAGACTTTCTCAACCAGCAGTGACAGATCCTTTTCGTCTTATCGTTCTCATATAGTAAGGTAACTAAGTTCCCAGGTAGACGTCTGTTTTATTTTCATGTCGGTCAACAAAACAAACAAGATACCTCATCATTATAATAAACGTGCTAACAATTTGTGTGCTTCATTTATAAATCTTATGTAAACACCTTATTGACCTCAGTGAGCAAATTCATTGAAAAATCTCTGCGAATAAGTGTATTTCAGCAAATATGCACTTTGTCGCAGTTATTTGTTGATTATTTTGCCCACACAGACATGTGATTTGATATTGTACCCTAGTTCAGCTGCGTATGAGTGAAAAGCCCATGTAAACAAAAAGCCGTTTGAATCTCTTGTCTCAACTTAAATTAAAAGGATCTATAGAGAATCAAAAGGAATTCTCCCAAAATGCTCTGCTAACCTAATTTATATTATTGCGATAAATTTTTTATAATATACTGACGAAACATCCTTAAATAAGTACACAATAACAACAATTGTCAAAATTCTCTCTTGTCGGCAACCGTGACATTAGCTATTTATTCACAATAAGAGCACGTTTGAAACAATACCGTTTCAAAACATCATGAAGCAACCCCAAGAAGAGGATTGAGAACAAAATTGATCCGTATAAGATATACTGCGTGTTCGAGAATACTGTACTCAAGTTCGGATAAATCAGCGTTTTGGTTTGAAGCTTCTTTACATATCTACCTCTAGTATAGGTAATAATATCATCCCAATTTTCTTTCATACATGTGTCAACGTCTTGATTCTCATTAGCCCATAGGAATGAAATGGGTAGATTGACGGGAAGGGTTCCGACAATGGTCAGCTTCACTCCAGGTAGATCCCGTATAAAATTTTGGTACCAACTAATAATATCAGCATTGATGATAGCTGCAAAAGTATCTCCGCTTTGAACGCTTTTTAATGCTTCCATATATGAATTAGCCAACAATAAGTCTTCTGTGTATGTTTCGAGCATAGTGAACTGTTCATACGAGTTATTAATCACTGCAAGTCTTCGGTCGAAAAGCGACAAATGAGAATCACTGGAGATCGTGTCTGTCACAATAGCAGTTACGATCGAGGCGCAAATTAACCCAAAAATCATCCAAAACGACATTAAAATTCTACCAAATATTGTTTTAGGGGCCACATCACCGTACCCAACTGTTACTAAAGTAACCACGCTAAGCCACAAACCTTTGCCAGTACCATATATAAAAGACTTTGAAAAAATCTCGTTGGAGTTTCGCTCTACCAACCAAATGAATATCGAAAACACTAACGAGATGATGAAAATCATTAACATGATTGGCCCACAATACTGCAAACCTAACCCCAGCTTATAAGTTAACTCGATATTCTCCTGTAAAGTGATGATGGCGAGCTCGTTCACTGAAAATAACGCTCGAGGAGTTAAATTTCTCTGTGTAAACAATTGAAGAAACTGTTTATCCGTACGGTGCATGTACGGAAACCATATAGGGTTAGAGACATTCTCCAAATGTCCTTTTACGCCGTATGTAGCAGACAAGTTCGACATCAACGCAAGATGGTCGTTCATTGTGTCTTCTTCGTGAACGTATTCCACTATAGGTTGAGAGGGATCATGATCGAAACAATAATAATTTAACAGGTCAAATATGTCATTGAAAATCCCTTTGGTATGATTGTCTTCCTTGTAGATATATGGTTTTGTGGACCAATACACGACTTGATAACGTGCCTTCACTTTATTGCTGGTTTGATTCGATGCAATGACGACAGCGAAATGTACATCAATGAGAAGCAAAATAGCCGTCATGACAAAGTACCAATTACTTGATATAAGAGCTAAGACGAACATACTTTATCTTCTATAATGTTTTGTTTTCCGTTTTCATTCAGTTGCTTGTGGACTAAAAGTTTCAATTTTTTCTAAAAAAAGAAAATTTAATAAAACTCATTAGATGATCAAAGGGCAATTAACGGGTGAATGTGTGACTTGAATAAAGAAGCAGTGAAAATTCATAAACTTCAATTCAACATTTAATTAATTAAGAAATTTAAAATATGTATGTAAATATCGAGTTCAGTTCAAGAAATCAGTCACGACTTTCTTGTTTCATAGAAAAGAGTTGAGGTGAAATCAGCTAAAACATTACCAAACAGTCAATCAAATGTGTAACAAGAAAACGGAGTCACTAAACAATAACTTATCAAGTCATAAATAGATAGAATGGGATAGAATGGTTTTCAAGTGAGAATATCGTGCTCATCATCATACATAATCAAAACAAAGGAACTAAAATAATCGAAACAGTTCAAAAGGAACTAAAAAAGTAAACATTTCCAAACGCCATCATCATCACGTCACCAAAAAAAGGCTCTTTAACACAGTACTAAAATATGGCGATTGCATCAAATTAATACTTAAGTGATCATCTTTTTTTTATTTCAAGATAAAATAGAATATATTATTAAGTACGATTTTTTTTTATCGTTTCTTATTTGAACTTAAAGAAACTGGTTCCATTTTTGTGAACTGTTGTCATTAAAGCTGTTTTGAATCAGTTCAAGAATATTCTATTTTACTTCTATTGAAAATTCATGTGAATTTCCATTGGAGATTGCTCCGTTACAAATATTTATTATTTATGATGATATAAATAGGTATTTGCAATCAACAATACTCAACCATTGGTATATTTTAACTCTTTCAATTATTATGGAAGTTTTTTATTATAAGAATGAGTGAAATATAAGCTGAGGCTAGTTGTTCTTATTTTATTACTTTCTCAGCCTGAATTGCTCTTATTTTGTGGACAGCATTACATGAGCTTAATTTCAAACGTCAGAACCAGTTTGTTCTTCCTTGTGGAGTTTGTGAAAAACAAACAAGATAATCCTCGTTGCTTTTCTTCTTGCTGTTTCGTCAAATTAATTTTTTTTTTTTTTTTTTTTTTTTTTTTTTTTTTTTCGTCAAATTAATTCTGTAACGCAGCGCGGTCGGAAACATAAAACGTTATAGTTTTGGTTGAAAGTTCCTATTTTCGTTTGGCAGGAAGCATTATGAAAGGAGTCCTCTTTTTAGACAAACTTGCAATAAAAGAAGGGATCTGCCACCTATCTAATAGGTTTTTTTGCTGTTTTAAAACATAGCAAGAAAGTTTCCATGACTTTTTATTGTCTGTTCTTTTAAAATAGATACGAAAGTAAGTTTTCGAAAAAAACGTTTTAATTATTGAACGTATTATATATTAAAATGTATGTGAGAATAGTGTTGGAAAACGAAGCTGCTCCTTACTTACAGTATGAAATAATAGCGAATTGGCGACGACCAGAGGCAAGTATATCTTCGAGTAAGTTTAGGCCAACGAGTGCGAAGGTTTTTTTCAAATGTCATATTCGTTGACCAGCGCTTCACATCGTAACAATTGACAATCAATGGACAATTGTATCTTTTACAGGAATGACTTCGTATAATGTTTAATTTTCCAGTTCAATCACGGACCGCGGAGCATGGTGGTTAAAGGCCACACACCAAGACCCCAAATCAATTTCCCTGTCAATTGTGTTTCAATGTCTTCATCTTGACATTAATTCATCTTTTAAACAATGATATTTGGTATTGTATCTACAATTTTACATTTTACAAACCATGCAGGATTTTGAAGATTATACTTTGGACTTAAAAATTGGAAGGTTCAGGATTGATCAATTGTATTTTATTCTGTTGGCAATGCTCGTTGTTTAGATCTAAACCTTCGCATAGACTTATAACTAACATCCCGACTAAAACGTTTTACCGAATCTCACTTCAAAAACGATGTGTCAAATCCGCCTTTCTTCCCGTGCGCGTACCCCGTGACTATAAATAAAATCAGTAATCCCGACTGGGAAGTGTGTTCACGCTGTGTAGAGCTCGAAAAACTGATAGAAAAATGCATGGGGCCATCTCGCTACGACCAACCGTTACAGAGATATCATTGATCAAAGATTTTGATGACGTCACAGCCGCAGCACCAATGAAATTTTTTTGTCACATACATTGCTTGTATTGCGGACCCCCAAAAATGTCAGTTACCTCTGTCTCAAGAAAACAGTTCAAAAGTGATGATTAAGATATCTTGTCGCTTAAAGTATTTACAATCTAGAAATAAATATATATTCTGTAATATATAATAAGGTGCATCAAATTCTAAATTCTTTAAAAATTATATTCAAGAAAACAGTATCCATTAAATCTTTTACAAACTTTCATTTTGAACACGATATCAAGTCCAACAAATTTCGTGTGAAGTGTAATAGAAAATAATGTCGCATTAGAAAATAATGTCGTACCCAAGGAAGAATGAAGCGAGAACCAAGCGGAAGAATGAAGAATGAAAAAGACATCTATTGAAACCACGGTGCCGCATTATTTTCTGATGCGACATTATTTTCTAATACAGAAGCATTAGTTGAACTCATAGTGAGTCACTGCGGTTATGTGTTCCAAACAATGTATTAACACCAGGCATCTTTTACTAACGGTCAACTAATGGTAGAAACATGTGTGTGTGTAATGCATCATAAAAGACGTAATATTCAAGGTCTTAAAAACCTTTACGTTTTGACTACAATCGAATGACTGGCGTCCATGCAACATCACTTGCAATTTGCAATTTAGAATTAGAAATAAAAAAATCCAAAGTTGATTCAGATCATGTCAACAATTTTCGCACTTTTTTTGTTTGCTCATAGAAACCAGATTTCGATCAAAATGAAGATAGCCGAACAAAATGCGTACACCTGGTTCTTATGACCAAACAAAAATAGTGCACATACTTTTGAAAGAAACCATGGAAATAACCAGCATGCGGATAAAGGATACTCCTTTCCTTAACTTGTATATCGATTCTTCGACAATGTGACCACGCCTCATGAAATATGATGAATGCAATGTATTGAAAACGAGGTGAAAGTCGGACAGTTTCTCGAAATAAAGAGTCTGAGGTGATCAGGTTGAAACGTTGCTATGGAGTACAGTTACCCACGTTTCCACGGTAGTGCTATTCCGATGAAATAACTCCCTAGAAACGAGGTTCATACAAACATCGAACAGAAGACATTCCAACATGAATTCCAGACATTGTGGAGGAGGGAGCATTCTTTTCTTTTTCCATCGTAGATAGGCGGTGCAGTTATGAGGCGACGTCCCGATCGATACAAGAATTTGATGACGTCATGAATGAGTTGGGTTATCATTTTGCTCTACACAAATCCTTGGCCTCCTGCAAAACGGCAAAGCTACAGCAACACCACAAAACCGCGGCATATTTGTACATGGTAAGGGTGTCCATTCATCGTCAACCTATGAAGAAAGTTTCAAGGAGAATGGATATCAGCTTTACTGTGATGAAACCCAGAAGCATAATGATAAACAAAGGTTTTGTAGTTTAGACTGTTTGAACAACTTCTCAAAATAAGGGCTTACCAGGCTAGTCAGGAGAAGGGAAGGAAGGAAGGAAAAGAAGAAGAAAACGAAGACTAGTTAATTAGTTATTTCGCAAGTTAGGAAGGTTTAAAATATTATTAATTTTTTATTTTCAAAAGAGAGTGATAAAAAGAACTATAAAAATTGTCTTCCTTTTTGTAAATGACAAAGTGTTTATCAGAAAAAAATAAAAATGTTGTGAGTCATTAAAGAGGCATTGTACGGCTGAAATCAACAAAAATAGAGCTGTCGAAAAAAACGGTCGTTGTAATCTTGATGTCCCATATCTACTCTTTATGAAACAATCGTATCTGTATTTGGGTTATCGTGGAAAGCCAAACAAGAAACGATGTCGAACAAGATGAGCTAGTATAAATATAAAAATTGCTGTTTTTGTAATCAATTTTTTCACTTACGTTATCAAGTTGCAAAAAAATAAAAGCACCAAAAGACTATGAATTTATATAAGAAATTAATTTCGTGGTTCTGATGCGAAAGCTATGTATCATTTTGAAGATATATGTGGATAACATTTACATACTTTTTTTTTCTATCACTTGACAATTATGTTTCTCAAACGATATGGGTTTGTACATGACATTTGAATACGAATAAGTTCTGTTTTATGACCTTTTCGATGTGAAATATCATTCGTCTGTATCAAAATGTAAATTTTAGATCACGATTCAACGATAGACTCTTATTTTTTTTTACAGAAATATTAAGTATATGATAATAATAACAACTCTCTTCTTTTTCTTCCCACATTTACATTCTTCTCCACATTTTACTTCCCTTGTCTTGCAGGGGCAACCAGATCTTTCACCATCTTTTCTGCTGCAAGTCGAGTTACATATACAATGCTGAAAATGCACGAGTGAGTAAATGTAATCAAATTTTAGTTTCGTTGAGAACAAACAACGAAGAAAAAGTTTTGTAATAATTGGAATAGGCAATGAAATCAAATCACTTTAAATTAGCTTCCACAACATTCTCTTATAATGATAAAAGTAATCTTACTTGAGTTAAGACAGCTGACATGTTTCTTCACACACAACGATGACTTATGAAGAAGTTCTTCCATATTATTTTATAATTCATGAGAAAATTCAGTAATTACTTCTAACACGTATTGTAGAAGAATGAATTCTTTCACCAATATATTGTTTAAAAGGTGTCAAAACTATGTTTCAGGTTGATTTCCCGAAATAAAGAAATTCTCTGTTCTTCTCCGACAGAGAAAGCTTGATTATTTGCCGCCATATTTGTTTGTATTTTTCATGTTCGATCACGTGACGATAATATTTACAATTTTAGCCGTACAATACCTCTTTAAAATTCATTAAGGGAAGTGTTTTCATATCCTATGAAGAGATAGTAACAATAACATCTTTCACTCATTAAAACAGACTTGTTCTCAGCCTACCTTAAGGCGTTCACAGCCTTTTAAGACGGTGATCTACAGTCAAAATTTCACAAACAAATCTAACGTCGACCCTCACAACGTTGCGTCGTGAAAATTGACGTCATTAAGGCCCGACATAGAATGATTTCGTTCTGAAATTTACAAGAACACATTTCCGCAATTGTTCTGGATATTTTCTGTCAATAACGAAAATAAAACAAATTATAAAGGGTTGATAACATATATATACCTCGTTATACCATTCGGCGTCCTTACAAGTTTGCATATAGCTGTTCATTCCGCCAATAGCAACAAGCCGCCCAAAGTATGACAGCATGGCGTGACCGCCACGTGCTTGCTGTAAAGGCTGACACATGACCCAAGTGTTGGTGATTGGATTATACCTTTCCACAGTACAAATGGAACCAGTATATGAATTGACACCGCCCGTGACATATATGTAACCTAGCAAAACAGAGAAACATGAGGTGAAGACTACACGGACGAACTTCTTTAATATACTTGAACATTCTACTGCTGTAAACGCTCCAGCACAGGTCTGTTGAATTTAATCAGGCAAGGCAGAAGATCGGCGTTTATCGATGACTGCAACCGAACCACACACTTTTATTATAAACATGCCTTAGATAAGTAGGTAACTTATCTCGATTAACATGGAGTAGATTCAAAACTCATTAATATTGAATAAAAGCGGGAACTGCTTTTATAAAATGTATGATGATGGTGAAACCTACAAACGTTTCCCCGATGTTCTGCTTTTTACACACTGCATTGTATCCATGCCAACAAGTATGGCCTCGTTTGTAAGAATCTAATTTCTATTATTACACTGGGAACTTGGAATATTTATTTTCACGCTGTGCCCACTGGTTAACTTGTAGAAAGTCTCTGCGAAAGAACGCATTTCTGAAGAAATATATAGGCATTGTTTCAATGAAAATATTCTCTGCTGCAGTGACATTTTTTATGACATTTTACTCAATGGATATGAACTCACACTAGGTTGAATGACTTAGGTGGATCAAAACAGTGCATAAAAGCTTGAGAATGACTTGTTATGTTAACACACAGTAAAAACAACATAAGACAAAGTTTATAATCCCTCCCCCATACCTGACAATACAGCAACTCCCAGATCACATCGGTTCGTTTTCATGGGCGCAATTTGCTCCCAGCAGTTCGCATCAGTATCATACATTTCACATGTAGACAGGTCACCAATAGTATCTTGAAATCCACCCAAAGCATACAACTTGGAGTTGTAAGCACACAGGCCAAATCTTCTCCTTCTTGTGCGCATACTAGCCACAGTATGCCACTGGTTATTACTCTCATCATATCTCTCACAGTATCTGTCAACAAAATAATTGCAAGGATGTTTGAAGGTCTGAATTAACAATGTAACAATGTAACAATGTACAGAAATATAAAAGGAAAGTAGGTTCCAAAATTGTGACAGGTTGGAATCTTTGCACTGGTACTTACACGAGAAAAAAAACAAAACAAAAAAAGAACAAGAAAAATGACTTTTATGGTGTCTATAAAACATCCATTCATGTCATGAATGTATTACAAAAAACTATATGAATAGATAGAATTTGTAGCTATTCCATTGTCAAGTTAAAATTAAATCATATTTAATAGCAGCTAACTGGTGTCGTGTTTGGAGAGTTGTTTAACCTGCCTTTATTGTTACTTTCACAGACAAATAATCCAGTGCTTCCTTCATGAGCTCGGGAAAGTGGTTTCTATTTATGTCTTAAAGTCCATTATTGAATGTTCTGTCTTTAAGTAATAGCAAAAAAAGTTAAAAAATTAATTGAAACTAGTTGAAATCCTGAAAAACTGCTTTAAAAATGCCATAGTGTTTTGTCAGCATCTGCTGATCTTTTATTTTCAGTAAATCTCATCTACCAACTGATAGACCGACAATTTCATTCTGTGTATGGTGACATAAAACTTTGTTTACCAAACCTCATTATACCTGCATGCTGGCTCTCCTTCACTGGAACCACCTGCAACATAAACAACGTCGTCCACCACAGCTGCTTTAACATCACCTAGACACTTTTTGAGCGATGATAGACGCTTCCATTTCCCCTGTTTCTGATTGTAACACTCAACAATTTTCAACTTTTCACCAAATCTCATACCTCCTAAAACAAACCTGAAAAGCCAAGATGTTGGCACTATATTCTGAAAAATACAGGTCATGTGCAAATACAAGAAACAGTTGTCACTATTTTTTCTATAGTACTGTATAGGTGTAATAAATGCTATTGCAACAAAAGAAAGGATAAAAAGCTCTTATTGATTATGAATTAGATTAAGTTTAGACAATGTCTTTATAATTTATAGAATAACAGAATGCTTCAACATGATTAACGATCTAAGTTGCTTCCTTCGTCATCACTAGCTATTATTATTGGCCAAACCAAGACTGAGTTTAAGTTTAAGAATCGAAATAGAGAAATATATAGACAGGTACTAAATTTATAATAGAAACACTATGCAGTTAAATTAGTTACTCACAATTTATCTCCATTTACAACAGCAGCAAACGAAGTTCGAGGACCATGCAAGGAAAAACCGTACTCCCAAGCACGACTCTTATGGCTGAAAAATTCACATGACTTTAATTCCATTAAAAAAGATTGCTCACCGCCAAGGACATACATCCACGATTCATATGACTTTCTCATACAGTTAGGACTAAAGGAAACACAATATGTGGAGATGCAGTTTCGAATGAAGCCCTGCAATGTTCGGTTTTTAATTAGTAACGCCTCGCATTTGATGAGATTTTCAAGTTGGACTGGTTCAACGTAAGACCATCTAACATTTTCCAACAAGCTGGGCAACAAGTCTATCCTTCCATCTATATCACCTTCAACCCATTTTATAATCATATGTACAACATCAGTCTCCTTTAAGATTTGTAGAAAGTCTGATGAAACTAATCTCACTAGCACGTCAAACTCCAACAGCTGAAAGCTACTTGTATTTATAACTTTTTTCCAGTATTTGTTAAACATATTTTGTGCCATCAACAGGACATCGTCACAATTAAAGATGGAAGCAAACTGGAAAATTTCCAAGCAATTTTCAAGGTTAAGTTTGTCCTTTATATAATCACAACACTGAATCTTGGCTGAATGAAACTGTAGCAAGTCGGCAGTCTCTAAAACAGTTTGTACGTTCACCTCATTCACAATCAGGATCCCTGTGTATGAATATTTGACCAAGGTTGACAGAGCTTCCATATCCACATTCTTTAGTGATATCTAATAACAACCGAAAAAACTAACATTGTAAAAAGATTTTTATATGATTCTTCTCATTGAACACTTATACTATCTTCCCTGGCACTATCTATTTTCATTTTTTTTACTTAATGTTTCAGAAGTTTAGGCAAGAAGGACGGCTAGATGAAGGAATGATTGCAATTTCCCACAAATTGAACATGTTCTTGGTAAAGAAATTTATGTAATTCTTTATAGTATAAATATAGCCAGAAACTCCTATGAATAGTTTGGTCTAGCTTTTTTAGTGAATTCTTTTTCACTTTTGTCAAAGACAATTATCATAAATTTGGCCTTTTCATTCAATAATGTAAACACAAATTATTATACAGAGACGCCAACTTTTAAAACTAAAATGCATGAGAGATTGACCCGGTTTAGTGTCACCCGGAGGCGTCACCTTGGTTGGTGCTGCAGGGAAAACTTTGAAATAGGGCACGCTGTATCGCTAGAAAATGCCCTTCAGAAAAGAAATTGTTCGCTCAAAAAGCAAAAAATATTTAATGCGCATAGTCATTTTTTCTCCCTCGAAATATTTCGAACAAAAGTGGTCGCAGAAATAGCGCTTATGTAGCTGTTTCAGTTTGTTTGCCTCCTTTTTCTTTGATAGCTGCTAATCTGGATTCCGTCTTGTTTGCTCTGCCGCTGTGCGTATTTGAATTTTACAGAAAATGACAGCGAGGATAATATTGTGTCCGTAGAAAAAAGGAAAGCGATACTTAACATAAGGCGTGTAAGAAGCAGAAAACTAAAAATTTTTATTTGAGATACTAAATTAAAAAAAAATCTGTGTGTGTGATAACCAAAATGTGTGCGTCACACACTCAAAGCATGTGAGTTGACATAACTGTATTATAAAACTTCGAAGTCCATTATTATTACAACTTTCAGAAACAGATAATCTATAGAATACACACCATTAAGAACCAGTAAAATCTGAGACTGGCTGTTCTTATTTTTTGAGAATTAAATGCTACATGTCAGGATTCCATTTCCATTTAATTTTTTGTATAAGTCATAGATGCAACTCATAGTCAGAAGAACCATTGTAAATCAGAGAACCATAATATTCTAACCTCTGTATTAGTAGATTCACACATGCCACTGGTGAACATGGCTTGGAAATATTCACTGCAGGCAGCCAAAACCACTTTGTGGGCATTCAATGGTTTTCCACCACATCTAAGTACAACATCACACAAGGTATTTGATTTTTGTAGACTGTGGAGATTTTCGGCAAGCATATGTATATGTTCAGCATTTTGTATTCGTTCATCAAATTCTGATAATCCATTTAGATCTTTCATTATGAAATTTGCTAATAGCCTTTGAAAATAAATACAATGTATATATTATGAATACATTTTAAGTATAAAATCAAACTTAAGATCATTATGCAAGAATCGATCCTAATTGTGAAAGTTTAATCCTAAGAAATATTTCAATAGCCCAAACAAATAAAATTATTTCTAAATTTTGCAAAATTAGTTCAACTCCCATTAGGTCTGAACTAACTTGTGTGTGAAATAAAGAATGACAGAAAACAGTAGAATATTTTAGAACATATAATACTGTGTTACAATTTTTTTAATAGATATAAGGTGATGAAAAGTTGAATCACTTAAACTTCAACGGAAAGTATATAATACATATATATATAAAATAATAATAAAAGATTTTCCTGTGAACATGTCCATGCATCTTGGGAGGCCAATTTATACTTTTGTACACTGTTATCACCCCTTCACCAATTCATGGCTCCCAAAAAATGTCAGTTTTGGTTTTGAGATATTTCCCCAAAAACTTTAATGCTCAATATAAGAACTTGACTGTAAAATTTAACTAGCAGTCATTCTATGAACATAATACTACCAAAACTACCAAAAGTAGAAATTGTAATTTCTTTAATAAAAAAATAATAATAAAAACATATCTAAATTAGTTAGAAATAGGGTTAAGTAAAAAAAAGAAAGTTACACAAAATCTAGCATCAACATTCAGGAATACTAAATTCAAGAAATAATTATGATATTGTATATCTCAAAATAGTAACCCGGGTAAAAATGTTTTCAATGAGTTTAACTTCGAAAAGGATGTGTCATATTCACTTTTCCCATGTGCCAATCCCGTGCTGAAAAATTATATCACCAAATTGGAAACAATGGTTCCCTTGTGACAATAAGGTCGATGGAAATTTTATATTAGTTTAGCGTCACCCGCCAGCATCACTGTAACTGCCCCCGTAAAAAAGTTCATTATTTTACAAGATTTCATTATTTCAATACAAAATGACAATTTAACAAGAATAATACATCATCCACTTCATTTGCTTGCCTACCCACCACCAACTATCGTATCCCGGTTCAAAATGTCCAAGTAGTTGCTCTTCCATGTGCATCTAATGACTTCCCCAGAGTGTTCCGTATAATAAATATAGCGAAATTACGTAATCGAAGTAGACATTAATTTTTGCAGTGTTTTGGAATAATAGAGTTATGGTTTCGATTTCTATCAGATATACATGCTGAAAAAGCCAACTTTGCGGAATACCTATATAATTTGCAAAAATTTCTTGAAAATTTCTTCTTTTTCAACGTAGTTGAAGAAAAAGCAGGTCTGAAGTAATTTGAAAGCTCGAACTAGTATATACCGTACTCGGGCGGGCGGGATCTCAGTGATTATAATTATGCAAAATGGCGTATTTGATGTGTTCTCCAGCTATGTATGGCACTAGAACAAAATTAATGAATAATGAAAACATGCCGCAAAATTTCCATCGACCTAAGACAAAAAAACTGACGTTACACTACGTGCTACTATAATATAATAATCGTAAAAAAACACATGGCCTAACGAAAAATATGACCATGATTAAGAAGATTTTGACCGTAAAATTCAACAAAATTTATCACTGTCAAGTTTGACACACTCTTGCTAAGATACAGAGACCGAGTCTTAGAAATGGCTAATTGTCCAGACTACACTAAGTGTTCAAATTTTTCACAGAAAAAACAGATAGAAATGACAGAAAACAAGTTGGTTGAACAACAACACCACTATGTCTTTCTAAAAAGGTGATGAGAGAAAGGTTTGCAGATTGTGTTTAATAACTAGCCTAATCATCCCCTGACTGAAAGAAAGGTATCATTATCATATAGAATTGTGTCTGCTTGTTGAAGGGCACTTGTTTTGGGTCATAAGAGATATTACTAGATGAGTTTCCACAAGCAATGAGATTACAATTGTTGTACGCTCATCAACATATCAATTCAATTTCCTGTGAACATGTGCATGTATCTTCCAGGTTAATTATGCTCTCTGTATACCAGATTTTCCCCTTATTTATCTCAGGGGGTTCTTTTTGAAGACAATGAGGTAAGATTAATACACATTATAGGACTTTTTGTGACGGTTGTTTGAAGTTATTATTATTACCTTTTATAATTAGCATCTTTTTCATTATAACACATCAGAAACTATCTAATCCTTAAAACAAATTATTATATATTGAAAGTGCCCCACAACATATAACCACGACATTTGAAAGACGAAAATATTAGCTAGAAATAAAAAAAACAAACACTTTTTTATGCACTATGAAGTTCTTTTTTATTGGTAAATTATTCGCCAAGTTCGTTAAAGTTATTTCTAAACTAAGAACAATGTTTCAAAAATAATTTTCATAAATCCTTGGTGTCAATAATGTGATTTTCGTCACCACATAACATATTCAAAATGGTTGGTTCCACTGTGTTATAATAATTTTTTTCTTTCCAACATAAACAAAAATAGCCTATGTTCTTTGAATTGTTTATACTGCGTGCGTTTGCTGTTGGTATCCAGTCCAGAGAATAGTTAATATGGCGCGCCGAACATGACAATAATACTTTGTCAAGAAAATAATACTTTCACAGAAATTTAATACTTTCTTTCTTTCAATTTTTTTCCTTTTGTAAAACAAACTTCACCTATTTCAATAATAATTGAATTAAAACACAGATAAATAGCACTTTCTTTTTGATGATCGTATTCTATGACGAAGACTCTAAAAAAAACTTTTCAACATTTCAACAACACCGTGCGCGGGCCAACCATGGTTTGTGCCGGGAGGGAAAAATTTTGAAAATTTGCACTTTCATCATTTTTTTTTCTTTGGTGTGTAACATATTAAAGCAATTTACTGTATATAATACGGGAACAGACTAGGCAAAATATAGTCATAAAAGTTTAAGTCTTTTCTTAAGCAGTCTGTGTGGTGTGCTACCATCCTTTGATGCAAGTTTTATTTTTGTGTCTTTTTCTTTGAATTCTCCAAATAAGTTTTTCCTTTCATGTTAATGAACAAGTTAACAATTGAAATCAAATTTAATTAGTCTGTTCTTAACTTGTGTACGTGCAATGTCATCAAATGATTGAGGCGATTATCTTTCATCGCTGCACGCAAATACGTTTTTCACCTATTTCAAAGACGAAAATGATCTCTCGCTGATAGCATTTGTCGCACGTTGGCATCACAAATAACAGCTTTACAACCTTGATTACTTCCGAAAGTAGGTTCTTCCTTGCTGGACTCAGTTCCCTAAATTTTGCGATGACTTCCGAGATATTCAGTTTTTCTTTGCAACACAACGAAACAGTAACGGTTGGTAATTGGGTGGCAAGTAGGTACTTTTTGATGTCGTTCTTGTAAAAGGTGGTGACCGCCTCGAATTCAGCATCGTAATCTTCCCCGTTAGCAGCTTTGAGAACAAGTTGTTGCAAATTTGAATACCGTTTGAAGTCGCCTTGGTTGAAAGGAGCCTTGATGCCTCCGATAGTATAATCATACGCTTCAAAATAAAAACGGCGGTACAGATCCTTGATTGATATATCTTGATGTTGTGTCGATGGGTCGTTTGAAGAACCAAAATAATCAGGCATTCTTCGTTTTCTTGGTTTTGGGGCAGACGAGATGGAGAGCTCTGTTGGCGTCGCTGTTCGAGACGATCCCAAAATAGGTTGAAAGACTTGTCATTGCGACCCTTCTCCAAGGTCATGATGACATCTTGCGCAATCTCTTTTGGCCCTCTGCAGATGACAATGTTGGGTTCTGGAGTGTTTTGCTAAGATTGTCTGTTTGTTTCAGGATTGTTTTCCCAGGAAGACAACCAAACAAAAACTCAAACGTATTCATCTTGGATTTGCACACCAACGATTCTTCCCCTCATCTCTGTTTCTTTTACGTTTTATAAAGACCACTCCCAAAGTTCTATTAACTCATCATGATTTTCTACAATGCCTTCCAGTGCTTCACCTCGGACGGTCCATCGTGTAGGACAAAGTTTATGAATGCTCTTTGCGTCATTCTCTGTTTTAGCCCGAATATTGTTCAAGTATCTTCTTTATGGCATCGGCAACAGCAAGATTCAACGCATGACCGTAACAGTGCGTAAACAAGCACACCGCAATTAATTCTTTAAATCGGGTTGCAACCCCTGACTTTGATCCTGCCATAGCTGCTGCACCATCGTAGCATTGCCCTCGGAGCTTGTTGACGTCCAGATTACACCGAAGAAGAATATTTTTTAGCACTTTAAAAATGGTACCAGCATCTGTTGCAGCTAGCGGATGAAGTCCAAGAAAGTCCTCATGAACTTCAAGGTCGTCCGTGACCCATCGAATGCAAGTTGATAGCTGCTCTGTGTTGGATACGTCAGCCGTTTCATCTGCCAGAATTGAGTAGAATTCAGAGTTTTGAATATCTTTTTACAATCGACCTCTGAATTTCCAAAACCATGGTTGCTAATATTATTTCATTTTGGTTCTCAGGGGAAGTGTACTTAAAATGTTTACGAGTCATCCATTCGTTAATTCGGGGATCTTCTGAGGCTCTCAATTTCAAAAGCTGATAAAAATTGGAGTTTACCTCGCTCTTCTTGTCTTCGTCCCAATTTCTACGCAGCGGCAGCGATTGTCTCGTAAGAAATTAAACGTCTTCTAAAATTTTGAATAGCACTTGTCGATCCTCAAATTTTTCTTTGTGATAGGATTCCGACAGAAGCTCTCCATTATCTCCAACAGTGCTTGATATCACTTTAAAACGATCGGTGGCTACTTTATGAGCTTCTGAGTTTTCGTGTTTTTCGAACCCCCGTTCTGATTCGAGTGGGTCATGCGTTGATTGGTATAACCAATCTTTGTAAAGGTCTCCTCGGCTTTGGTTAGCAAGTTAGCATGTTTCCCTAAATTGTCTTCATGCAGTAGAAAAAGCAGCGTCGCTCGAAGAGTCGTAGTGAATCCATTTATACAGTTTGTACCAATTTGGTTTGAATGATCGGTTTATGTTCTTTTTGCCAAAAACTCGTGATGGGTAAACTTTAAGGATTGGTTGGGCTGGCTTGTCTAGAGATGTGACGTCAGGGGCCTCAAGTTGTGAATTTGTGTTGGAGTTATTTGGATGACATGCATGACTTTGGATGACTTTGATTGCTGTAAAAAGAAGGAGAAATGATTAGCACGTTGATCACTCAAGAAGATTATACTAATCCCCGTTAAAAATGAAACCCAAGAAAAATAATTAAGTAGTTACTTTACCTCTTAGATTTTTTACACCATGAAAGTAGTGTGTCTTGTCTTCGTTTAGACATTGTAAAGATAAAACTAGATAAAAACATTGAATTTTTTTCCGACTGATACACATGGAAGACTTGAGAAACTACTTTAGGTGCAGAAACTTTCGCGAATTTTAGCCTGATTCGCGAAAGTTTAATTCGCAAAAACTTCCAATTTGGCTGAATCGCAAAAGTTTGTGTTCGCGAAAAATCTTATATAATGCCATTCGCGAAAGTTTATGTTGGCGAAAAAAATAAACAAATTTTAATGATACTTTTTTCTAACGTATCTTTCCAACACCATTCTAAGTGATAGTATTTCTTCGTTCTTTGGTTCTGTATATCTTTCTTTAACAAGCTTCAAATATTTTTCAGCAATCCCAATCTTTTACGGGGGCAAAACCAATCGCTTCTGGAATAAAAGATGCAATTGATCTGGGTTTGAAAAATCTCCCCTCTATTGACCCATTCGGATTTAGATCCAATGGTTAAAAAAAATGAAGATCCAGTCCAGTCTAATAACCTACGCTTAACAGCCATTGCTTGTTTAAGTGAAGAAGATCTTTCCATTTTGGGATCGAAAGATATTATAAAATAATCAAAGCGACGTTGAAGAATGGGTAGCTCCATCATATGAACGGGATGCCTTTGACCTTTTTGAAGATTAGAGCATGCTATTTTGTAATACTCCAAAATTATGTCTATCATACTCAAACTTGAACGTAAATAAATATGGTAGAACATGTAAAACCTGTCTCAGTTTATTACTTTTGGCGCTAGTGAAATTTCTCTCGGAATTTTAATTCAATTTTGATCATTCGCGAAAGTTTATGTACTCAATTAATAAATACGCCAGGTTTCAACGTTTCGAACCCCTCCGGTTCATTTTCAAGAATGATGTTTACAGTTAACAGAAGACATTACATTGCATAAAAAATTGACGTCATAAAAATAAATGATTAAGAATGGCACAAAATATGCAAAATGAACGAGAAGTAAAATAAAAAGAACTACAAATTTTCTTGTTTTAGTTTGTAATTGTTAATGTTTTTGTGAAATGCCTGTACATTTCTTTTCCGTACTGGTGGAGTTCTAAGTTCATCCCAGCCGGTTGAAGAGTTTGTAAACGACAAATCCACCGATCCTCAAGCCGTTCTCGTTTGGCTTGAGTTTGAATATCCTTCTGCAAAATCAGAACTTGCATATCTGTTGTGAGATCGTGGTCTGTATGAAAATGTTCGGCAAGTTCTGAATTTCCCGGTCTTTTTTCGATGTCATACCGGTGTTTCGAAAATCTATCGCTCAACCTTTCGCCAGTATGACCGACATAGATGGTGTTATGTCTTTTACAGATGGCGGCGTACACAACATTTCGTGATTTGCAGTTTCCGCCTCCGTCGTGAAGAACCGTTGTCTCGTCGCCATGCTTGATCTGGGTTGCTTCTTTGATATTACCACACAACTTGCATTTGTTGCATGGTTTCGTTGGTGTGATTGCTCTTTTGGATCGGACAGAGACATCGTTCCTTGTGATCTTCGATTTGATGGTCTGTCCACGCCTAAATGCAACAATCGGGGGAGTTTTGAATATCTGTCGTAGATCTGGGTTGTTTTCAATTACATGTCGACTTTTTCTCAGAACAGAGGGTAGTGTACTAAGATTTGGATGCCAATCGGTAACGAAAACGATCTGTTCATCTTTCTTTTTCGTCTCATCAACAAGAAGAGTATCCCGTTCGATGTCACCAATTTCTTTTTGCGTTTTTCGTAAGGCTTGTTGGTTGTATCCGTGCCGAATGAAGTGGATGATCATTTTGTTGGTGTGGTTGAAATACTCCTCTTTTGTTGTGCATATTCTGCGGACTCGGATAAACTGACCTTTCGGAATGTTTCGTTTCACATGTTTGGGATGACTTGATTCGTTGTTCAAGTATTGGTGAGCATCTGTAGGCTTGGAGTAAACGCTTGTTATGATGGAAGATTGAGCTTTCGTGACGACAACGTCAAGGAAGTTGACACTGGTTGGGGATGTGTTACACTCAAACTTGATTTCTGATTTCATTCCTCAAGCCTGTGTTGGTTGCAATTAGAACCGTTAGTTGCGTCTGATAGGTGAGTTAGTTTTCATGCTCATTTTCCAAGGCTGCCTCCACATGTTGCTCATTTATAAAAGGATTTAGCCTACAAAAAACATTTATATTTGATTAATTCGCTGTTTTTACGCATAGTCACAAGAAAAAGATAGTCTGGAAGTGCGGTCAGCTTTTCTTGTGACTATGTTTTACGGGATGATATAATCTTCTTTATATCTCGCATACTAACGCCACAAGAACGCAATGTGAAAAAATCCTTTGAAATACATATATGAAACTAAAGGGAGTTTTAAAACAAAACAGATATTCTCCACAGCTATTCAAAACAGTACTTAAAAGTTATCCCAAAACAAGTAATTATAGCATTGCATTCTAGTGATTTGTAGTGTGAGATATTAAGGAGACGATAACATGATGGGAACGGTAACTGAGCTTCAACAGTTTACCAGGCAAGTGAGCGAACAGACTTTAATCAACATGTTTTTTTTTTATGACATAACTATTTTTTGAAATCAAAATTCTTTTGTATACCTATTGACAAATTAAGGAGAATGCATACGTTACAATCTTCAGTTAAGTATTACGGAGAGTA
Source organism: Turritopsis dohrnii (assembly GCA_027922465.2). Lineage (NCBI taxonomy): Eukaryota > Metazoa > Cnidaria > Hydrozoa > Anthoathecata > Oceaniidae > Turritopsis > Turritopsis dohrnii. The sequence continues at coordinate 205,076 of BQMF02000441.1, read as the reverse complement.
AAAAATTTAACTTTTACTGTATTTATATGAACTGAAATAAATAAATTTTATAAAGCAATAGCGTTTTCATGTTCACAAGACACCTTTGACACCTTTGTTCTTATTATCTGCAAGTGCTAAGGGTTGGACGACAAATGGAAAATAAAGTGAACCCAATCTGAAATAACAAAGTTTCAGTGATAAAGTTTTGATGATTACTTTGTGGTGCGTTGACCACCTGATAAAAAAATTGACTTTCATAGAAAACGTATAACCATGATTATATGATGTTTACATGAAATAAAATTACACTACAAAAAATCGTAAAAGCCAAAACGCATTCGACTTTGTTGCGTACAACATGTGACAAATTCTTTCCAGTACAAAGTCTAGGACATTTAAATCATTACATAGAGCGCACAACCTAGTACTGCAACCCAGTGTCACAACCCTGTGTAACAATTTAAGAAATGGTCTATAGGTATGCGTGTACTGCATCATTTCAAAATTTCATGTTGTTAATTTATCTAAGAGTCTGGCAGTACTGTCGCTTAACTTTTTTAAAAGACCATTCTCGACCCAAACTTTCAAGTTCTTTTTGATTTGCAGTCTGCGAGTGAAAAATGCAAGGCCGAAAGATTGAATACTCTCATTACTCACTTTGAGTTAAACATACCGAAACTCAAAGAAAACATCGCAGCTGAGAACGAATCACTACGATCAATTTGTGACAATGAAAGATTCTCGACTCTATCAAGCAAGCTAAAGCAACACCAGAAAAAGCTCATTCGGACAATCAGCTTAAAGAAAGATAGAAAACTAGCCAAACTTGTGAATCAAAAACGAAACCGCTCAACACCACCATCAGATTGGCTGCCAAACCTGAAGTTATCGACGCAAGACCGAAAGAATATCCTGAACGGCAATGAATTGGATGACTTTGTGATCCTAACAGCGATGAAGCTTCTTCAAAAAGAAAAACCTGAGATTGTCATCCAAGCGCCGTCAGTAGCTTCGGCCACAGGTTACGCTTATTGCCCAACAGAAACCATACAAATCGCTAACAACGGTATGTTTCACTGGGTACTTCTATCGTCAATGGAAAGACAAGTCACGATCTTCGACAGCCTCAACAGCGAGCCAACGAAAGCACTAATTAATCAAATGATCGCACTATTCTCACCAGATGACGCAACACCACCTTACCGTCAAGTCGAGTGTCAGCAACAAACTGGTTCGAAGGACTGCGGGTTGTTTGCCATCGCATTTGCAGCTGACGTCTTACACGGAAACGATGTAAACAAAACAACTTACGACCAATCAAAAATGAGAAAGCATCTTATAGAGTGCTTTGAAAAGGGAGTCATTAACCCTTTTCCAAAGTTCCAAATGCTGATGTCACCAAGAAAAGAGCTCTCTAACAATCAGGAAGAATGGAAGCTGCCTAGGCGATCAGCAAGAATTCGTAGCAAGCACATCCAAAATGAGAACATTTTAACAACTTCAAACAGATTTGAAGTACCTCAGAACCAGCAAAGACTACACCAACAAAGACTACTTCAACAACTTCTAAATCCGATATCAGGCGCAGGAAATTCAGTCAAACACACGAACTGAGTACTGTTGTCAACATCTCAAGCGAACCGTTAAAATCGGCAGAAATCTCCGTTCTTGAAAAGGGACTAAATTTTTGTCCATCACAGAAGCTTCCAAATAAGTTCAAAGTATTGGATGATCTCTTTCAGTTTTGCCGAAAGATGAGACTGAGAGAGTTTTTTTCGCGAAAAAAGATAGACGCAGACTCTGATAATAACAACAAAACACCAAGTGAGGAGATAGAGCAATGTAACATCGACACGCGAATTCCGAATCCTGATTACGACCCAAAGTATAAGGACACACCCCATGACCTAGACGTTTACCTATCAGCCATCAAGAATGACGTAACGGACCTAATGGCGAAAAGAAACCATCAAAAAGACAATCTATCGCCAATCGAAAGAACCGCCTTGGAGTCTCTAGCGAATAAGAAGAACGTCATCATTCACAACGCTGATAAAGGAGGGAAGGTCGTCATCATGGATCGTGACCTATACATCCTGGAATGTCAAAAACAACTGGAAAACAGAGCGTTCTATCAAGAACTCATATCCGATCCCACTCAAGAGATAGCACACGAGATCGACACCAAACTTGGGGAAATGTTTAAAAGAGAACAAATCACGGAAAAAGAGAAAAATTTCATCTCACAACATTCCAACAGCCCACGACAGTCTATCTTCTATGGTCTTCCAAAGATTCACAAACAGTTCTCTATATTCCCACCACTAAGACCTATCGTTTCCAGCTTTAACTCTGTCACAGCCAAGCTGTCTGAATTCCTTGATTCTTTTCTGAAGCACCAAGCTAGGAAGACGAAGTCATTCATAAAGGACACCAAAGATTTTCTAATGAAACTGAAAGAACTTGGCAAGATACCTGAAACCTCCATCCTAGTCACGATGGACGTCAATTCTCTATACACAAATATTGACCATACCGAAGGTGCTGAAGCTTGTTTCAAATTCTTAGAAAAGCGAGGAGACAAGCGCATTCCATCAAAATCACTCAAACAGCTAATACTACTTGTCCTTCAATCCAATGTGTTCCGGTTTGGTGATCGTCTATACAAACAAGTTAAAGGGACTGCCATGGGAACTCCGATGGCTCCCAACTACGCAAATCTGTTCCTGAGTGATTTTGAAGAAAGGCTCTTGGAAGAATATCGCCTGAGGACAGGCCTGTCACCCTATGTATACTATCGATACATAGACGATATTGGTAAAGACTCACTTAATGACTTTCTCGAATTCTGTCAGGGATTTGGCGAGTCGAGAGGAATGAAATCAGAAATCAAGTTTGAGTGTAACACATCCCCAACCAGTGTCAACTGCCTTGACGTTGTCGTCACGAAAGCTCAATCTTCCATCATAACAAGCGTTTACTCCAAGCCTACAGATGCTCACCAATACTTGAACAACGAATCAAGTCATCCCAAACACGTGAAACGAAAAATTCCGAAAGGTCAGTTTATCCAAGTCCGCAGAATATGCACAACAAAAGAGGAGTATTTCAACCACACCAACAAAATGATCATCCACTTCATTCGGCACGGATACAACCAACAAGCCTTACGAAAAACGCAAAAAGAAATTGGTGACATCGAACGGGATACTCTTCTTGTTGATGAGACGAAAAAGAAAGATGAACAGATCGTTTTCGTTACCGATTGGCATCCAAATCTTAGTACACTACCCTCTGTTCTGAGAAAAAGTCGACATGTAATTGAAAACAACCCAGATCTACGACAGATATTCAAAACTCCCCCGATTGTTGCATTTAGGCGTGGACAGACCATCAAATCGAAGATCACAAGGAACGATGTCTCTGTCCGATCCAAAAGAGCAATCACACCAACGAAACCATGCAACAAATGCAAGTTGTGTGGTAATATCAAAGAAGCAACCCAGATCAAGCATGGCGACGAGACAACGGTTCTTCACGACGGAGGCGGAAACTGCAAATCACGAAATGTTGTGTACGCCGCCATCTGTAAAAGACATAACACCATCTATGTCGGTCATACTGGCGAAAGGTTGAGCGATAGATTTTCGAAACACCGGTATGACATCGAAAAAAGACCGGGAAATTCAGAACTTGCCGAACATTTTCATACAGACCACGATCTCACAACAGATATGCAAGTTCTGATTTTGCAGAAGGATATTCAAACTCAAGCCAAACGAGAACGGCTTGAGGATCGGTGGATTTGTCGTTTACAAACTCTTCAACCGGCTGGGATGAACTTAGAACTCCACCAGTACGGAAAAGAAATGTACAGGCATTTCACAAAAACATTAACAATTACAAACTAAAACAAGAAAATTTGTAGTTCTTTTTATTTTACTTCTCGTTCATTTTGCATATTTTGTGCCATTCTTAATCATTTATTTTTATGACGTCAATTTTTTATGCAATGTAATGTCTTCTGTTAACTGTAAACATCATTCTTGAAAATGAACCGGAGGGGTTCGAAACGTTGAAACCTGGCGTATTTATTAATTGAGGATATTATAAGTTCCGCTTACATTAAAAGAAAGTTTATGTACGCGAAAATTTTGAGTTTCGCGATATCGCGAAAGTTAATGTTCGCAATATGCAAAAATTTCCCGAATTTTTCTATTCGCGAAAGTTTCTGTTCGCGAAAGTTTCTGCACCTAAAGTAGATATTCAGTCTTCTTTATAAGGGGGGTTGCTACGGTATTGGTCAGTTTCCTTAAAGCTTTCAAATTTGGTGATTGCTTGATTTAGCTCTGGCAAAAAAGCGAACCTGCCATTTGTCTTCTTTTTACTTCTTCATAAATCAGCTAAATTCCTTTTTCGCGGGAGAGCGAGACAAAACAATCACGTGGATAGACTTTGGTCCATCCACGTGATCCATGTATCTTTTTTTAGTGTTATTCTTATAAGTTAAATAAAATACTTGAAAAAGTTATAAACAGAGTTGATTGTTTTAATTATAATCAAGAAAGTATCATATGTATTTTTTTAGTTCTATATTTCCAAAGAAAGTGCATTTCCAGGGAAAGTATTAAATCACAGGCGACAAAGTCTAAATTTTCTTGACAAAGTATTAATGTCACGTTTGGGACGCCATATAGTTACGCCATATACAACATAAGTGCCATGCATCATTATTATTATCTTGCGCGCCCCCAGAGCGAAGATCATAATTTTTTTTAGACCACCATCGATCTTATTTTGAGACCATTGATCGGTTGTTTGATTTCAGGACTGAGCGAACGACTTTTTCATTTGCTCAGCAGCAACCTCGAACCCAGGGTTTCTTGCCTTTTAGATAATCCGTATATCGAAAAGGCAAGAAACCCTGGGTTCGAGGTTGGCTCAGCAGTAGTTCAAATTATTTGAACCATGTGAAACAGATTGCATCAGGAACTTGTGTGTTGCTTTATGAATAATGTGATTGTTTTTAAAAGATGCATGATGACTTTTGAATCGTTGTTGATGTAGAACACGAGCACGACTTTGTTGTCTGTCCAATACGTTACGTATCGTATTGGAATATACAGCTCTTCTTTTATCTGCTTGCCGATCTTTTTTGGCTGGGCAACATCGCAGCTATTAATTCCCGCTGATGTCTCTCGGGGGTTTCAATGGGTTGACACTGGACTTTCCCCGATCCCAAAGGCGCCAGTGAGTGAACATTACCGTCCATAGCATACACGACGTCTTATGTCCTCCTGATTAATCAAAAATTTTATTTTTTAAAATAATTAGCTGGATTTTTTTTTAAAGAACACCCTCACAACCTCACCACGACGAAAAGCTTAGTTTCATACGATCATGTGAAAAAAAAACACGATATAACACAATGCTGTACACTTTTATTATCTCTTCCCAAGAGCAAAATCGTCAAAAAGTCACTGCGACAGGGAGCACGTTTAAATGAAATTGTGTATATTTCTATAGAAATAAACTCCTTCGCAGAGGTTTTTAACAATGTGCCGGCTAGGTTCTCATATTATATCTCTTTTTCTCTTCTCATTGTAGTGAAAATTTAATTCAAGTGTAGTGAACAACGACGGAGGTTTCTGCGCAAATACAAAAATTGAGGATTCTCTGAAACATAAAAATAAACTTTTGTTGCCGATTGATGGCAGCGTGATGTTGTTATACCATGTTGGTACGACGAACGTGCAAGAGGAAAAATGAAGGGAAAAGTGTATAAAGAACTGATTACATTTTTGCGCTGTAACAATTACAAATGTGTGTATATTTTTATTCCGTAAAGTACCGTGCATAGCCATGATCACGTGATCACGTCGGAATTTCTTTCTTGGAATTCATTTTTGAAGAATTGCAAGTGACAAACCACAAGCTTCGAAGATATGTATGCATTAAAAACACCATGTTCAAACGACGAATTATCGCTGATGAAGGTTTTACAACCGATGTTCTCCTCCGGTGGTGTTTTTCAGGGGCAACAGATGATATGTCATCGGAAGTCGTGTAGTATGTATGCTTCAGGTCCGATCACTTCAAAACAATGCAAGTGACAGAAGAATTTCCACAGCTGGATTGATGAGAAGTTCTTTACTGTGGAGGCTGGATTGATGTGACGTTCTTTACTGTGGAGGCAACAAGTTCCTACAAAAAGTTCTTCTCAAAGGTATGATCGGATTGCTCGTCAGTCTTTTGACTCATTCAGACAATTGTTGTTACAACGTCATTTAAGAACTTTGTATTGGAGCATCAAGTCCGAACTGCTTTTCCAGATAAAATATCTGATAGTTCGTAAATCCATCTTCGGATCTAAAAGCTATTGCCAGAAAGAACCACATAATCAATACTTCAGAGTCATATTAAATCAAAACAATAAATGAATAAAACAATAGATTTTAAACAATATATTTTAAAAATATGGAAATCTGGCAGGCGTTAATTTCAAGGAATGACGGGAATCAAGACGAGATCCATATAGAGTCTGTTACAAAAGTATTAGCATTTTGTCCATCCGACACGATAACTGTGTTTCAATATTTTTTGACTATCATCCTTGTAGAAATCATGTTTTGGAATTTTATACCTAAGTATCGATTTGTCCGTCCGACATAAAACAGGTATTTTTGTAACAGACCCCATATGACCAACTAATCTTGATGTTGCCTCGAAAATCGGAAACGCACGTTCACTTACCATATCATTACAGTGGATTTCAATTTTTGATTCGGCCAATGCCGATAGTTCTTCGGGTAGCATTGCCGGCTTTTCACCGTTTGACGAACTGTTGTTATCCGAGAGAACGATTTTTTCGTAAACATGTTCCATTACTTTCTTGACGTGAATCATGTCACTAGCTGTCAAACGATCTCTGAAACAAAAATGGCCGATTTTAGTCGTGAGGATATCGTCTCATTTGTAACTTGCTTGATGAAAGTTTGTGATCCGATAAACCACTTTTCTTGTTCACTGCGAAGGAGTGCATTTTTGTAGAAACATACACGCTATGTCAATACAAATGCTCGTCATCGCAGTGTCTTTTCGATGTTCGAGTTATCGAGAGAAATCAGCGAGTGAGTATCAGTTTGGCGGGGTTGCTTTGACAGAGTCTACAGACTTCATGAGATTCTTATCAGCGATCATTACAGAGAAAACCATTGATCAGTTTGGAGTTGCTTTAACAGAGTCTACAGACTTCATGAGATTCTTCATTGGTTTTTTTCTGCCAGCCCACTTGTCACTCACTTAATGGCTTACCACCAGATTATAAACAACCTATCACCTTTACCATATGCCTATCGTCATCACGTCATCACATCACGTCATAATATAACGTCCTTCTTTAGGTTGATACCTTCCGGGAAAATGATGATTTGTTTAAACAAAACCGTCATTGGACGATCTTACCTTTTGCTGTTTTTAGAACCGTTGTTTAACGGAACCAACATAAACGTGATCTTGTTAAACCTTGGTTGACTTTTCTGAAATAAATACAACGTGGATTTATTAGAAGACGAGATCAAAACAGTTTCTCACCATTTCTAGACTTTTAATAACTTATTTTATAACTTATTGCATCAACGAGAAACAGAACTCTATTATGCCAGTAAAACAAAATCTGCTCGCGTGAAATTTACCATTCATTTACAATCCATTACTCCATCAAAGAATTAAACCTGTCAACTTTTTTCAGCTCTTCTAATATGATGTATTTGAGCATGGTTGTAAGGTCATAGCATCTCGGTGGGGTAAATCGCCAAAACATCACATCGAAGGAGAATATTTTCATTGAAATAATAAATAAATAATGGTAATACTTCTATAGAAATGTACTTCTTCGCAGTGATTTTTTTCATAAAATTTGCCGACTGGGGTAAAATTACTTTATTCAGAGAAACGTTTGTGAGAGAGAACTTTCTCCGAATAAAGTACTTCTTTTGTTCGAGCCAAATTGACTTGGCAAAATGAACCAACATGAACCAGCCATAACATGAAATATGGTCGTAACAACCACATTGTTGATAACAGAAAATCTTACTTTTGTTACGATGTCGTGAACCCATGAAGGAATAGTTTCAGTCAGAATGGCGCATTCGTTTTCACCATTGGCGTCAGCAACAAGGAGGCGGAAAAAAGTACGCCCACAACCACCACTTTCACCAAACACCAGGGGCGTGTGAGGAGAAACAGAAAAAAACCCGTTACATGGAGTTTTCTGAAAGGCAAAACGAAGTAACGATTCCATACAAATGAAAGCAACAATACACAGTCAACCATAATGGATCGTGTTAGCAATATATTCTTATAACCTAGATAAGAACTTGATACTTCCACACTGGAATTTGGATTCGTTATTGATGGACATCAGGGAAAATTCGATGAGAAAGGATGGCGTGATTTTTTTCAATGGAAATCAAGCCTTAGCGATTAGAAACTGTGCTACGTGAATTATAAAGAAAAAGTACAAAATCTTTTTACATGGTGGCCACAGAACTTTTATGAAAAAAATAGAGGACTTTGAAGGACTTTAGAGGACATTTTTTCTCAAAATAAGAGAACAACGATTTTTCGAAGAAAAAAAAGGATTTTAGAGGATTCAAATTTTTATTTTTGAATTATTTACTTATTCAAACTTTATTTTTGTATAAGAATTTCCAAACAATTCAACATCGATGCAAAAAACGAAAAATATTTGACAGTTTGCAGCTGCCTTAAATGACGAATTATGAGTGGCCTGATAAAACTCGAACTTCAAAAATATAGGCTACTATCAAAAACATTCCATTACATTTTTTATGTTACCTGCAAAAAACAATATAGGATTTTAGTGGAGATTCTAGCAAAAAAAACAGTTTTTTAGAGGTCTTTAGAAGACATTTTTCAAAAAATAGGACTTTAGAGGACTTTAGAGGAGGCGTGGCCACCATGTTTTACATCCAAAAACAGGTCTTTGTATCTGTCAGTTTGCTTATACGGTGCAATGTATTGAAGATTCACGCAGGTATGAAATCGCGATTTTCCATACCACTCATGCGTAATATTGCAAATAATGGATACATCAACACTAACATTAACACAGATCATGGAAACAAAGTTCCAGAACTACGTCATCACTTAGTAACCATTTACAACCTTAAAGTTAGGTCTTAATTTTCTGATCTTGCATGTTAATCGTGCATACAAAAAAACTTACCGCATCCATCTGAACATTAATATCGGATCCAGTCACTAAATTTGAAAAAAGCGGAATACGCATTTGCACAGTAGATCCAGATGTTTCAAAAGCCGACATAACTTCAGATATTTCAGAAGTTCTGTGGCTTGCATGCTAGATCATCCTAGTCTTTCTCGAATATAAATCAGGAATATTGATATTTTGAAGCCATACTTAATTTTCTAAAAATGGCGTTATTTGTCCTTTATTCACGTATTTATGTAACATAGCGCTAAAGCAAGCATAGGAGGATAGCATAGCATGGTTCGTTAAAGAAGGACTTGAAGATGTCAAGCTTTCAATCTGAATATACAAAGCAGAGGAGGTCAGAAAACGGTAGTCACGATGGTTCCCATTCTAAACTATTTTCAACTGAAGAAAGGAATGTAATTTCAATAGTATACCGATAGAGTCGGCTGATTGTTCTTCTGGGCAGGATTCGTCTTGTTCTGCAACATCACAGGTCTCAGGCCAATATTCTAGCAACGCCCGAAGGAGTAAAACCCCATAATTTACTAGACAGGAAAAATCAATACCCTGCTTTATACAAAATGTCAAGTGATACATATTAAAGACCTACTGATGATGTTGAAAGTTTCCAAAAGTGTCAGGATTTACAGAAAGCCTTTCAGTAAAAATACCATCACCAGGGTAGAATAACAATGTGGAGCTGTCACAGTCTTTCCAGTGTTCAAAATCGTCAAAATACAAAGAATTGCATTTTCTTGAAAATAGTGTGTATTACATTTCTATGTGTGTCTTTCTATAGATTGCTATACACCTTGACAGTGATTTTTCAACAAAAGTTGAGAGATGTTATGAATGGCGTTCATTAATTTCTGAAACATCGTTGAATATGAATTAAATATTTAGGATGATAAAAGAAAGAAAGAAGAACAAAAGCTTACTGAATCGACTGTCACCAACCACTTAAAAAGAAAACAGAAGGACGATAAGACAATATGTAACAACACACTTGAAAGTAACCTCACTACTCAATGCAAATTAGCCAAAATAATTAGTAAAACATGATTGGTAATTGTTACAGGTAATTTTTCAAACATTAAAACTTGCCTTTCTTTGGGTCTTCTATTGGTAATTTAGGGACATCCTCCGTCACCATCCAACTGGAGAAACAATCCGATTCGTCTAGAGTCACATTCAACATCTAAATTTAACAAATTGCAGTTGACGATTTAGAGAAATTATAAAAATGCCGTCAGAAGGGATCAGGATAAACATACTCCTGTTTTAGCATCAACAGAAAACCAATTGGGCACATGAACCATCTCCCGCCGTCTCATACATTCATCTTCATAATTAATACGCCCAAAACTGGTCAATTTCTTGGCCTGAAATGACAAGGTTCACTCTAAATTCAACCAATAAAACTTCTATTTTCCTTTTTTCAAATTTATTCCATTTCATTAACCCATGTTGAATATGTATGATTGAACATGACCTGAACAGTGCTATGAAAACTTTCACTGAAGTAAAAAACAAAATATAAGAAACCAGAAAACAATCAATAAATAAATTTTTGAATGATATATAGCATAGTAAGTCATTTATAAGTACTACATAACATTACTTTCTATTGTAGGAAAAGGGATTATGTTGAAAAGGGTTCCCTGATAGAGCAGCCACAACAGTCTGAGATGGGGCCATTGAACATAAACCGGAAACACAGACATACCTTCAAGATATCCCACAATGCCACATTTTCATCAGAATCTTTGGTGAGGACATACCTCTTGTTATTACAAACATGCATCTGTTTGATGCCAGCAGCTCCTGAGGAAAAGTTAACAGAAGAATGCTTACAATAATAGAAGAGATTCGATTCATTTGGTTTACTGAATGCCCAGAGGTTTATCACACTTATGTTCTTATTTAACCTGAAGACTTTCTAATGATGGTATAAGTATAGCATCAAAGGATTATTTTTAGCAAAGTTTTTTTCTTCTGATCTTTTATTCAGCATAATTATAAGAAGAGAACATTTCTCATAACCATGACAACAATGCTCTTCTTGAAAGCTTAATATTTAATTCTAACCTATTCAAGAGAACCTTCTATAATCTTTGGTAAACTTATAAAAAAGAGATAATAATGAAGTATATGCAAGATTCTTTACCTTCAATGACTTTAACAGGTTGCTTAATAACAGGGCAGTATGGTTCTAGATCCCCATCATTTTCTGATGAGTTTTGTGAAGTGTTAACTAGCTAATAGAGAAACAAAATTGCAATAAGATCACAATAATTTGAGCGTCTTTATAACTCTCAAACCGTTTGAGAAATGGAGCTAAACACTCCCCAATAAGACTCCCAATATTCAGCAGTTCAAACAGTGTTTTGTTTAACTTATTACGACTTTATGTAGCTTTCTATGCGAAATATAGCTTATTATAATTGCAAATGCTGTTGTTATTTTTAATAAAATGGCCATTTCTTCTTTGTTGCACTCTAAACTCCAATATTATTACAACAGAGACTTAATCAAACAAAAAAATACAAGATAAAAACATTGTGGAAATTGAAGAATGAAAGAAAAGTGCCCAAAAGTGTAAATTTTATCTTATTTAATTATTAATTTGGTTTATTGTGAAAAAAAAACAAACAATAAGATAATAAGAGCAAAATAGCTTTACCCAGCAATTAACGTCAGAATTAGTTGTACCAACCCAAAGCATCGAAGTTGATTCAACCAGTTGCAACTGAAAGAAAATGCAAGAACTTTATAAACTAACATCTACGTATCAGTATCGAGTCCAACTATTTCTGAAACATTTTATTTCTGTAAATATTGCATCAATCAACATCTTACTGATAGTACAGGCGCTTTCTCTTCGAACAGAAACATTGGATTGTCATCTTGATTAAGGTCAACAAAAAATATTTTTTTGTCACGACCACTGGAATAAAAGTAATCAAAATTGTCATTAGCAGCCAGTGTCCAGACGCCAGCATCGTGTATTTTGTATGTAGCAACACAGCGCTGTTGTCCAATAGACCATAGTCTCACTGTGCCATCTGAACTTCCTGAAAGACACTATAAAACGAACGAAAGAAAGAAAGACATTATGTAAAGAGCATAATCATTCCATTGTCCAAATATTGTAATACACATAATGATTACACAAAGTCATAAGAAAACACTGCTTTAAAATTTGTTCAAAATGCCTTAGTTTTCTATTACTGATTCCCATAATTTTCAGAAGAATGAATCCAATGGAATAAACCAAAGTTAATAAGTATACAAGCAGCATTGCCACTATTCTGCTGACTTAGAAACTACAGACATCATGAAGCTTATTCTCAATATATATTCATTTATATACTTTAACCAAATGAATCCATGTTGGTCACTGTTGGTCTGAAATGAAAATACTTTTTAACACTCACCTCTGATCCATCAGATTTCAATAGAATTGTTTTCACATTGTCAGTATGCCCCTTCAACTTCATTATCTTGGTGCAGGTACGAGGATCCCAAACTCGCATAACCTAGAAAAAGAGTTCGTTTTAACCTCTTCACATTTATATACTAATACAAGCATGCATTTGCTTCTTATTTTAAAGAGTGATAAATTTCTTATAAATTTATGGTCAAGTTCTTCAAAAGAGCATGTAAAGATAAGCAGTGGTGAGAGATTTTTTTTCCAAACTGACATCAGATCTTTTGATCACAGAGAACCGTTGTATTCTGTTTTATGGGAAGAAAACTTATTAATAATCATCTTTAAATTGGAATTAAACTAAACCCATGGTTCAGCTTCGCCATAATGACTACAAATGAATTGAATCATTTAATTGCTTTGAATCCTTTTTAAGCATTCAGAAGCATTCTTGTTTACACATTATACATTCTTACAAATTGTACGTTTTGGACCCAGGAGGCAACGGAAAGACAACTTTACCTTTTCAGTTGAACCAGAAATAAGTATAGATCCAGAAGAGTTCATTGCCAAGCTATAAATAGACTCCTTTTGTCCATTTAACGATGAGGCTATTAAAACAAAGAAGAATGGATTAAAGAAAAGTTCAAGGAAGAAGTAACCAGGTAGAACAAACCTAAAATGTTTATGGAAAAATGTTTTGTTAGGGAAAAATGTTTTGTTAGGGAATGTTGTTGTGTAACTGTGATAGAAAAGATGTAAAAGTTGTAGGAGAGAATCCTATTTCTATCCATCAAGCCATTCACTACACTGCCTTATTATCTTGTGTTACCTTAGCAATCACAAACAAAAGTTTTTCATGCTGTGTACTTACTAATCACAGTGTTATTAGTAGCAGTGAGTGCTGTAAGAACATTCACATCCCATAAGAAAATTTGTTTATCAAAGCCCCCACTAGCAACTAGCTCTTTGTCTTTAGCATATGCCAGTGCTTTAACGTAATCCTTATGAGTACGCAATGTTGACATGCAGTAGCCTCCACTTGCATCCCAAACTTTTACGGTCGTATCAGAAGATGCGGACAACACTAAACAATCAATGTACAACATGATACATGATAATTCATCACAAATACAATATTATACATATTATATATCTGTTTTCAAATTAAAAATAGGCGAATGAAAAAAGAAGAGCTCCTCGTTAAAAGTTATCTGCAGGTCAATAAAATGATCTGAAATTTTATCAAATTTCACAAGCTCAATTTACATTATAAAAATTAGAGCTCAAACAGGCATATGGCTTATATACTGCCAATCTGCTTAATGGGTCGTAATAGTGTAATAATTTATAGTCTTCCTGATAAATAATTAGGAAAAGATATAGATACATGTAGATCTTTTAAGATTAATTAATTAAGATCAATTAAGATTAGAGGAAACTCAAAAAGAAAAGCATTAAAAACATACAAGTTTTTCCATTACGACAAAGAACCAAGCTATTAACCCAATCTGTGTGATGTTCAAAGGAATGTAGATATGTGCGCTAAAAATATCAGGAGCACGTATACAGGAGAAAGTCTGAACATTCCAACATTTTAGAGAAAATCAATAAAAAATTTCAATTATATATAATAGATTTGTTTTTCAGTTTTCTATACAATCAGGTACTATACCCTCTCATCTTCAGGATCCCAACACCTTATGATAGAATCTCTACCAGCTGTAAAAAGTCTTTTTAGTCTTGGATCGTATTGTAAAGCATTCACACCAAGTCTGTTTTTTGGTTCTACCTCATCACGAATAGTGAATGACACTGCAACTTTTTTCTTGGCTTGAAAGCTTCCTCTATTTGTTGTCATGTTGAACTAAAGTTACAAATTTTGCAAAATAATATATCACACTAATATTCTCAACTATATAATAATAAGTGATATTCCAAAACATTAAAAAAAAAAATGACATAAACACATAATTTTATTAAACTCTGTTTATCAAACAATATTGTTCATCATCATCATCATCATCATCATATCATAATTTATTTGCCAAGAAAATAAGTAAATAAAATTACAATAAGGTCTAAGCAGGAGACCACCAAAATAGCGAATACTAAACAAAGGGGGTGGCCACTAAATAAATTAACAAATAAACTAAATAAACCGACTGGTAGCCTTGTGGGAGAGTGCTCACTTCCTGTTTGGGAGGTCGCAGGTTCAATCCCCGACCAAGTCATGTCAGCGCCTATAACAGTCTGAATCACTCCTCTCTGCTTAGCATCTAGCAAGAGAGTAGAAATGATTTCTAGGATGGTTGTCTAGTTGAGCAGTTCCTGTCAATACGAATTCCATAGCCCAAATTAAATGCTCTAGGACCTCCTTCGCAGGACCCTCATTGATAACAGTACCTTAAGGAACTGATGGGCTATCCTGGGTAAACATTCGTAAAAATAATAACAATAATAATAATAAATTAAGAAATTAAGATAATAAACAAAAAATGGTTTGAGTATGAGAAACAAAACTTCTGGAGAGAGAGACTAGATGGTATATTTTTCAAGGAAGAATTTTGTGGTTAAGGTTTTTAGGTGAGAATAGTTTAGCAAAGCTAGATCAAGATTTGGGTATTGACTTTGCATATGATTCCAGCAAGAAATTGATTGAAACTTCATTGAAGCAATTCCAAATGCTTGAGTTTTTACTGAAGGTTGATGTAGGTGCCCATGAGACCTACCTCTGGTGTTGAAAACATGCGAGAGTTTAGTGTATATAATTGAAAGTACTATGAACGCTGTGAGGGACTTTAAACATCAAGGTTTGATGAATAAATAGAATATTCAATGACTTAACAAGTCAAAGATATTCAGTAATTTAAGGTTGTGGAAGAGAGGGACCGAGAGGGTGCAATGGGATTTGAGAAGGTTAGGATACGGGCAGCCTTTTCAGCCTTTCTAATTCAGATTCGTTTACCTCGGCAAAAAATTGCCGACGCAAAACACGTAAAAGCTATTATACGTTGGCAAAAGTAGAATTTACATTGGCAATTTGAAATCCTTCCAATTCATGAAAAGTAGCAAAACTGTGCCGACCTGGGAGAGTGAATGGGTATTTTTTAGATTAATCAATAGCCCACTAAATCTAACTTATTCTGTTTTGAAAATGATGTCTGAATATGTCTGAATATACTATGGACTTCCAAGCACTTTAAAACTACCGTTTACCGGTAGTTGAAACTCAATCTTGAATTGGGTTTAGGAACTCAATTATTCATTGTCAATTAAATATTTTTTAGCTCTTTATTGCGTAGTATTTAAAAAAATGTTCTGAGAGAGTAATTAGGCCATTATTCACCAAATGTCCCGTTGCTAGGGAGAACGACCACCGTTGCTAAGGTAATTTTGAAATTTCCTTTGTTATACGCATTCATTTCTTCACCTTACGAAAGAAGATGAAAACGAAAGTGGTACCAGTGCGACTCGTTTTCATGTTATTCAATGAAATTAAAAACATCTTAGTTTCCAACTCCTTTCGCATGCCTCTCATGACAAAAGGCCTGTTTGTGGTGATTGAAATCTCTAAAATAGCGGAGCTTCCTCGACTGTAAAACTCAATCTTCTCTTCGAAAGACGGTAGTAACCGAAAGTGCTTGGAAAAATCCCTGACTATTAAGTAAATTTCCATTTAAAATCTATCAAAGAAATAATCTCAAAGTTTTCCTGATTCGATTTCTAAACGGACGATAAAATCGTCTGTCTATAGAGTAGACACAAGTTTCCGTACTCTCGTGTAAATCAGGCTTTATACTCATTTCGTGTAAGTCATCCTTAAAACTGACTCAAGTATTAGATAAGTTGTGGAATGCGAACCCGGAATTGGTTGAGACAAGCGAACATCAAGATGATGCCAAAGAATTTATTTAATTATTTTTCAGTTTGGTTCAAAATTATTAACGTCGGCAAAAATATTGCCGACGTAACTTTACAATTTCGCCAAATATGTCGGCATTTACGTCGGCATTTGCAGAATGCCGACGCGAATTAGAAAGGCTGCTTTTGCAATAAGAGAATGCGTTTAGTATTAGCCCTGGTTAAAATCCTGACAGGATCCTGACAGGAACAGGATCCTACCAGGATCCTACCAGGATCCTAGTAGGATCCTGGTAGGACTCCAATCCTGACAAACAGGACTATCTTATAGGATCTTACCAGCCCTCTGAATTAGGAAAAAAAAACCTCGGCAAAAAATTGCCGAGGCAATTTCAAACTACTTCGGCAAAATGCCAATGTGCCTCAGCAACTTTTTTTATTATTATTTTTCCTTTTTACATGAAAATGGACATAAAAAACATGTTTTTGATGCCTTTAAACTATTTTTTTCAATTGAGATGAAGACAACTATCTTTAAATAAAAGAAGATGTATAATAAACATGAAAGATACAGTTAATCTTTACATAAAAGATCTTTTTGAACATAATAATAATATAAAACTACTGTAAGATATTTAACGGAACTAAATAAAAAAATTGTCAACAACAAACAAAACACGATTGATCAATATCTCACGCTAAAAAACATGGTAAGTGATCGAGGCCAAGATTGTTTCCAGTATAACAAGAAAAACGAAGGTAACTCCATCGCAGATAAAAAAAAAATTCGATGAAAAAATTGCAAAAAAAGGAGTTCTTTATTCTTTTAAAACTTAACAGGTTATTCCCCTCGCTAGAAGTATATAGCCAGACGTAAATATCAACTCACAGTATGTACAATATGCTAAAATTTTCGTTCCATAGTTAAAGATTAATCCTAGTGTTATTTAGCGAGAAACATATACTAACTCACATTTTATATATGGAAGATTTTATGCCATAAAGTAAAAGTCATTATTATGTTTCATGTAAAACTTATTGTTAACTTATGTTAAAATAATTTTGACTAAAATCTTCTTAGTTAGAAGAATTTTGTCTCAAACTTAACTTAAAAAGTTTTCTTAAAAACTAAAAACAGAGTTTTAGGTATATATTTCAGAGCCAGAATCAGACGTCCACTCGTCATTAGATATTTCGTTTAAGTCAATATCTGTTACGCTCCGGGTAATTGCATCGCTTATGTCGATGAAAGATGGTTCCTTCGAAACACTTCGAGACTTGCAAGGACTTCATTTTCATAAATAATTACATGAAGAAAAAAATACTAGACGGACGGCACCCTTTTTATATTCTTTTGTTTTTACATTTTTCTTCGTTATTATAAATCAAAGAGGAAGAAAAAAATCAGCTGCAAATGCGCTAATTCTTAAAGCTTTTTTTAGATATTATGTACGTGAACGCAATACCTGTATTTAAGTTTGAAAATAACATGACGTGTTATTGTTATTCATTGTTATTTCGATGAAGCTTTCCGTAGCAATAATTGATCTTTCTTTCAAAAATAAAAAGAAAAATTTTTCTCTTTTGTAATAAGAATGCCTCGGCATTTTTTTTGCTGATTGCTGAGGCAAATTCAGAGGGCTGTCTTACTAGGATCCTGGCAGGATCTTACATAGGATCCTGTCAGGATCCTAGCTAGGATTTCAACCAGGGAGTTGTCTCATACTACTGACCCCAAGTTTGACAAGCATATAGTAGATGTGACAAATAAATAGCATGATAAGAGATTAAGGTACGTTTGGGCACATAACATCCTAATTTACATAGTGCTCCATTGGCTCTGTGCAGCCTAATTGCAAGGGTACTGACATGTTGGTGCCAGTTGAGATTTTCATCAAGGATCACAAGATATTAAGTGAAGAGGGGTAAAGTTTCCTACACCAATTTTCATTTTCAGGTCATAGTTGAGAGGTTTGAAGCCAAACAAACAGACAAACTCTTGAAGAAAGGTTATATGACTTAAACCAAAGGTTAGCAATGCCACGGATACCATAAGTATGAAAGTTTCTGTATCAGAATTCAAAACTAGCATTATCTCTCAAAGTCATCAAAAATAACTTTTTACGTTTATAATTAAAAGTGTTTTTTTGGTGTATATATCATTCTTTCAATCTGGTTGAGTAGAAAAAACGTTGGACAAAAACTGGAAGCAGTATGTATATCATCGAAAAATGGACAAAAAACCGAGCAAAATGTTATGGAACAAGATTTTTATTGCAAACTATATTGAAACACACACATTAAGTGTATATATAATTCATTCATTCCAAATAGTTAAAGTAAAAAGTTCAAACATTTTCAACATTTTCTTATAACTTTATTCCCTAAATTTTTTTATAAAGACTGTCTTGTAAAAATGAGAAATGCCACAACTGAAACTACAACTGAGTTTGGGTATGTATCCAGTTTGCTACGGAGTATAATGCTACAGAGGTATATAATAGACAATGGAATAACTTGGCCTAACATACCTCCTACTTGCAGAACTGTTGTCAAAACTGTTCAAAAACTTTGCTCGTCTTTTTTCTCCACTTTTCGAACAGCTGTTAAAAAAAAATGAAAAAGAAAAAAATGACTGGTTCCCTCACTCGTGGAAATTCAGGGTTTGTATATATACAGCATCTGATAAAAAAAATCCTTAACTTTTATTGAATTTTGATCATTTTTCCCTGACCAAAACATCAAAAAAGTACCTTTTTTCCCCGACTTTCCCTGGTTTCCCTATATTTTTCCATGACATATGAAAGTCATATGAAAAGACCACAAAAAGTATAGAAACATAATATCTAATAACCAAAATAAGAAATTTGAATCAGTTTAATGGACAAAGATAAAAATTATAAATAACATGTGAATCTGGTTAAACCTAAAACATATATGTTTTAGGTTTAACCAGATTAAAGTAAATATAATTAGTGATAATTCAATGCGTATATCAATGATCATTTGTAATCATCATCTATTATATATATGTAATTTTTTTCATATGACTTTTCCTGGTTTTTTCCAGACATTTAAAAAAGCTCCATGACTTTTGCTGACCTTCCCTGACTTTTGCCAAAAAACCCAATTTCCCCCGACTTTCCATGATGACTGTAGGTACAAACCCTGTTTTATCTCATAATAAGAAAACTGACACACTTTTGTCTTGAAGTTATGTATGGTATATATAGTTCATTATCTTTAAATAGTTTTAAAAAATTCCCTTAATTGTCATTAGGAGATTGGTATTTCCTTAAAATTGACCTTAAAATTGATCAACAACACTGACTAATTGATTGGTTGTTTGTTGTTGGAAAGTTACCACTGAAAACAAAAGTAATTTACTTTCAAATAAAAGTAATGCAGCTCTGTTGCTAATATTCATCTGAACTGATTTCCAGTTATACGATTTATGAGTTCTTCTGCTTTCTTGGAGAAGAATGGTGATCGTGCAATGTGAAGCGATAGGGTATGTTTTGGTCGAGAAAGGTGCAGAATAAGGAACATTTAACAGCCTTTCATCACGAAAAGAGAAAAAGCCAGGTCTCCAGGCTAAACGCCTTCAGAGAGATTCGTAGAGATTCGTGAAGCTGTTACACCATTACACAACAAATTATTTTATTTTGTTTATCAAGTTGTAAAGCTTGACAAAACAATCAGTTATGATCCGATTAAATTGAATACAATATTGTCAAATGTTCATCATTGCGATCATAAGACAACTTTCTCAAGTTCTGTGGTTCGACATGAGAGGCCTAGGTGTATCGCAGCTCTGTGCAATCATTGGATTCTGTAAGTTAAAAGTGTTCTTTTAGATTTGGTTTTGTCATTTTGTTTTGTTTTGTTTTAGTTTGTTGTTAGTCCTTTTACTATTCATTTTTTGTCTTCCCTTCAAAATAATGTAAGGGATCAAAGAAATTTCTGCTTCCATTTAAAAAATATTCATTATACACACATCAAGACTGAATGAAGTCAATTTTCCCCTCATGGTATTACCTTCTTTTTCATTTAACTTTTTATGGGAGGATTATGTAGAATTATGTATTGACTATTATATAAACTTTTCATTCGAAGAAGTTTTGTCGAAATATCAAATATTTTACAAATTGCAGATTCTCGTGGTTTTAATTATAGCTGGCTTCTTTTTGCATCATTATCACTAGTCTACATGACTGGCAATATATATATTATTTTATATGCTTTGATCCATAATGGATCATTGGATGTGTAATTACAGGCAGTTATTTTGTTTTGTGGCTTAAAACTAAGGTTTGGGTAAAAACTCAAAAATGAGTTTTAGAATTATATATGTGATGGTTTATGGGAAAAGGATAACAAGCGAAAAAGCGATTTGAAGCACTTAATCGTTTTTCCACTTCACAGAATTGCTTTTCCGCTTCACATGAATCGCTTTTTCGCTTCACATGAATCGTTTTTCTGATTCTAATGAATCGCTTTTGATTCTATCCCTGGTTGAAATCCTGGCTAGGATCCTGACAGGATCTTACAGGATTCCTAACAGGATCCTATGTAGGATCCTGCAGGATGTGTAAGATCTTGCATAGGATCCTGTAGGATCTTACAGGATCCAGTAGGATCTACATAGGATCTTCGTTTTCTGAGAGTTGATTTGTTAAGTGTTTTGATACAGTATGGAGTTTGAGTGGAGAAAGATCTAACTTATGCAAAGTTGTACTTAAAGAATCTTTTGGAATTTTGGAATTTTTGTTAAGTAGTAAATCGAGTAGTAAATGGTAAATCGAGTTATCATCATCACTTTCACTAGATACTATCACTTTATTAAACTCCATTTTATTGCTTTTACAAAATGGACACAATTTCATAGCACAACTATAAAACCTTGAGCACATTATAAACTTAACCACACTGATGGTAACTTCTCGAAGACTATCTAAATTACAGTCATAATTATTATAGGAAATTCACTTTGAAGATCTTCTATGTAACAACCATTTCTCCTTGTATATGTCAACAAGTGACTAGGACTATCATTAGTAATTCCAACTGTGCATAAAGATGTCACCATGAAATCAGAGCAAATTAATCTAATAGCTACTTTACACAAACTTTTTCATAAAACACTTATAAACTCTACATAAATCTATATAATATTCTATACTATTCTTTTTAATTAACTAGGGAATTAATTCCTGGGAGTATTCTAATTTTAGAATTCTTATTCATGTGATATTGATACACATGGGATTTGAAGTTCCAATATAAATCTGTTGAGAAAAAAACACTGTTATAATAAAGACAGTCATAAAATTATTGATAAAACCAGATAGTTTTTCGAATAAGTCACTTTTATCAACTTACAAATACTAGAATGCTTCACAGTGGTGTAATGAACATAAATTTTGTAATAAGATCCTATTAAGATCCTGACAGGATTCCTGAACAATGTCCTGGCAGGATCTTCACTCAATCCTGGCAGGATCCTAGTAAGATCCTGTAAGATAGTCCTGGGTAGGATTCTATTGTCAGGATTTGAGTCCTACCAGGATCCTAATAGGATCCTAGTACGATCCTGGTAGGATCCTGTTCCTGTCAGGATCTTGTAAGATCTTACAAGATCTTGTAGGATCCTGTCAGGATTTTAACCAGGGATATCACTCTCTCAAGTGTTGATTAAAATTCTGATAAACATTCCCCCCAAGGAATATACCAAAATAACGATCGAACAACTCAAAAAAGAATTGTAAGGGACAGTTCCTATTGGCAGTAGCTTTAAAACAAACTTTTTTTGTCTTTTTTCTTAAACTGAATGTGAACCACGTTCATTTCACATAACAGCGGTAGAACAACTTAAATACAAAAGAATTATAGCAGACAGTTTCTATTTGTAGCAACCTGAGAACAAACTGTTGTTTCTTTTATCTCTAACTGAATAAGAACCAGGTAATCAGTTCATTATTAAGCACTAACGCGTGCTACCTGTAATTATACATCCGTCACATTGAGTTTTCAAAATAATGCTGAAGTCGCAATAACAACAACATCTTTTGAGAGTGTAAACATCTTTATCAATAAAAAAAATGTTTTTCATGAACTTTTTATTTTTATTTGGCAAAATAGCAATTAGATATAATACTCCCGGTTATGTTCCAACTTCGAAAACTGGCGCATGGGAATATGAAAAATATAAACATACACAGGCGTTGAATGAAACAAAATGTAGTGAGTAGGTGAATCCTACTTTTCATATTCTAACAAAATACCATTACTTTATTTTATTTATATCGTTTGTCATCAAAATCCCTTGGATGGTCACATACATGAAACATGGAATCTATGATGTAAACAATAATCTTATTATGGCCATAGCAACGATTTTAAGTTTTTATTTACATTTTCTTTTCAAAAAATTTTTTTTTTCTCTTGGCGCACATTTGTCTTTAAAATATATTTTGCAGCTCATGCAAGTATATTTCTTTTATTATAAATTCTGGTTATTAATTAAGCTACGTTTACATTAGCGGAAGACCCAATCACGTCCTTCCTCTAGTATTCATCCGTTTCTTTCCGCATTAAATTTTCCAAAAGTGGAAAACAGCCTTTAGTCTAAAAATAAAAATCTTTTAATCTTGCCCTAAAACTAAGGAAAACTAACAGTGCGCTCTCGATCCTGAGACACTTTTTGAACATCCATATTTGGTTTAAATTCGATTCACTATAAATGCATTATTTCCTGGAACAACATGTAACACCAGTTGTCACAACATGACCTCTCTTGACTCAGCTTTGGTAAATTTAAACCCTGTTGTAAGGAAATTCTCTTAAATTATTATTCTTCCTGATTACTTAATTATATCCTGTTCTCTTTTTGCATTCCGCTATTTATTGCTACTTTTTTGATTATTTTTGTTTATTTTTTTCTATTTATTGCTGATTTGTTTGTATATTTCTTCTCTGTCATTTTTTATAAAAGTGGTATTTATTTTTTTATTTATTTTTTTTTCTAAACTAGTATAAGGTTATAATAATACATCATTATAGATCTATATCTCCTTTGGTGGCCATCACTACAGGTGGTTGCACCCCAAAACCACGTGGTACCCCAAAACCCACAATTTCGTAAAATGCAGTGTCATTCAAAGACCTTATAAGATACTAAGTGTTAATATGCCTTTTCGGATACATTAGTAAAAGGGTTAAACAAAAACACAATGCTTTTGCATACTGTAAGCACTTTACAGAGAAATACAACACCGTAATGGCAAAAAAACGACAGTAAAAAAAACCCATTTTTTAAGAAAATGCTCATAAAATCATGGAATTTGAGACTAAGTTTGCAATTAAGGTTACTTTTGGTAGTCAATACAATCTATATTTGAAATTAGAGCTGCTGGGATTGAGTCTTCACCCTCTCCTGAGATATTCAAACCCAAAAAAACAAAATTTCGACTGTGGGTTTTGGGGTGCATTTTTTCTAAACATGAGACATAAGACTATAAAAAAAAAATTCACCAAATAACTGATCAACTTCAAGAAATCTTTCTCCCAAAACATATTTTCTATTAACATATAATGATTATAATGCAAAAGAGCCTACAAAATACTTTTTTTGTCCAGATTTTTAACCGCATGAAAGTGTTCTACAGCTTGTTCATAATCCAGAACATCAAGCTTTTGTGATTTTATGGGAAACACTATCAATGAAACATAAATCAGATCAGCCAGGTCAAACAGTGATATGTCTGGCAAGTGTGCTTTTTCCAGAATAGTGCCAGGGCCTACTTTGGGCTTCAAGCACCAGTTTTCTAACTTGTCAACGGGGCTGTTTCCATCCATCAAGAAGCGCTTCAGAATCTTGCCAAAAAATAACTTGCAAGTGCACTTGGTACAGTATACGACACCATACCATTTTTCCAAGAAAGAATCCTCAGTCATTGGAGGGCTGAGTGTTTTCCAGGTTGCTCGTAAGACTTCTACAGCACTTAAATCATCTGCATTGCTGGTTTTACTTTCAGACTCACTCTCGGTATCACTAAAATCAGATTCACTTTCCTCTGTGTCTGAAGGAGGTGCTCTTCTCTTTGAAGAGCCTGCTGTAGCTGCAGCAGGAACAATCATGGCTGACTTTACCCCATCAATTTGGCACTTAGCTTTACTGCAAGTTGACTTCAAAATGTCCTGTCACACTGGACATTGCTTGAGCCCAAATGCCTCTCATGTTGTTTTTTGACAAAGTACATTTCTCCTTGCACTTGAAAAATGCCTGTTTTGCATCCTCCTTCTTTCTGGCAGTCGCTTGCTTTGTTTTAGCTTGTTCCTGTTTCTTATTCTCAATGTCTTTCAGTACATTGAGTAGGTTTTTGGACTTCATTGACCCATTGACTTGTGTGGTCCTAGTAGTTTTCTTTGAAAGCTTTGGTTTAACCTTTTGCACTTGCATAACTGTTCTTCTTTTTCGTTTGTTCGCTTTCTTGCAATAATTGCTTCCGCTTTTGTTGATGGGTTGGATCTGGGAGGTTTTTTCTGGCTGTACATGCAATGAGAACTTAGGTCTCAGTTTTTTAATTTTTACTGCATTTAAAAAAATAAGTTAGCATTAAAATATGCATAAATCCATCAAAAAGCTTCCTATCAATCAAATGATTGACTTATTTGGTTGAGGGACTATCCGCGAAAAACCTCAGCCTTGAAATTTTGCCCCAAATCCTTAAAATTGAAAAAATGCCAATGTGGGTTTTGAGGTGCATGTATTGTGAGTTTTGTAGTACTTTGGGGTATACAGCTTAGACTAAGTTTGCAAACACATTATCACAAGTAAGACAATTTAATAGAAGGAACTCATGCAAAAAATCACTTCTAGCATTATTATGTATGAAGTTACAACGAAAATAGAAATTGCGGGTTTTGGGGTGCATGAAAAAAAATAGCATCAACTTCAATACCCTGTATAAAAATATTCAGATATGTATATATAATCAGATACCCCAGGAAGAACCAGTTTTGGGCCAAAGTTCTAAAAGGCATAATAAAAAGAATCAAATAACCAACACAACCCGAAATATAACGCGCTGTACTTTTGTGTGGGTTTTGGGGTGCAACCACCTGTATATAAGTTTTCGCTATTTGGTGGTCTCCAATATAATACTTATATGATTGTAATGTACTATAATCTATCAGAATAAATTACAAATTACAATTACAATATAGCAGTTTTATAATGTTACCTTTATAATATTATATAATTGTTTACTTAGGCATTTTTCCACATGGTATTTTTTGCTTTGAGAAGCAATGGCTTTTCTACAACACTTGGAATGACAAGCTAAGCTGGGATCCGCCAAGACTTCCATGTGAGAAAGACCGTATAACAATCGTAGATGTGAGTTGCTTTAATGTCTGTTTTAAAGTTAATACATAATAATTTTTTTCCTTAAAGATCCTTATAAACAGTGATGAGTCTCAATCCCTTGTTGAACTCTTATGGGGTCAACATAAGTATTGCATTGCTGACCCCAAACTTGGCAACAGTAAGTTGGATGAGGGGTAAAAATAGCATGATACACCATGACTCTCACAGTTAGTTGTGTGTAGTGTTGAATTTTGGAGAGGATTCCATTGGCTTTCTTGAGTTTGAGATCAATGTTATTTACTTGTGATTACCATTTCAAGTCTGAGTCAGGGTAAACCCCAAGATATTTTATACATTTCTTTTCAGAGATAGAGTTGCCACCTAACACAAGTTCAATGTTACTATTTATCTTACGATTTGTATGCTGAAACAGAATATACTCTGTTTTTGCTGTGTTAAGTGAAATTTTGTTGGCATTGAGCCATTCCCAAAGAGATTGGAGGTCAGAATTGATCACCCTAACAAGGATGGCCAAGTTTTTGATTATACACCAAATATATAAGTTGATCATCTGTAAAATGGTGGCCAATAGAAACATTTATGGCAGAATGCAGATCATTAAAGGGGAAGTTCACCCTAATTTTTTTTCGCGTGAGATGCTTTATTCCATACCAAAACTTCAAAATTATAATAATCTTATTCATTCATTTCTTTCAAAAAACGTTTTTTCGTCATGTTTTTCTATTGAAAAAAATAAGATTTTTAATCTGTTCAGCGTGTGACGTCACTCCGTGCAGAAAGCATTATGTGCAAAGAAAAAAGCTTCATCAAAATAAAGTGTTTGTAGAAAGTTATTTTTAAATAACATAATGCTGAAACCTGAAACTAATAGCTCTTTCGATGAAAATGATGAATGTTTGTAAGATATACCTGATAACTTAAACCTTTTGATTTTGAACCACAAAGAGATGTTAGAAATCTTAGCAGTAGTAGCAAAGAAGAGGAAACGAAAATGATGAAGAGCAGCATGTGTTACCTATAAGAAGCGTAGATTGGTGTCTTTGTGGAAAATTTTGCAAACCTATGAATACCTACAAGGAAAGTTTGTGCTGTAAAGACACAATGAAATTCAGAAGAAGGGTCGTCGGAAGTAGGATGGCTGGGTAGGCACCACCAACAAATTTGACAAGCAACATATTTTTTTAGATGTACACACCAAGTTTGTTATTTCAGTCTAGTATGTATAAAGTCTACAAAAATTAAATTCTATAGAGATTTCCCTGTTTTATCTTGAACCATCACATTTTTCGATAACTTTAAAAAATGAAAGGCGAAGTAACATGCTTGTTTTAGCCAATCTGGAAGGAACAAAGTTGAAAAATTTTCTAGTCTCCTTAGAACAAAAACTATGTTTTGTTTTATGTTTCAATTTCATAAAAATCTCCCTTATTCTAATCAATGAAGACTAAAATTCTGTTTGTTCAGAACTTTGAGATTTGCAACGTATAGACAATACATAGACCTGGTGGATACACAATACGCTTGGTAAAGGGATACATAAAGTTATTCCATCGTGTGCTTTATTCGACAAGGAAACCTTTCCCACATAAAATGAGAGTTACGTACCGTTCATGGAGAGAAAAATTGAAGATCAACAGCGTTTAATAGCGTTAGTTTCGTACCACTATGCCATTCCTGCTAAAATGTTGTCGATTGGGGCAAAACATGTACAGAGAATGACACATCTCAATTTGATCAGTGTTGGGTAAAGATATAAGCCCCGGAGTCTTTTGGCAGAGTTCCACTTCATTTTTATGTTGGAAAGCCATCTTTTACGAAGTTCTGGTTATTTTCTTTGACTTGTAATTTTGGTGAAATGTGAAAGAACAATTTGTGGACCGATTAGTACAAGCTGTCGCAGAGTAACTTGGCATTTTTCGAATTAAAAAATAAAAATAAAACGATGTATTACTAGTGAGTTCTTTTGATAGTGTGAAGGTTCAATAACAAACTTTCTTCACGTAAAAGTTCTTTCTGTATGGTGTGACGTCATTTTATCATTCATAATGAACATCTGTTTCAACTGTGAAAAAACTCATTTTTCAGCATCTAAAAGATTTAATAACTTTTGAACGAAGAGAGCATTTTCAAAAATTCAAAAAGTGTGTTTCTAACTTTTCAAAGTATCACAAGTTAAAATGAAAAACTAAAAGGTGAAAAATTAGACCGAACTTCCCCTTTAATACAAATTAAAAATAAAAGAGGTCCTAGAACTGAACCCTGTGGAACCCCATGTGGCATAAAAGATTCGGTTGATGCCACTCCAGAGATGGAAACAAATTGACAACAATCTTTGAGATAAGATTTAAGAAGCAAGAATGCCTTTCCTCTGATGCCATGGTGTTTTAGTTTAGCTAACAAAATGTCATGTTGAACCGTGTCAAAAGCTTTTAGTAGGTCAACAAACACCCCTATAGCAAGATTCCCACTGTCAAGTGCATCAGCAATGTTCTTGCACATGTTGAGTAAGGTGTGGACTGTAGAGTGCTTTCGTCGAAAACCAAACTGATTTGTGTACAGAAGCTTATGGCACTTTATTAGTTGTTTCAACATAAAATTTAGAAAATTCCATTTTAATAATACAGTCAAAATATTCTTGTTTTATATCCTTTTACAACTTTTACGCAGCCTATAAAAGTTAGCAAGGCAGTCATTCAAATTCAGATTCACTTCTGTGAGTGTTGTTAACCTGCAAACTAACATTCTTTCAGCGTACAATTTCCATGTGATGAACAATCTAAATTAAAACTGTTCTTTTGCTTATAATAAAGTTAATCATAAGCTGCCAATCAAAAAATTGAGCTTTGCTTTCCATGTTTTATTCTTAACATACTATATGAAACATGCGTAATGATATTATCCTTGTGGTATAATGATATTATAGGGAACTGTGTTCATTGGAGCAAATTCTACCACTTCTAGCGAAATTGTAAGTATCTTGAAATTACTAAATCACTTCTATGTTGATTATTTTTGTCCTCAGGCATCTATTTGTTAAAAGAGAAAAACATTAGCAGTAAACATTCATTTGTTCCATTTGTTGAAAATTAATATTTTTGAAACTCTGTTACTTTTACGGAATTATTTGATTAACCTTTAGAATCTCCCAAAAAATGGGGAAATGGTTTTTGCCAATGACGCTGAACTGGTTATTGGAGCTAGTATATCAAGTGGAAATGATGAATTGTGTCAGTCTACCGGTAAGATAAGGAGAAAATCGCAAAACTCAAGGTGCAATAAGTTGTAAAGAAATCATAAGAGAATTTATTGGGTGAAGATGGTGGGTATAAGAGCATTATAAAAGAGTTGTATTCATGTTGTGTTTTGCTGTCAAGTTCTTGTTTAATAATTATATTTTTGAATTAAAGATATTATTTTAACAATTGATGTCATAAGTTCAGAAATCGAAGCTTTCTATGAAGGTTTTCGAGACACAGCCATGGTACACAAAGAATGCCAATTTTCATTACAAGTTAAATTGTGCTGTTTTTTGAAGTTCTACCTGAAATGTGCAATAATTAACCTTATTTTTAGGACAAGACATAAAATTTGTTGGTCAGCCTACCAAAAAGTGGCTGCAACCAATGAATTGGGAAGTTATAACCAATGGCAGAGTTGATGAGTATTTAACCAAAGCTGCTCCTTTTATTGAGCGAGTACCATGCCTAAGTGACTCAGTTAAATTTAAGGTAATTCAAAGAATTACCATCTTTTTTGGGATGTGAATTTGACAGAAAATTAATACCTGTTAACTGATAAGATCTTTTCTATAAGAAGACAGCAGACTTTGTCAGTAATCCATTTGATTTATTTTGTTATTTATCAAAGATTTGCGGAATGAATAACTGCTCCCTTAAAACACTCAATACAACTAAACAATCTATTAAAACCCTGAACAAGTAAACATGTCACAACATGCAATTAACATGCAGATATATGCTTCCTTTGTTGGTTATTGAAAAATTAAATTTCAAGTAATCTAATATTTTTCATTTTTCTAGGTGGATGCTTTCAAAGTTGACATAAGTGATCCTGTCACTGTAAATCAATTGGTGTTGGGGCAACAGGTATTACAATGATATAGTGGTTGTTCTCTGTAAATATCTCCCTTTCACTTTATTGAGTACTATGGCATATTCATGCAAGAAATTGGGGTTCAATTCCCTTTGGCGGCGATTCACCATGTGTGAGTGAATGTATCACAGCGCCAGATCAACCCATGCCATGTGATGGAAATTGGGGAGATGAAACACTAGGTGTTGCAGGAGGTCTTCCAGGAGGGCACAGGCCCTTGATTGGGTTTGTGTCACTCATAAGAGTGTCAAATATTTTGGAGCCTCCAACCTACGCCATGCCCTTCCTGGAAAACAGATGCAACAGCCAAGTAAAGCAATACCAAATAAATAAATAATAAAAATACTATAACTGATAAAAACAAGACTATTTCATCTACTGTTTCACAAACAAAGTATTTTGGTTTCTAGCATCCTGAAAATATTGAATCATTTTAACCATAATATTTTTTCAATTTTAAAATTTCCTTTAAGCAATCTCCTTCTGGCATTGGTTAATACTTCAATCATTATCTATGGAGATTATTTTGTTTTTCTCTCGAATACTCATACATTTTAATGCATGGATGTTTTTTTATTGGTCATCTGAAATTGCCTCATGTGAATGCATTTTCAGGTTATAAAAGATAATAATCTCCTGCAATCATACTTGAAGTCAAGTGATGGGAAATCTCGACTGATGCTTTCTTCATCATCCTCTTCCTTAACTTTGGACTCAAGCCAGAGCTGTGCCAAAGAAGGATGTCTTTGTGGAAATGAAAAAGTAGGTAGTATATTTCTTGTGAATAAGCTTTAAAGATAATTTTTTACTAGGGATGGCATTAAGGGAATAGTTTTGTTTCCATTTGGGAGATACCTTTTATAATAGATTCGTGACAAAATTTGCAGCAATTTCAAATGTCCATCAGTTTGCAAGAGAAAGGTATTACCTTCTGGTGATTGTTGCTATCATTGTGGTAAGACTTTATTACCATCCCAGTGGGCAAAATCGTCAAAAAGTCACTGCGACGAAGAGTATTTTTATTGAAATTGTGTGTATATTTCTATAGAATTGCACTCCTTCGCAGAGATTTTTTAACAAATGTGCCGGCTGGGATTGTTTTATACTTTTGTTACAAGCACAGTTCAAAGATTTTCTTGTTCTTTGTTATATATATTTATTTCCACTATAAAATTTGAATGGATTTAGAATGTATGATTTTCTTATTACTTATTGCCAAGTTTGCCTTCATTCCTATTCTAGGGGCTTTACTGGAATTCAAGTTTAGCATTGGCTTCGATCTTAATTCTTGTTGGCGTGCAGTAAGGGAGCAGAGTAGTAAAAATGTATTTGTTACGTTCATTATTATTCATTGTTAACAATTGCATAAATTGTGTGTAAATATTTGAATTTTTGATTCAGCAAAATGGTTCCATGGTCTACGTATATATGTCACGAATAACGGAAGAAAAGATTCAAATTCTGTTGACTGATGAAAATGACGGTAATTTTATTATCCTTGACATCACTGTGTAACCAGAATTGGCTGTTGCTTTTATCTTTAATATTTATGGATAACTTTTGTGATGTTATTCTTTAGGAAAATCAGCTGAAACTATCTTGTATATTGTGAAAAGTTATCTAGAAAGTGATATTTGTAAGTTTCGTTGAATTAATGAGCAGATTCCCAATGTGTGTCATGCTCAAGTTCGCTGAAATGCTTTGTTTCTTGCAAGTGAAAAAAAACAACTAACTGCAACAGTTGCTTTATTTTTGGAGATTTGTGTCATGGCAATTTTGGCTTGTTATTTTTGTAAATCAAACACATTATCTTTTGTACCTGCAACATGAATTTGTCATTTATTTACTTTTGTTTATAGCGTACTGTAATGCATACGATATTGTTTCAACATTTTGGCATAACACCACAATACTTCCTGATCAACAAACAGGTATTAAAAGTTCTTTCTGATAGAGGTTATGAAATTGTTTACTTCATGATATGGTACAACAGGTAACAGATTTGTATTTAGCTATGTGTATATAATAGTGTACGCCAATGTAATGTTTGTATAAAAATCAAGGTAAAACGACAAGTTTTGTTGAAATAAGCAAAAGCTTTTCGATTTAAAAAGTCATCCTCAGTACATATTGTACAAGATAAAATATGCACAATATGCACTGAGGATGATTTTTTAAATCGAAAGGCTTCTGCTTATTTTAACAAAACTTGTCGTTTTACCTTGATTTTTATACATTTAGCTATATATTGAGCTTTTGTCAAAATCCCAATTTGATATATTTTTTTGTATCGCACTTCAAAGGGCTGATTTCAAATTGTTTTGTTGGTTTAGAAAATGTACTGGAATGCACCTTTATCAAAATGTTAATATAGATTACAATTTTCTTTTAATTCTAGGAGATTCATCTAGAGCTAAAGTTACTGGGATCGTCATAGGCTGTATTGCTGTGGTAATCGTGTTAATTATCGTGATTGTTGCTTGGATTAAACGCAGAAGGCAAATATATTGTTAAATATTTTGTTAAATTTATTCACGAAGACAAAGTTGATTTACATGAAAAGGTTTTGCGGGTCATGTTGTCATCAGTGAAGAATCTAAAAATTTCAATATTACAATACTATCAAAAATAAAGTCAGGGTAATTTAAGACATGTTCAAGTTTAAAAAGTGCTCGAATTACATAAATACATATGTATTCAAGTAAATCTATGTGACACTGTTGTGAAGTGGGTTTGGTTTTCAATGTTACTAAAGTCATTATAAACAACATTAAAACTCTTTTCTCTTGTGAAAATTCAGTATTCATGTTTCCAGTTGTGTATTGGTGTTTTGCCACGAGTCCAACAATTATGCATTCCTTAGTTTATGTTTCTGAAGGCAGTTGGATAACCAATTGGATCTCTTTGTTCATGCTGCATTTCAGCTCATCTTTAAAAGTCATTGATCCAGTTCTCTGCATTTTGATGTATATAGTTGGTGAAAATGAGGGATTTAACATGGGAAGTAAAGTGTAAAGGCAGTGGTTCTGAAACAAAAGAGCATAATCAAAATCTTGCAATGCTATTGGCTGCTTCACAACGTCTTTTTCACAATACTGGCTTCTGGCTTTATCTCTCTGTTGTTCTTCTTAGAGATGAGTCTAGTGTGAAATTCGATAACAACACGGTGTCATTACCTGGTATAGAAGATGTGGAGTATGCAACTACTGATTTCATGGAACATTATAACATTCGTGGTGTATCCTTTGATAATCCTACATACAACGCCATGGTCAGTTTCTGTAGGAATACAGCGTTTTTACCTTATGACTTTTTCACTGCGAATTCTTCTTCAAATTTTCATGCTTTTGAATGAAAATATTCTAAACTTCTTGGTTCACTCTTTAATCAAAAGTTGCTATTTTTGTTTAGGTAGTATGAACTGTTGTTTATTTTTTATTTCAGTTCGAAGACAGTGAAACCAGAGGGCGTGATGCAGTTGATGAAAAATCACCAAAATTTGATATACCAATCAATTTTATCCCCGATTCTCAAAAATTGGTGAGAAGCATTGGACATAATAAATAAAAATGGAAAACTGTTTTTTGTTGACGCAAAGATAATGAACTATCATAAGGTCGAAAAAAAAAAGTGTGTCAGGAGTTTCCTTGTGAGATCTCTACGAGAGAGGAAATCATTTATTTACTTTGTT
Source organism: Turritopsis dohrnii (assembly GCA_027922465.2). NCBI lineage: Eukaryota > Metazoa > Cnidaria > Hydrozoa > Anthoathecata > Oceaniidae > Turritopsis > Turritopsis dohrnii. The sequence goes on along the minus strand of BQMF02000441.1, from coordinate 171,364 downwards.
TGAGCACTTTGTTAAATAATAAACAGTTGCTCTTTCCCAGATCATTTCTCAATTGTTCTGTTTCAACTGACATCAGAATAGTGCAACCTTCAGCTCACATAACATGTAACAGTTCATTATATCTTTAACTCATGTAATTTTTATTAGAAAGTTGAACAAAACCAATCGATGGACAATTCCTTCGAGAATCCTGTTTATGATATGGTAAGCTTATGCTTGAATCAATTCTAGATGTATGTCTTTCTTACTGGCAAAAAGACCTATATGCTGTTCGCTGTTCCAGACTTTCTCATCCCACTGACTATTTTAAGTATAGTACAGTTGGTTTTAATAGCTAACAACATTGACCTTTAGCAATCCTATCATATGAGAGATTTTGTTGAACAATCACTGCGACGGAGTGCATTTCTATAGAAATGTACACACTATTTCAATTATAATGCTCTTCCTCGCAGTGAGTTTTCGTAGATTTTGCCCATTGGGAAATGATACTGTTAGCAAGCTCTGGCATCTATATGGAGAAGATCTGATAAATATTCGAGTTGATACTATGCACTTTCTTCTAGATCGATGATGAAGTATCAAAAGATGTTTCTGTCAGTAGTCCTGATGATTCAGTCCAAAACAATCCCCTCTATCCAGTTTACAACCAGGTAAGTTTTTATCCTGAAATCTTCTGATACTGTTTCGCGTAGTTGATCATCAACTCTCATCAATCTCCCATCCTGCCTCGATGCTAGTAAATGAATGGTTTGAAAAAAAAACATAGACATTCGTCAAAACATGTCAGTCAGTTTGTAAGGTTTTGTTCTCTGCTCTCTTCTTCGGTAAGTAACCCAGTTGGCAATATCGTCAAAAAGTCACTGCGACGGAGAGCATTGTTATTGAAGTTTTGTGTCTGATATTTAGAAAAAGGTGTTTGGTTTTTATACAGGATGAAGTCAACGTCCATTCTATTGACCAATCACGATCTGAGAAAGACTTGTACGCTGACGATGAAACTGATTCTGTAGCGTCACTTAAAGCGACTTTGAAGTTAGAATTAAAGATGGAAGAGGAGCAAGAGGCTTCAATGGATAATGTAGACCAGTCTGTAGCTCTCGAATCTCCAGGTGATACGAAACAGAATGGCACAGAATCCGTCGCTTAGGTAAAACCAGGACCAGATGGAAATCCACCATCTGTAAATGCATACATCAAAGTTTATATTATTTACTATTGATTTAGTCTTTTGTCACCATTTTTTCGATTTATATTTTCGGTATACAATAGTTATTCGATTATCCGACCCTTCGTTTGTATTGTACGCATTGCGACAGTTTCCTGTTAATGTCATTGTTAATTGTGAATCGTTTGTTTGTTTGTTTGTTTGTTTGTATTACTGGTACTCGAGTAAAGAAGTTTGTCACACCATAATTGTCTGGTTTAGCAGGGTTCTCAGGTATGGTCATATCTTGTTTTGAACTTTTTCCTAACAGTGTTACGTGTTTCTGTTAGGTTGTTTGATCATCATTAACTGGTTTCGATAAATTTTGTCGTATATTTAATCCTGCACTTTTTTTATCGGTTGTAGCATGATATTATCGCATTTTTTGCTGCATTTTATACTTAGAAAATATTATCACATTTTTTATGTTTCGAAGTGTTTGGTTGTTGTTTTACCAATAAACTGTTTTGTTTAATCAAATATGTAAACGATGCTGTACGATGGCGTATTGGTGGCGTATTGGTGGTGTATTGGTGGCGTATTCTGTGTCAGAACATTTGCGACCGTTGCAATCTTGATAATCAAGAACTGTAATGCCTGCCATCTTTAATTGACATTTTGAGACCATTGTGAATCACCTTGAGTGTGTTTAGGCAGCTTTGAACTCGCCCATATCATCTTGTCTCGTTTTGTTGCATGTGATAGCCTCATTTTAAGCGGTATTTTTACAGTTACATCGCTGACTTTGAGAAAAAACTTTCTTTTTTGTCTTTGGTTATGTATGGTTACCACGGTGTAATCAAAATGGTAGACGATGGATGAGTTGGTTGCGTAAAAACAAATGCACCGAAGAATTGGTAAAGGCAGGCCTAAAAGTTTTCTATCTGCTTCATTCAGACAGCAAATACAAAGTCACCCAAGTGCATAAGCATATAGCCTCTTAAATCCTTTTCCCGTCGATATGTTGATTATAAATAAAATGAACCTTTCGGATTACCGTTCATTTTATTTATATAGCCTCTTAGTACACGATGTTTTTTTTTATAAGCAACACGTTTATAAGCAACACTAGTAAATTTTCTCAGAAAGTCAAGTACTACAAATATCTTGGATAAATTAGCGACATGAAATTTTAAAATGATGCAGCTCTAGCATAGCTAAAGCACATTTCTTAAAGTTGTTACATGAGGTGGTTACACTAGGTTGCAGTACTATGTCTTAGACTTTGTAATTAGATACTTAAGCTTGCACAAAGATTTTCAAGACTGGAAACATATTTTTTCAATTAATACTTAGCAACAAATTAAGCATTACTACTAAAAACTGTTCATTTTTTAAGCAACATTACTACTAAGGTCTGACCTTGGTTTGCTTTTAAAAAAAGGTGTATTCTAATTAAACTCGAAAGGAGAATTCAGAAGTTCATAATGATCAATCCGGCCTAATAACCGGAATTTAATTATTCATGATTCGGTTACACAGGATTAGATGAGATGGACGGAGGTCCGCATCGCCAAAATGTTTGATTCATATATCTAAAACCTGATGTGCCTAGTCTTGGTTAACATTCATAAACTTATACTAGGCTAGACTTCAAGTGATTAAAATTATAAATTTTAGTGGTTGTGTTCTGGAACCTGATAATCTAAAGATTCGTTACACTGTATAATCACGATAACTCGAACCTTTGATCACTCAAAGTTTAAGTTGTTGAAGCTGATCGAGTAATCTTCTTGAGAGAAGATAACTCGCGAACTCGAACATTTGGCAACTCGAATGATGTTTGTTGGTCCGTTAAAACGTTGTGTTGTTGTCGCCGTTAAAACGTCGTGTTGTCGTCGCCGTTAAAATGTCGTGTTGTCGAAGTACACAGTAAATAAAAACTGCAGTGTTTGTCGTCAATACAAAACTTGTATAAATTGCGCTTATAAAATATAAATACCCTAGTTCAACAACATATCCTATTAACATATATACATCATGGTTAGAGAAGCAAATCGATTCTGTTTATACCCTATACTACTTCCTCTCTGTAAACCACAGTAAAAAAGGAATTTGATAACCCTTTGGCGATTCCTTCAGACTAGCGTCAAAAAAGGTATAATGCTCGTGCGTAATATATCATCATAAGAGAAATTTTGGTGGACAACCTTGACTTATGACGGGTTTAAAGACCGTTAGGTGGTTCGTTCTTTCGAGATGAAGATTAGTGAAAGGAAGGAAGCATTTATTAACTGTTACAACACTGTAACTGCTGCTAGCCGCTGCGAAGTTGATATTTCAAAGACCAACAACCAAACAAACATAAACGTTCCGTTGAAAGACGTTGCTCTCTTTAAAACAACTTCTCCAGACGTAACTACTTCGCGGTGAAAGCCTTGTATATTTAGTTTGGTAAGTTGAGGAAAAAATGTCGAATTTTCATTCACAGCAGAAAAACGAAATTGGAACATCAAGTTACTTTGCGGGCTCTTTCGGTAGTTACATAGTCTGGAAAAAATGTCTTTTAGGACCTAAATAATATACAAAATACAAGAAAAACTAAAAAAGTGTAAATTTAAACGTTCCCTACACAGATCTGACGTCACGCCTATACAAGCACAGAGAGATCTTTCGGAAGCAGCGGCGCCACTACTTATCTTGATAAGGTGATTGGTTGGAAATGACGTCAGCTTGAATAGTATCAGCTAAATGAATTTGTTCGATGCAAAGGCTCTTTCAAGTGGTTGAAACACACGGTAGACGAAGATTTTCGAATCCTCATGTTCGGGGAGATTGGGATAACATATATATTACTTTTGGCTCCAGAACAACTCCGGTATTCCTCACAGTGCTAAAATGAAAAAGCTCTTTTACTCAATTGACGTTTGATACTGTCTATGTACCGAATTTTCTCTAATAAGCGCCCGGGCGCTTATAATTTTTTTTTGGAAATTAGGGGGCGCTTGTAAGAGAGGGGCGCTTAAAAAAATTTTCGAAATGGTCATGTTAGCTGTGAACGAGGCATTGCTTTTTATCATAAAAGATAGAGAGGGGCGCTAATTAGAGAGGGGCGCTTCTTGGAGAGGGGCGCTAACTAGAGAGAATACGATACTTTTGGTTTCAAACTAAACATCTTACTCGGTCATAAAATCGCCTGAAATAACCGAGGCATAGTCTGCCTCTTTTTCTCATGAACCCAAACAAATTCAACAAGGTTTTCACCACAAATTCTTTGGTTTGAAACCGAAAAATAAAGTTTATAAAAGAGAAATATACGTACAAAGAAAAAAGGGGGGAGGGTTTACACGTAAAGAATCTTGAAAAAGGTTCTTGATGTACAATTTAAATTTATAGCCCAGCTTAAAAGAAACATTTTTCAAGAATCTTTTATGTTATGTTATGTTATTATGTTTGACAGATGAATGAATGAATGAATGAATGAATGAATGAATGAATGAATGAATGAATGAATGAATGAATGAATGAATGAACTTACAAAAGACATCTCGCTAAGCTGCTGCATTGACGTTCTGCTGACTTTGCGGTTTTTTGATTTATTGGTAAACAAAGCAACTGTGATTTTGTTGTTGTTCAGTATTTTACCATTCATACAAGCAATAGCAGTAGCCGCTTCAGCAGGTGATAGGTAACTAATGATTGCATATTTTTCCATACGTTCACAAGCTTTAATTTCTACATCCATCACGTGACCAAATTTCGAGAACTCTTGACGAATGGCATCTACTGTCATATTTTCATCGATGTTTTGGATTTTCAGCGGAACGCCTGCATGAAACGAGATGAAAAAATAACAAAAGAATGAATCAACGTGGCCAGGTTTGTCAATAAAAAAAATGTAAGCCACAAATTCCTTATAGTGAATATTTTGGTGGCTGTTAATGTCCTTGTTTCCCCAAACCATAAAAAATCACCCCTAAGATATGCTGGCTTAAATAACTTTAAACGAATTAGTTAAAAATTACAACGCTTGGTCGACCATTTGACAATTTATGAAGCATGAACCAAGCAATATTATTAGGAGAACGAAGGCCCGTGGATAAGTAACATTCTCTCGTTATGTTAAAGATAATGGACTATTATATCTAGAGCTGAGGTTTGCACTATGCTGATGTCAGTAGATATAGAACAATTGAGAAATAGTCTGGGAACAAGCAGTTGTTTATCATTAACAAGGCGCTTAAACAAAGTAAAAAAATGATTGGCTCTCTCGACCTTATGATCGTTCATTTATCATTCAACTTTTTTATCTAGGTATGTTAATCTAGAATAGTAGAATTTATTTTCTGAAGCTTTTAATCGGCATTACAACTAACGCAGTATAGCAAGACAAGAAATGGTAGACTGGCTCCCAAAACCTATGTGATGTATGTGCACGAAACAGATTACCATTAATTGCTTTTTGCAAGCATTTATCAGAACGTCTTGCCAAAATAAACCCAGCCAAAACATATCATGTGATGTTTACCTAATGGTGAGACTTATGTTTATGCTAGCATGAAAAGTAAATAAAAAAAACAACAAAAATTAAAAATACGATTGATGAAATAGTGACTTAAAAATAATGAACTATAGAGAGCTGAGGGTTGCACTATGTTGATGTCAGCAGAAATAGAACAATTGGGAAATAGTCTAGGAATGAGCAGCTGTTTATTGTTAAAATGATTGGCTCTCTCGTCGAGATTACCTTTCAGTCAAAAAAGTCGCGTACACAAAAAGTCGCGAAAGTCCAGAAAAGTTTTTGTGGCGAGCAAATGAAAGTCTCGTACATTAAAAGTCGCGAGAGACCATTTTGAGAAACATTTTTTTAAGCATAAAATCCTGTAAAATATATGAATGGAAGGAATATCGAGCAGTTTTCCTCTAAGGACATCATGCTCGAATTGCACCCACTTTTTGCATTCACTGAGTTTTTTCAATCATTTATTGATTGACACAAGACGTTGGAATACAACTACAGGATGGCTGGCAATTCTACCGGGGGCAATTCTTCAGGGTAAATCTTTCCTTTTTGTGAAAATATTTAAAAGTCGCGAGCACAAAAAGTCGCGAAAGTGTGTGTCCGCGACTTTTTCAGACTTTAAGGTATCTCACAAGAAAATTATTGACACACTTTTTTTTCGACCTTATGATACTTCATTGTCTTTAAAAATGCAGGTTGTGGAAAAAGTATGCTTTACGAAAATATCGAACATCTTCAAACCAGACAGTTGTTTCACGTCTGTATTCCTTTTAGATCTGTTCAAATACTTCTTACTTTATTTTGATCAATATCTTCACGAGCTTTTAAGGATTATTAAGTTAAACTGAAGGATCAATTCACTATTTCATTATTAACTGTTACAAAGCACTTGTTCAAAAATAACAGCACACGAAAGTACAAATCAAAACACAAGAAAAGACCAGTTCGTTGAGCCAACTGTTAACGAACTTGTTCTTTCAGGTTATGTCTTTTAGTCACGGTTTTGTTTCTTTTTGTTTTTGTCTCATAGAGACATAGATGGTATCAGATAATCCCTCATTAAATATATGTAAATAGTTTTCGTAAACAAAAAAATAAATTATCCAAACACACACTGAAGATACAAGGCTATAATTACATCTTGATTTTCTGTTTTACTTTTCATATGACATCATGAACAGACCTTTACCAATATGTGATTACGAATGCAAACATAGTGTAAACATAGGCTAATATGGTAATGATTTGTGATTGTAGAATTGGTAGTGTAAACAGCGCCTACACATGCAAACATTTGCAACTTATTAGTGACAAATTGAAGTAAATAAAAAATATACCATTAAATCTAAGCATGTTAGACCTTGTAGGTTCCTGGCCTAACTTGACATCGATCTTCATATCAATACAATCTGGAGAAAGGCTCGAATCTGCCTCGCTTTTACACGTGCTGTATTTCTAGGATAAATAAAAATAAATGTTGAGTTTCGGATGATTATTTCTAAGATCGGCACTAGTCACATGATTGCGTGTAAGTTCAAGATTCACACATGTAAACACAAACAAAAGTCAATTACTTGCTCAAACATATTGGAATTAACCTGCGTCAAGCATGTCGGGCTGATCAAAAAACAAAATTTTCTGGTATTGTAAACATGGCTGATGTGCAGAACGCCTCCCGTTATTTTTTTGATACAAAATAACGGCTAATACCCTTCACGATGTTAAAAAGTTCACAGAAAAATAACCAAGCTAGGAACAGAACATTCAAGTATGAACCAGCCACTTGAATGTATATATAGAAAAGCTTAATGTGTGCTTAACGTTATCGTGAAATTCAGCAGTGTTCATTAAAAATATCACGTCACGTCATAAATATTGAAATTTCCTTGTGTTTCCTTGTCGTCCTTTTGTGATTGATTACTGTACCTCCAATTCATTTCAGAATTATACCAGACATTATCAAAGACGTAAGGACACCTGATAATAAGGACGTCTGTTATGATGAAAAAAGACAATATTTATTTGGACGAACTGTTTTACTCTCACCATAAAATTCCATTTTCATAGTGAAAATCGCTTATGTGTACCTACAAAAAACTTCTTTTTTAGTCCGTAACATTGTGTGTTACTTTTATGGTGGTTCCTTAACGACTTCAGAACTGCAGCAATGAATACAAGGAGGAAGAAGAAATTGTAGAGATATTACCTTATTAATTAAAACCATACTATCATAACGTTTCGTTGACTTCTCTGTTTGCATAGCTGATTTTCGACTAAACTGAAAACACCACTCGTGTAACTGTGCTTCATATAGTACAATACCATTTGATTGAAAGAATTGTAGCTTACGTCAATGACATGATTAACGATTGGCTGTCTCCTGGCAACAAACGCCTCATATTTAAAAGTGTATTGGAATTTCTTTGTTGATAAGTGCCAATATAGTGCAAAGTAGACATTTTCGGGATTCCTGAGGTTTTTCGAGAATTGGGATTACATTTCTGATTTTCAGAAAACTTTTGTGAATGTGTTTATGAATGACTTCACAGAAAGATTGTTTCGAGGTTTACTTTTTCATTCACGTTTTTAGAATGGAAAGTGACAAAAAATGTGAATAATAAATATAACAAGAAAAGTCTGAGAATGCTCCTCCTAGTTGTATTTTTGTTAAAAATGGCGTTCTTTTTAAAAAAATAATCCGACAAACAGCATCGAAAATCTAATTCACGCCCATACGTGGATTTCTACAACACACGCCACACGTGGATTTCACCATCACACGCCACACGTGGATTTTTACAACACACAATGTGGTTTCCGCCTACTATTTTAAAAACTTTCGAGCCCTTGTAATGGAAAATTTTATTTCATCTTTCGTCATTGTGTCGCAATAGCTGACGACATGTCTACTAATCCGATGTACAATGGCAGTCATTGATGTACAATGGCAGTCATCACAGTGTTGTCAACATGATAATGGATTATAAATCCTATACCGTATGGGAATAAACTTCAAATAGTTGAGCTGTGTTTACACAAGGATTGCCTTGTTTGTGATAACTTGTCAGCGTGTAGGAGTCTGGAAACTATATTTTGTTTTTCTAAGTTTTACAAACGTAAATATGAGGTTGGCTGATGGGTAATGATTACGTAATTTGGTCATGATAATGTGTACTTTTATGCCAAATATTTTTCATTCGACGGAAGTGGTTCTCACTATGTATAAGCAACCATGTTGGTCGATCCTGCTAAAATGACCAGACAAACAGTATACACGCCTTCACCTTAATGTATTGTTTCAAATATTTGGAACTCTTAACTGCCAAGGACCCTAATGAAGTGATGACGACAGTTATATATAATACCAACAAGTTTTCCGCCCATTTTTGAAGATTTTTTTTTTTTGATTTTCTTTCAAACATTTCAACATTGGTTTTCTGAAGTGTGTTATTGTGAAACAGTAGGAAAGTGTTTGTTTGGAAAGTAGTGGGTTATCTTTACAGCTCCCATGCAAAAGGAGAAGGTGTGGCAAGCTTTGTAGCTTTAATCCTACGCTTGTAAGAACACTTCTAGGTTTAATAAAACAGTTATTTCACTGACATTTTGATAGACCAAAAAAGAACTCTAAGTAATTTATTCACGTGATAAATTCGCTGATTGGGGGCTTCCTTTACAAATTGTGTCGACCCTCAAATATTTGATGGAACTGTTAGTGTTATTCCATTTATTCGGTAATCACAATTTCCTGATTTCGGGCAAGTCCAAAAAACCACCCAAAATCATTTTTTTGTACGCATTAAAAAATTCGGACACAGCATTTCCATATGGAAAAATTGTTTGTTTCTATTTTGATCAGCTTACTGCTTTCAATATCAACTTCAATATCAGCTTCAATATCAACTTCAATATCAACTTCAATATCAACTTCAATATCAACTTCAATATCAACTGCAATATCAACTTCTTGCGAGGTCAGTTCTTCCACCCACAAACTTAGTTGAACAAAAAATGAAGTGCTATTAATGTTAAACCATTTGATATTGTGTTTTAAACTAATTTTAGTTCTCGTAAAGTTAAATTCATCGGCAATTTCGCTGATTCTAGGTCACGGGTTCTGAACAAACAAGGCTGAGCTAAATAGAAGGCTAATATCAACGTGGATTTTTCTTAGGCACACGATGTTTGTAAGATTAAAGGGAAAATATTTTGGACCTCTTCTATCACAACCTGCCATGTTGAAGGAAAACATAGTTTTCACCAAGACAAAAATCGGGAGATCGGGGTTCAATTCCCCTTGGCGGCGAATCACCATGAGCGAGTGAATGTACCTTAGCGCCGGGTGGACCCAAGCCATGTGAGGGAAATTGGGTAGATGATACATCAGGTGTTGCAGGAGGTCATCCAGAAGAGCGCAGGCCCTTGATTGGGTTTGGTCACTCATGAGAGTGTCAAATACTTCGGAGCCTCCAACCTCAGTCGTGGCCCCTCCTGGAAAGCAGATGCAACAGCAACTGAGTGAGGCTAGCCACGTAAAACAATACCAAATAAATAAATAGACAAGAAAACAAGACAATTGCGAGAAAATAAGCGCAGTGTTTAGGATGCCTCTGATAAATGTAATCTTCTAAGTAAAATTTGTAGATAAAACCATGCTTCTATACAGAATCAGAATTTCTTAAGTACCTTTATTACCATTTGCTTCATTTTTACAATCCATTCACCTACCACGACCATGTTGATTATATGTAGCAATTTTATATATATATATATATATATATTTGAAGATTTCACACCACCAAAAATACAAATCACAGAGACAGACATATAAGAGTCCCTACTCCCGCAAGGCGCACGGAGCGATATCGCCAGGAGCAAGAGCCCAAAATGTAGCAATTTAATGTGATCAGTTGTATTCTGAAAATTTCGTTGTTTTCAAGCTCCATTGAAAATAGAAAGAAGATGTGTTGAAACAGTTCATTACTACACTAACTAACCATATGCTGGCCTCGTTTCCTCGAAATAATCAAATGATGTAATCCTCAAGGGAGTTGTTATAACAGGTTGGGTGCGCTATCTTTGTACACTTAAGCATACTAACTTGGGCAGGATCATACAGAGAACGGAAGAACACAAGTTCAAAAGGAAACTGAAAATGTCCGTAGAATAAACCAGAAGACAAGAAAGGACATAGAACGTTTAAATGGGAACTAAACTCAAAAAGTCGCATGTTTTTATACTATTTGAAACAGCTTTTAAAATGGTCAAATTCAGTTTTGTTTTGTGTGAGAAGCATTATTGCCATGACAGCATGACATCACAACATTCATGAAATTACTGACATACAAATATGTAAAGAACTCATCCTTTATTAATGATAAGTTGTTAGAACCTTGTATGTAGAGTGGCAAAAATTACCTGCAGATAGCATGCAGTAGAAACTGTTCCATTTTCTAAACTTTACATTTCTTTTCCTAAGACTTTCCTCATTTATAGTGCTGTCAGCTAAAAATGGTAGAGGCCTGGAACCAAGCCAAACTAACAGTGAAAACACATTTCTCTTACTGCTTTGGCTACTGTAGCTATTTGCCACTAACATGTACAAAATTCTAGAAATTTATCCATCACCCATTGCCTGGGTTATTTACATATTTGTATGTCAGCATTTTTTTCTTGAACATTGGGATGTTATGTTGCCATGGAGAACAGGTTTTGAAAAAATATGTCGAAAATTGAAGTTTCAAAAATTCATAAACCAACTTCTGCCATTTTTGAAACTCTTTTAAATGGTGCAAAAAATTATTTGTGAATTTTTGTGTTCAAAGTTCATTTTAAAGTGCTAACAGTTTTAAGATCAGTTATTTTAAAAGCGATAAAAATGAAAACTTTTTTATGTCTCACCCATCGGTATGATCAAAGGGCTGGCGACTGTTGACTACTGTGTCGGTATATACACGACTGGGTCGGCATTTACACTGTTCAATTTTCTTTTATCGTCACTATTTCATAGAAACAACAAATGAAAGTTTAGGGAACTTGACGCATTTTAAAATGCCTTTTGAGTCTGATTTGCTTCTTGCTGAACAAATTCAATACGTTTAGTTGACAGTGCAAGACTTCTAACTCAATTTATTTTTGCGTCTAGTTCCAAGGGATTGATTGCTATTGTCTTGAGAACTTGTTTAATGAGATCCACCATTTTCTTTTTCATTAATTTTTTTAAAAATTTATTTGCTACCCATCGTATTTCCCCTAATTAGAGGCCACCCTCTATTAGGTTATTTTTGTTTTTTGCTTCAGCCATTGCATGCAACACTCTGACTGATGAATAGTTCAATAAAACATTTTCTTTGGCAACAGAGCGATTTTCACAAAAGTATAGGTTGAAGATTCCTCTTCAAAATGTCATGATGCTCTTTTCTGTTGTTTTGTTTATTTTATTGAAGAGATATCAACCAAAATAAATATATTGATGAGTTGCCAAGTAGACAAAATTTTGTACTTAAAAATGTTTATTCAGCCAAACACGAATGAAGAATCGGTGAAAAAACAACATGAAAATTTCTTTACGATGAGTCCACTCCTAAGGAAGGGGGATACTAAAATTCATTTGTCGGAACCTTTATGTGAACATTGGAAATTTGCTACTGCAATAAAAAACATAAAAAACATACCTTAGAAATACCTTAATTATGTTGTATAAATGAAATTGATATTCTCAATGTCATTCTAAATTTACTCTCGTAGTCAAAGTACTGAATTAAAGTGAAACATCATTATGACCTAAAGTTTCGTTGAACTACCCTACTTCGCCTTGAATCGGTATGTTAATTTAAAGAAATTATCTAAAAACGTTCCAAAGCAATTTACAGTTAAGGTAAACTCATAATTGAAGAATAAGCCTGTAACAAAACAACGGATCAAAACTGGTTTAATAGTCTGGCTTTAATAGTCTGGGTTTAATAGTCTGACAAAATATTGGCATGTAAACTGAACTTGGGGAAATGAGTGGTGAATGGTAGATAAAATGTTTGCTTGTTAACATACTGGCAATGAAACATTACCTTTGACATATCGATTTGTTACTGGGACCACCCTCTTCAGGAATTCTCTACATTTTTTGAAAACAAACGTTTTCTTAAGTCGATGTTCTATTGCGCACTATTTTTGATCCACGCTTGACCATTTTGGTTTCTTTTGTGAAATCTTGTCTTTAAAGGCCTATTAATAAGGAAATTACTGAAAATTTCAGCTTCATGGATATAATGGATTGAGTTTTTTTTATGAATGGTTATCAAACGGTAAATGCGAGAAACTTAAAAAAAAAAAAAATATAAAAAGAGATTTCAGATAAGAGCGATTTTTTGGAAGAGGAAGGAATTAGGAGACTACCATCGTTTATTTCCAAGAATTAATAAAAAAACTCGCTTTTATCAAACAAGCAAGGGTTACTATGAACTTGAATAGTATGTAATTCCTTATGTTTTAATGTCAACTTTTTGACTTATTCTGTCATTGAAAAGAAAAGGGAAAAAAACTCACTTTGAACACGTTTTTGGCGGGTTCCTTTGAAGATTACGGAATCTGCCATCGCTCATAAAAAATATCAAAATTTTTTGATTTCAAAAAAGGGGATAAGAGGGCGATGTCAAGTAGATAAGGGTACACTAAACAAGTACTTGCATGTTCTCACTGGGCGATAAGAACAAGGTTCATCATACACACTGTGAGAACCAAGCTTTAGAAAAATCTCAATGGAATGATAAAAGACTTGGGTTTGTTTAAGATCTAATTTGTGTAGATTGATTGAAAGAAGAATTTCCAAGAATTTCCAAGAATTTCCTAGAAAGCTTTAGGTTTGTCTCATGGTCAATGTTTTAAATAACACCTTTCAAAGTAAGTGTCTGTCATGAACAAAGACTTAAACATTTTATTCAAGCTTTTACTTTAGGTTGTTTGTTGCTATGCTCGAAAGCTTGATTATTTTCTGGGCAAAACTTTATATGAATTTATATAAATTATATTAATATTGGTGTATACAGCATTCAGAAAAAAAGCTCACGTATCTGTTTCTCTCACATTTGTTAAAAATCTCCGCGAAGGAGCGCATTTCTATAGAAATATACACACAATTTCAATAAAAATGCTCTTCGTCGCAGTGAATTTTTGACGATTTTGCCCACTGGGATTATACTTTTATTTGACCTTTAACCTTTAATCTTTAATCACACTTCCAATACTAAGTGACACTTGGTTCACAAAAAATGCTAACAAATATCAAAAACTAAAGATTTGTCCCAACAGATGACAAATATTTCTAACTTCGCTATACATATATACATATTGACCATGAAATACTTATTAGCTTTTGAAAGTCCCAATAAGGGTCTTAGAAACTACGAGAATCTTTTATTTTTACTTTTTGCATTCGTGGCACAATAACAGTTATAAAACATTTTAGAACTTGAAAAGCCTGTTCTTTTCTTCCAGCTCTCCAGGGGTACACAATAATCAAAACCACGTCTACTTTTGCCATTCTTATTTTATTAACCCTATCTTTTTATATACTATAGACAATATTTCCCATCACATTTGACGACTGGTCAATATTGATGCCGTTCCCCTAGTCGTTCAATATCCAGCACTCAAACGCTTCTCTAAACCATGACAAATATTTATGAATGCAAGAAACTTGAATTTCAAGTCATAAGAAAAAAGATGAAAATAAACAAATGTCCAGGAATGGACAGCTTCATATGGATATATGAAGTCAGGTTAAAATGTCTTTAAAAAGTTTTAAATTCTTCCCGAGAAATGAGTGCACTGTGTAGTGTCGCAGATTCGCTACTCAACCGTGTTTCACAATTTTCTAAGTTGGTCGCTTCTTATATCAAATATGAATAAATTACCTGTTCTTCCTCAGACATTTAGTATCCAAAAATCTTCAAGCTTGGTCAAACAAAATATTTCAGTCCCTTTGCTCTTCTACGATCTCAGAAAACTTGTAAAAGTGGTTTCTAAACAACATCAAAACACGTCACAAGATTGAAACAACATGAATTCGATAGATGCAAAACATAAACAAACTGAAATGTCACTAAAATACAAGATGGCGTTTACGGTACTCTTGTGACGCGATTAATTTTTACTAGCAGTCAGTTTTGGGGCGTTAATAGCTATAAAAGTCAAGACTGGTAAATTATGGGAGAGACAAAGCTAAGCATAATCAGTAAAGTTACCACAAATCAACTGTCCGTCCAACCTAAATTTTTAACAACTGTACTTTAATAAATTTGCAATGGATATTTTATTTACCAAGAACACAAATTGTTAAAAGCTAGAAGAATACTTCTTTATGTTTTTTGATCTGTTACAATACAACAAAACTTTTTTCTCTAGATTCAACGTTAACGCTTCAAACATTTCATCGCTTTATATCTGCATATAGGGGGATCTGCATATAGGGGGTTATTCAGTTACGGTTTCTTCTTCACAAAGAATTATTTTGTCCAATAAACGTGATGATTCGAGTGGTAGCCGGAGGCGTCAGGACAATCCCCACCACTGGAAAATTGCTCCCCCACCACCTCCACCTCCCACCTCCCAGACAGTTTCCCCCACCCAGTATAGGGGAGATTGTCCTAGAACCGTAACCTGGTCATGAAGCATTACAGTTTTTTAAAAAATCAGAGATAATCAAGTACCATTTTCCAAATAATAAAAATTACTTGGAAAAACTTTGAAATGATCATACGACAATTTAATGACATGAAAAATAATCAGACCACCATTTTTTCTCTTGGTTGTGAAAATGTGTGTTAATGCGTCTTTTGAACTGACGTCATTAATCTTGTGCTGAAATTTCTTACGGCTTTGTGGTTTTTCGTCTTTTATTCTAAAACGTCTTGTTACAAGCATTGCTTCAAGCTTTGCCAAAAAGATGAATTGATGAAAAATCTTCAAGGTCACTAAGACCTTTCTCATATTAGATAAGTATTGAAGATAATTGAATACTAAGAAAAATTTTAAGGCTAAAGAAAAATTCGATTTTGAATTAAAACGTTCGAATTCAAATAGGGTTGTTATCAAATCAAAAGATGTAGCTTTCTGAATATGTATGGATGACATTTTGCAGTGCTTGAAACATTACACCTTTCATTAGTGGTCAATGAACTTCAATCCCTATGAAACTTTGGAACAACTTGATCAGATATTCGAATATCACTTTTATATCATTTTTATATTATGCATCAAAAAGCACATTGATCTAATTTTGAACAAAATTTTGAAACGATGCAAAACTTGATAACTAGCTATTGATACGGGGTTAAGCAGAAATTTGGAAAAGAACTATTGCAAACGGATCAAAAAATTAAACTAACACATCATTTAAAAAACATTCTTTAATTACAAAAACATCCTTTTAATATATCATTCAATCAATCATCCTTTGGTCCTGATTAAGAACATTTGAAAGTCACCGGGTGCATAATGTGGGATAATAGACTGTTACCTATAGGGTTAAGGGTTGCAATTACATTGTACGTATCAGCGGTAAGATACATCGTGTAGAACAATTGGAAACTGATTTCGAATGAGCAGCTGAGTACAAGGAAACATACGAGGAAAACAGAAAGATAGAGGTAAGGCAATCCTCTAGTGGAGGTTCGTTCATAGTGAACAACAATAACTCCATGTCAATGAACTCGTTTGATTTTCAATTTTGATAATGATCAAAGGAAAGAGAAAGGAAAACAAATTCAAAGTAGATTCATAGGAAACGTTCTGAACAACATTGAACAATGTTTAATAATTATCGAAAGGATAACTGATACAAGCTTTGTTTTACTTGGGATGTGTGTGTCTATAGCCCTCTTAGCCACCCTGCTCCGAGGTCCTTGAAGTCCCAAGGTAATTAAATGTTAGCTATCTCATCAAACACAGACCTCGTGTCTTCGGGAATAAGTTACAGAAAGTTCTTATTCAGGTATCACCAATAGATGAGATATACATTTTAATAAAAAATAAAATTCGTTGGTTGTTAGTTTTGTACCTGAAATCATTACAATCTGCGCATTCTATCAAATTTATTATGTTTATGCGCCGGAAGTAAGAACATTTGTTTCACGAAAAGCAAATCAATCAATCAATCAATCAATCAATCAATCAATCAATCAATCAATCAATCAATATTTATTTATTTATTTGCCAAGAAAATAAGTAAATGAAAATGAGATTACAATAAGGTCTAGGCAGGAGACCACCTCAATAGTGAATACTAAACAAAGGGGGTGGCCACCAAATAAATAAAGAAATAAACTAAATTAAGAACAATTATTTATAAGAATCGAAAAACATTGATCACGTGAGAAACTCAGTGATTTCAGCCAATCGGATAAAACTCAGAATAATGAAAAATAGTGTTATTGTCTAATAACAAGATTCAGCCATTTAAAATGCCTTACAAAAAGGAAACATTGCTTTAATATCATGGGTAATTAAGGCGAAAGACAATATTTTGACTCGTTAACTCAAACGCAAATAAGAAAATTTCGACAGTGAAGCTATTGACTAGATAAGTCAACCAACTGGACATGTTCATGTTTTATTATAGAGATAACTAAGAAGCACTGCTTGAACGAGATAAAGAATACATTCGCAAGATTACAGTGGTGTGCCCATGTTTTTAAAAACATCGCCTCAGCACTTTCTGATAAGTAATTTTTATTTAAATCTGACTAAAGTTTTGGCATCCTTAATACACTCTTGATTATTGAAAAAGGTCACATGACCTTTGACCTCAAATCGGTTTCAAAAGATACGAAAATCATTAAATGCCAGAAACGAATCAAATTGCATAATAGCAAGCGGACCACCAAAGCAATCATTCCAAAACATCATGATAGCAA
The DNA here is from genome assembly GCA_027922465.2 of Turritopsis dohrnii. Classification (NCBI taxonomy): domain Eukaryota; kingdom Metazoa; phylum Cnidaria; class Hydrozoa; order Anthoathecata; family Oceaniidae; genus Turritopsis; species Turritopsis dohrnii. The sequence continues at coordinate 153,789 of BQMF02000441.1, read as the reverse complement.
AGAATTGTTTTGATGGATAATCAAGCCTTCTTGAACATATAACAGCTTATGTTGAAAAGTAAAAATACTTTGATGAACAAGTAAGTTAATAAGTATTTAGAAATGGAAATATCTGAATAAATCTCAAAAAGTGATGAAAATTTTCCCTGACGAAAGTTTTGAAAAAATGAAATTTATAAGAAAGTATTAGTAAAATTTTGCAAAATGACGAAATTTTTCCCGACGAAAACTTTCACCCGACGTAAATTTCCCCCGACAAAATTATCCTCGATAAGGTAGCTATATATTTCCCTGAAATAACGAGAAAATTTATTAGTTATTGTGTTCACATGACCATAGGAAGAATATGACTTTGCCCAATAATTATGTTCGAATAATTATCATCAAAATAAAAAGTATTGACAAGAAATTTTGATACTCAGATTAAAATTGAATTTCAAGAATCCCACGAAATACGTGGGAGATACGTGAGTGAGTGAGAATTTAGAGAGACCTGAAAAAAATCTGAATAAATTCTTTCTTGAAAATACGTTTTACTTTTCTACCGGTGTAGCAGATTATTTTAACTCCCTGGGAAAAATGACTCCCCCAGTTAAAATAAACTAGGAAATAATGACTCCCCTAGAGTAGAAATTTCCTAGGAAATAATGACTCCCTTGGTAAATAATGACTCCCCATTATTTCGGATTGAAAAATGTCAGGGAGTCAAAATAAACTAGTCATGACCCTCACCCATCAAAAGAAGTCATTGCAGTGCATATCTTTAACTTTTCGAATGTTTTGAAAGACTTCATTGTGCACAGTTTGAAAATGGCTGAACGACATGTTTTCGATGTTCAACCTGCAAACCCTTTCATTTGTTGTCTGGAGGTTTAAATATGGCAGATGGCTGCTAAAAATGGACCCTGATTCCAAGTATTTCATGTCAAAAGGAGTAGGTGCAAAAAATCTGAGCAAAAAGAAAACAAAATAAGAAATGAACGAGTCTAATTTTCCAACTTGCAAAGGAAAATGCCGAAATCTGGCCAGGAAGATGTCAACCCAACTATAAACCCTGAGAAAATTTAATGACAGAATAAGTTATCATATACCTTATGATATAGTCGAACGTGCTAACCGCACTGGGCTCAACTTCAGTATTTTCCAACTAACTCGAAGACCCAATTGTAGTTGTTCAAATATACGAAAGTTCAGTCAAACACAAACATTCTCAGACTCTAGCTCAACTGAAGTTGAGAATAAGGTATTCGGTGAAGGAATGAGTATACAAAATTTAAATTTTTTAAAGTTTCGACGTCCAAAGGAATGGCCATGTGAATTTTAAAAGTATTTAAGCAAGATTTAAGAGGGGAGTCATTTTAAACCAGGGGAGTCAGGATTTCCTAGGAAATGTTAACTCTAGGGAGTCATAATTTACTAGTTTATATTAACTGGGGAGTTATAATTAACTAGTTTATTTTGATGGGGGAGTCACTATAAACTAGTTTATTATGACTGGGGAGTCATTACTTAGGGGAGTTAAAATTTACTGTGACACCGGTGAGTCAAAAAAAAGTACTGGTGTTTCACAAGAAATATCTTTTGACTGATGAAAGATAATTATTTGTATTTCTGAATAGAGGAATCCTTTAGCTATATTTTGGTGTATCTTTTTTCTTTTTTTCTACTCAACCAAATTAGGTACTCTTTTTTGACGACTCACTGGTAGAAAAGTAATTTCAAGCATTACAACAGAGATTGCATTCTGTATGCATTGTGACCTCTCAAATTTTTATGGAAAATACTTATTTAAGACCTCCTTAATTCACCTCGATTGCAAAATTAATATCAAGTGGAGATGCACGTGGTAAAAATATAAGGTTTCACAGAGGAGCTTAAATGTGACTGAGAAGTTACTATGGGCGAAGCTGACAAATATAAGAACGGAATAGTACCCTTAAACAGATGAATAGTTTTTTAAGAGCACATCAACGCTTGGAAAGTTTCTTATCGTTTGAACAGTACAGTAAGTAAAGTAATTCAGCAGAATACTTTGTTTTTGTAGCTAACTCTGCTATAACTTACAATATGTGTATACAATCAAGTTTTTATACAAATTTACAAAAGAACAAAAGCAAACCGCTCAAACTTATTTTCAATACCACAGGGCCATAACAAATACCACTGACATCACCATGTTCCCTGTATGTTAATATTAATATATATTGATACTCCCTTCTTGCATGGATAAACCATCACGTAAACCATTCAAAAGTTGGTATATACAAAAATTCAAGTTCTTTCTTTGTTCAATTTTTTTCTCTAAAACGATTGAAGCGTGTATCTATATACAAAGAAGAAGTAGAAAAGTAGCAGAGAAGGTAGGCACCGAAGCTGTTAAGATATAAGGTAAAGAAGTGGGTGAATATTGATAATTTATCATGCTACCTGCTTTGCTCATTATAAAAACATCAAAGCTGATACTCAGTACTAACTGCTATTTTGTACATGAGAATAACCAGCATTTATATAAAAGGAAGTAAGAATATTTAGGCTTATCTCTAGTATATTTTTTCACTACTTAAACAATTTTTGAGTGTTATTTAAATAATTTTACATGCTTTTAAAATGTGACAATTCCTAAAAAGAATGAAGAGTTTTATCACACAATGTAAATGATGATTTATGTTTTGAGAGTACCTCCTTACACCGAGGAAAGTTTGTTTAGATTTTATATTTTATTTGTTATATTGGAAATGGATAGATTATTACGTTTTCATTAAAAGCTTGTCTGTCAAAAGGATTTTGCTGCGTGGGTGTTTTGTAGATGAACTATACTCTATTGGCCTACCCAAAAGCGTTGTTGTGCCCTAATTTATAATAAACTTAGCCCAAATTTGTAATACCTGCCTTAATTTGTAACAAACTTTGTCCCAATTTGTAATACGATCTTGGCCTAAATTGAAATAAAAGAGCTGTCCCAATTTGTAATACCAAGTTGTCCCCCAGGCGCAAATATTTTAACATGATAATAGAATTATAATGGCAAAAAGGGAAATTATTCTTCGTAGAAAAAATGGATCAATACTTGTAATTATGGCACCTTGTCATATTAAAACAATGAAATTGACAAGAGAAGAAAGATATCGGGCTAATTCTTCACCAAACAAAAGTAAGGAAATTCTAATTCAATTAATGATAATTAATGGTAACTAGCCGCCAAGGCGGCGTCGCTCGCCGCCCATGTTCAGCTTGCGTTGTATCACCACCTGCTCCAAATTATTGCACTTAAAACCAGCGATAAGACTTCCTTTGCTGCTGGCTTTATCGCTTAATAAAGCTCGTTTGCACGTGAAGAGAAATACGTTCCTGGTGTTTCAAATCTTGCATGTTCTTAACTCAGCCGTTCATTGTCGCGGTCGCATTTAAAATGTTAGTAGACTTTCTTGCTTTACACAATGCATTCCGAACGTGAACTTCACGTGGTTTTTATTTAAGATTTTAAACCAATCAAATATCAGTTTAACAATACACTCAAAACGCAGAGAGAAAAAACTTTTCAACTTATTATTAGCTTTTGTTTTACGCGCTCTAACATGGGTGCTGTCAGAAGTAGGTGAAAAAATGGCTTTTCTTCTTAAAAAGATCACACGGGAGGAGAAAAAAATGCACGTGCTAAATGAATGAATTGAATAGAAAACGTTCGATCAGATTAAAATAGATTAAAAGAAATCGATTAAAAGAAATTAAGACTATTAAGACAAAAGCAAAAAAAAATATTTTGTTTCATGATTCTCTTTTTTTATCGGTTTTTAAATATTTTGATTGCTCGAAAAAAAGTTCACCCGTCTCAGACAGTCACGAAAGCGTTAGGATACACCGGCAAACCGAACATGCTGCCACGTTCTGCCACTGCTGCTTTCTGTCCAAAATGTTTAATCAGTTAGTTTCTTTGTATTTAGTTGATGTATTGTATTCAAATCCAAGTCAACGTGGCATATAAAACTAAAAATAATAATAAAAACAAAACGTTATTCCTATTAGTTCATCAGCCAAAAAAAGTCACGTTCGATTAGGGTTGCAATGTACTTGCTTCGAACTCAAGTCGCACACAAAAAAAGAAATAATTTCGCTCACAACTCAATCTACCATTTTGCGTCACTTACAAACAAACAAACAAACAGACAGAGAATCGGCTATTAATATATAGATGATGTAAAGCAACATAATATTAAGGTGGCCGAATGTTTCCGTAAGTGAAAATTTTCTTATACACTTTTTGTCCGATAACGTAGGTGGTCAGAACTGGTTTATTCGTTGGTTGTTTTAAAAATAATTTTGTTTTGCATTTCTTTACCCACCATTTTAGTTTCCGGTTTCACTATTCACAGATTTCTTTATTCACAGACTTACGGAAAAACAATTTTTTTCTGAAAAAATATGGCGCTTCTTTATTTCCTGCATATGTTTTGCCTATCCATTTCTATGTATTAATATAGTTATTTCTAACAAATTATTCTGATGCACAACCAAAACCTTGTGCTGTTTACGAAAAACAACAACAACAACAACAACAACAACAAATGCGCAAATAGTGATGAAATTTACCTTTACTTTCAAATTCTTTTGTTACAATGTGATTTTTTGCTCCGGAAAACTTTGCTCGTTTTTTTCGTGATGTCGTGATGACACTTTTATGAACTTTTTTGATAAAATGTGTTGGACTGGATAAAGTAGACAGTTTTAATTCTCACTCAGTTCAAACCCAGTTTAATTAGATTGAATTCCTTCCAGTTCCAATTGTGGGAAGTTGATTTCTTGTTCTTGGCCATGCTCATATCGACTTTCAGTGATTTTTTAAAAACTGACTTCAGGAAAAGCAACATTAAACAATACGACAATTTCAGGAAATATAAGGGAAAAACGAAAAGGTATTGAAGACCTAGTAAAAGTCAAAAGTAATTCAAGATGTTTCAGTGTCCAAAAATATCATCTCATTGGAAAACGCGAAATTTTTAACGAATTACGTGAATTAAATTCTTATTATTTGTAAACAACTGAAGTGTTGGCGGTCAGCAGTTTCTTGATAAAATTTGAGATAAATGAAGTGTTTGTTTCTTTTCCCGTCAGAGCATGCTTTGAATAAAAATGTCAGCATCAAAAAAGATTGACAGGACTGACACGACTCATTGAATTGTCGATCTTCCCTACCCATGAATTATGGACAGGTTGTAAGCAAAACAAAATAACAAGTTGGTGCTTTCTTTCACACAAATCGTCCATGTAGTACACCAATTTTACGAAAACATCTTCTCATTATCCCTAACTGAACTTGGATATACCTTTTCATGAATTACATCACAAAGAACAACGTCTTGGTTTCAAACCGAATATTAATGACGTCTGCGCTGTTTACAAAGAGAAATGACACGTCAGGACAAAACTTTTCACGAAATTCTTTTATTAAGGTTAAGTATGTAAATCTATAAACTTAGAAACGAGGCGATGCTTGTAATTTATGTAAAGATCTATTCAGTTCCAATTCTCATCATCACCATCAGAACCTCTTTTTTAATTAGTTTTTAATATGTTTTTAGGTATTCAAATTCAAACTCAATTTAGTTTTTAGTGTATGTTTGGATAAACAAAGTGTTATTCCTAGAACTAGCGAAACAATTGGAAAGGTATCATTTTGAAAGTTATCAAAGTATCTTCCTGAGGTGCATGTGATCTTTCAAAAAGGTACTCTGATTAACCAAAGACTTCCATAAATTTAACAGATAAGATAACGGTTTCAAAGCTAAGATCAACATGAGAAGACACAAGCAGCCAAAAAGCTTTGAAACTTTAATTAAGGAAATCATAAAAATTGAGCAGTCATGATTTTATGTTTTTTGGACTTTCATTCAGGTGAGAAACGAAACGTTTTTCATTCAGCGGTGAAATGAAACCCATAAATGTATAATTTATTTCTTTATTTTTATTTCACAATATACCAACGCATTTTTTGTTTTAATTTTGTTCATGTAAGCAAGCAATGAGGTTTGAAAAAACGACAGTTTGTCTTTGTTTTAACGAGATTCTTATCATCCAAATGAAACGGCAACAATGGTTATCATATTGGTATCATATCAAATGCTCAAGAAATCTTCTTCAAGCCTTATGATTATATTGCAAAGCTTACGCACTTGATCTACACTTGTAGAAGCACTGAAGCATTTGCTATTAAATATTTGTTGTTTGTTCAACTATTTTAATTTAGTCACTTAAGGCTGAAATACACGATCAGATTAAAAGGATCAGTTTAAACTGACAGTTTTTTTTCGTCAGTTAAGCTGATGAAACGCACCTGTCTACACGTTCTAAACTGTCCACACGTTCAGTTTAAACCGAATAAACTTTCATGTTTCTTTTTGTTTTACCATGGATAATCCAGTGGAAGGTGCAGTAATTTCAGCGTTTGTGGCTGTTATTGTAAAAACGAAAAAGAAAAAAAGTACAAGAAAGAAACAAACAATTTGGGTGAAGCCGTGGTTACAACGAAGACATTTATTGGGTGCATACAACATGTTGTTAAATGAATTTAGGCGAAAAAAGAATCTTTTGTAGAACACAAAGTTCTCGCGTATTGAACCTGATACTTTTGATGAATTACTGCTCCCTATTGAACATTCAAATGGGAAAGAATTCTACCTTTTATTCAATTTTCCATTTTGTTTGCCATTTTCAACGTTCAAATAACTGCTCGCTTCACTTAAACACAAAGTTGCTACAAAATCATTCTGAATTATTCTCCATGCGTTGAAAACAAAAGAAACATCTAGTTTATCTCATGATTTCAATAGAATATTTTCATCAGTTTAACTGAAGAAGATGAACACGTCCATCTTTTAAATAAACTGATCAGTTTAAAAGGATCATGAAAAATTCATCAGTTTTTTCTGTTTACACGATCAGCTTTTTCTATCATCAGTTTAAACTATCAGTTTAAACTAATCGTGTATTTCAGCCTTTAAAGCTTGGAATATATTATCTATTTAAATTTTATGAGTTTATATTTCTATTTATGACGAATTTTGCCACGGGGACCATACAGTATGATTCACAAAAAACGGAACTCCGAGTTTGAGGGTTTATTTTCTAATTCGTTACACTCAAACGAAAATAACTTCATTTATTTTCAAAAGCCTGTTATCTAATAATGGTAGGTCGTAATACTCTTACATGTAGAGATGTCTAACATATAACCGTGGAACAGAAACTAGAGGTACACTTTAAGTATTGAAGAATTATTAATATTATTGAAGAATAACTCCTTTGTACGTTGACAAGTTAGATGCATATAGTTTATTTCATCAATATCTCATCGGTATGGAACAAATGTCTATTTGTTACATCTGGGAGATAACAAAAGAACACAAACAAGTTAATACACTAGTTAAAGAACAGAACTAACAAGTCTAGGCACGATGGCATACGGCTACATCCCCCCTCAAGTTTGTGTGTCTTTAATTAGACTAATCTGAGAGACCATGACGATTTCGCACACATCGACCAACTGTATGAATGTCTTCTTTGAAACCCTTGCTATTATAACGCATTAAGCAACATAAGGCTAACGGGACTTTATCAGTTCGGAATTCCTCATTTTCTGGAGGATTGATTGGCTGTCTATAGCTGTTGGGGTCGTCCGGTACGGTTTGGGTGCTTTCAATTGGGGTCTCCGGCATTGGGACAGAAATGGGCTCCCCATTAATAGTTGGTTGCACAACAACATCTTGAGATGGGGGGATTCCAGGTTCCTGTACGTTTGTTTGAGGGGCGTTATATTGGATGTTCGTGGATGCAGGTTTGAAGGACCGCAGGAAACGTCAGTTCCTGATAGTCAGCCGACCCGAACCGTCATCTTAACAACATACTGATCATGTGGTTTCACTTCCATCACAGTTCTAGTCCTATCCCATCTTTTAGGAGAGTTTCCAGTCTGGTTCTGAACAAAGCATCTCAACGTCAGTTCCTGATAGTCAGCCGACCCGAACCGTCATCTTAACAACATACTGATCATGTGGTTTCACTTCCATCACAGTTCTAGTCCTATCCCATCTTTTAGGAGAGTTTCCAGTCTGGTTCTGAACAAAGCATCTTTGGCCTAGATACAAGCGTTCCAAGTTCTTACAGTGCTGGTTCAAGCTTTCAGACGATTTGATTAATCTGGCACGGAGACCAGACTCCTTTGCTGCCTTTCTCCATGTGGGGTTGATGTTGGGATTGGAATATTTTTCCAGCCGATTGACAAATGAAAAAGCGTCACGAACAGGATGGCCAAAGATTAATTGGGCTGGAGAAACATCACAATCTGGATCTGGTGTGTTCCTGAGTTGGAGGAGGGCCTGCAGTAGGTTGTCATTATTCAAACTCCCTGATGGATTGATGTAAGTGCGTAAAAGATGCTTGGCAGCCTTCACAGCTACTTTGGCGCGACCATTAGACTGTGGATGGTAGGCTGATGACAGTCTTTGACGTACATTCCAAATGTAGCGAAGAATGATCGTAGGCAAGCAATCAATTTATGGGCATCGGATTGAGGGTTCTCAGTAGGTGTTGAAAATATTTCAGACCAGCCAGAGAGACGATCCCCAATAACGAGGTAGTGGTGACCCCCGATTGCGAAGAAATCTGCAAACACCTGTTTGAAAGGGGTAGTTGGGGAACAGCTGGCACTGAAGGTAATGATGTCTGGGATGGAGCATTTTTATTGCAGTCAGTACATATTGCTCTAATCCGCTCAATATCTTTGGACATCCCAGGCCAAAATATAATGGACTGGGCTCGACGTGCCATGGATGAAACACCTTGATGGGCAGCATGTAAACTCTTCAGGATGGTCTGTCTTTGTATAGCACGACACCATCTGATATGCAAACAGCATCCTTGTACATGGCGTATTCGTTGCATGACAGCAGTTTTGAAATGTCGGATTGAATTGCTCCAGCAAGCGAAGAGAGGTCAGCATCCTTGGCAGTTTCTTTTGCTACAAGCTGACAAGAAACTGCCGGAACATCCTGCATGGCTCTAGTTATTGACGCTGCCACTATGCCCTCTGCATCGACTTCCATCTTGATCACATCGACGTCATGTGCTAATGAGGGATATCTTGAGGCGGCGTCAGCGGCACTGTTTGTCTTCCCTGGCATGTGCTCAACCCGAAAATACCATGGGAGTGTTCGTTGCTTCAGACGGAGCAATCTTGTGTTGGAGATCTCGTCGAAGGTTCTACCACCAAATATTTTCGTGAGGGGTTTGTGGTCAGTGGTCACTAAAATGTCGGGGCATCCTTGGGTGAAATACTTTGTTTGTTCTAAGCCCCAGGCAATTGCCAAGGCCTCACCTTCAATCGGTGCGTAACGCTTTTCGGCATCATTAAAGAAACAAGATCCAGCTAATCTGATTTTTCAGCCATTTTGGCAGCAGTCAGGCATACCACTAGCGCAGGAGCAGTGCTATTGAAGGAGGAAATATCCGATTCCTCGACATGACCAATCTGGCCGAAGGCATGTTGGTTTACCCACACCATGGCGAATTGCATTGATAATGCTCTTTTTTGATTCATTAAAGGCTTTGTCCAAAACCTGTGACCAGAAAAATTTGCATTTTGGACTGAGGAAGGGTCGGAAAGGGGCCATGATGTTGCGCAGTTGGGCATAATTAGCCACCTGGTTCACCAGTCCAAACCAGCTTCGAATGTCCGGGGTGTTCTTGGGGGTAGGGAATGACTGAATGACTTTCAGATATTTGGGGAGGAGTCGAACTGTGTCCTCAGATACATGAAACCCTGCAAACTTGACCTCCCTTTCAGCAAATTGAAACTTATCTAGCTTGATAACAATACCAGCTCCGCCAACCATTGATAGATAATTAATCGTTCTCCACCAATGTTCTGCCAGGTTTTCATCAAAGTGGATGGTATCGTCGACACATCGCTCTTTCCTCACGAAGTCCGATAATATCTGGTCGAAACGACGATTATGTCCGTCCCTAGACGAAAAGAAGCCCTTGGGGCGCGGGTATATTTCCATCGGCCGAATGGGGTGATCAACGTTGTCAAATGGCGATCAGATTCACGCAACAGAACGCTGCGATAACCATTCCATGCATCCGTCACTGTTTTCCAGGCATGCGGCGAGCAAGGTGGAATGGCGATTCGGCGGCGAAGGTCTCCCTTTTGCAAAATTTGTTTAGGGGAGAAAGGTCAACAGTGCGTCGTGGTGATCCATCATGCTTCCTCATTACCACCATTCGGTGGCAACATGTCACCGGCTCTCCATACGGAACTTTCTCAATAACTCCCAAAGCTTCATCACGGAGTAAGTCACTTTTTACCCCCGTTCCTGCCAGTGGAGGGGCACGGGGGCAGGTGTGTGACAACATTTGGGATTCGCAGTTTCATCAACGTGGATTTCTACGGGGGATCCCGTCATGCACGGTAGGGGTCGGTGATGGCATGTCGTTAGGTGAGAATTATTTTGTTCTATCTCCATTTTTGGAAAAAATGAGCTCCGATTGTTTTCAAGCTTTTCAGGATCATTTGGTTCTTTCTCCGTGAGCTTTTTCCAAAATCAAGTGCAAAATCTCCTTCAAACGACAGTCTGATATTGTTTTATGTCCTTATTCGTGATAACGCCTTAAAATTATTATGTTCTATCTCCAAAAGTCAAGCAAATACGGCTTATTCTATGTACAGGTTGATACGAGGTTATTGATTTGCCCTGAAACCGCTGTTAGATAATCTTCTAATAGTGGAGATTGTTTGTTTTTATTTTATTTTTAAAATGGCGAACGTGGAAGCGATTTATCAATCATAAGATGCTGATAAAGCCTTAAAAGTGCATTCATTTTCTGTTTGAATATAATCACAAAAACTAATGTCATACAAATAAGTCACATGAGAACATACAAAGGACATTAATCAATTGACAAAATAGCCAACCTTATCGCCCTAGAAAATGTAACGCCATCTTTAAATACGCAGTTTTAAAATATACATTGCATAGATTGGTGCCAAACTTATCTTTTTTCACTTTAATTTAATCTTACAAAAAGCAACATTAATAGGAGACATATAGGCAAACATCTTCTCAAGATCATCCTTTTTGGCCTTTGAAATCAATCTGCTAGCTTTCAAAACTTATGCAAAACTTATGGGATTTATGGAAATTTTTGGTTAGACTTTCTGGTTTGTTGACTCTTGATCAATTGAACCTGTTTAAAAGGATCGGTAAATTTTTCTTTATAAAAGACATGATTTGGAGTGTTTTTGCGATGAACAACTGTTTTGATAGAAAAATACGGAACATATTTATAATTGAGCAATGCAGCAACTTGAATGAAGTTCTTAATGCTGTCTGATTGCACTTGCATTACCATGAACGGATGTTTTTGATTCACATTTGGTAGCATTTGCACCAACCCAAGTGGAGAGAAGGCCCTGTCAATTTGACTATGAATATTATCAACTTCTTGAATGCTGGAACGACTAGGTTCACAAAACCTCTGTTCGATTATAACTATCTCTGTTGAAAAATAAACTCTTGAAAAGCAGAGCAGATTTATAACTGTTTCGATTTTGTGCGACGCACGAGTCAAACCAAAGTACAACTTTTATAATGGCAGGATAATTCTTAGGAATTCTTTCCAACGTTGACATTGTAGTACTGGCAATGTCATTCCCTCCCTCTTCCAGTAAAGCTCCAAAGCACACAATACCCTCTCTTGTATGAACAATATATATATGTATGGTGATAGCTTTCTTTTGTATCAAAAGTTTCCTACTTTAGACTTTGGCAAGCTTACAACATTTTCTTAGCCAATACAAACAACAGCTACCTTTCTATCTTTAATTTCACGAGCGATTTTTCGTTCAGCTCTGCTGTCATTTTTAGATGTAACGTGTCTGTTCTATTTTACTGTCAGCTGATGCCAAAGACTTTTAAGGAAAATTTGTAGTCTTTTTAAATTCCAAATTAAGATTTTGGAGTGCCCAAGCAACTCCAAGTGATATACACAAAAGCAACATAAAGGAAAATTGATGTTTTTCGTACTGCATAAAACATTTTTTGTCAGTTAAAGGTGAATTTGCAAGAGCATGGAGTTAAAACAAAATAATTTTAAAAAATATCACTTGTTTCGTTCCTATTTTGTTCTATCTCCAATTGCAAACTTTTCCTGGAGGAGAGTGGGTACTAGCAAATTTGAAATAATTTTTGGTCAGGGACTCCAAATACGATGTATTCAAAATGTACCAAGTATCTTTCCATAGAAAGGTTTCTTAAAGATTTTGTGTGGTTATGAAATTTAAAACTTAATTTTCTCAGTTTAAAGAAATTGGAGATAATTCTCACCTAACGATGTGTTGAATGTGGAACTTTGATACCTGTCCAACAGCCAATCTCGCATCTGTTCGTTGTTTTCAGAGATGGGGTTAAATGGGAGTTTGTGTGGGCGAGCTGGTACACACTCACGTTGAGGGCACTTGCAGGAACCTTCTTCTGGTGGCGAGGGGCTAGCGCAGCCCGCGTTGATAGCCCTTATGTACTGTGGTTGGGTGGGCATTGCCTGCGATGTGGCTGATGCACAACCTCCGATGGTGGGGAACGACTGGTCAATCATCATGAGGTCAACCATAGTGTCATACGAGAGATAAAAGTCATTGACTGCATCACTGACATAGATGTGTGAGATACTTGTTATGGTTTCTCTGTTCGGTGACTTCCCTTTGAGTAGGCCCTGAAATGCTCCTATGATGTTAATCGGGTTTTTGTTTGCCGCTCGTATTCTCATGTTAACCGGTGAGAGATCTTTAATTGAGAATCCACACCTATAGAACTCACTTAACCCCCACGGGTTCGATTGCGCCCCAGTGTCGGCCACACCTGTGATTGAGACTGTTTTGCTGCTTTTGTTGATCATACAAAGGTCAAAGCTTACACGGGAGTGGTCAGTGGCATTTGCCTTGCGCCATTCGCTTTTGTTGAAGATTTTGTTGTCCAGAGATATTGTTGATATCTGAGACATTATTATGGGATCATTGGTGTTCACCTCTAACGGCCGACTTGATCTAAAACACTCAAGACATTTAGAGTGCGCCTTTTTGTTAAGGTTCCCATTACTACGTCGTTTGTAAGGGAAGAACGATTTGCCACAGTCAGGACATGGGATGGATGTGTTAAGGTCAGCTGACGACGGGACAGTTTTCGTGGTGGCAGTATTTCTGACAGTTAGGATTGACTGTGCAGTAGGTTGTTTGCGACGTTTGAATGAAGAGAAGGCAGATACGTTAGATACTGGGGTGGCATTGCAGGCCATTTTTCGTCCCTCGACGAAGGCTATAACATCGTTTGTGCTCTTGGATTGAAGGTCTTTGGTACTCAAGACCTCTCGCCTGATGTCCAGGTCAGCGATTCCAGCCATCACTACATCGGGCACCATCTTCTCAGTGTAGTCTGCTACAACCAATCTTCTGCACTGACATGTGGCAGATGTTGAGAAACCGCAAGTTTCTGCTTTGCCTTTCACCTTGGCGGCCAATGTTCTGAATAGTTCATCAGAGACCTGCTGCAGCTGCATAAGTTCGGCACAGAGAACACCCTTTGCTACCGGGATGACTGCCAACGATCGCATTGCTGCAAGAATTTCGACTTCTGTGCGGTTTCGAATGTCTGGGTCGGTCTTCAAGATGAGATCACCCAGGAAGTCAGATGCGCATTGGAAGAGATGAGTCGGCGCAGTGGTATCGCTGATGTCAGAGCTAATGCGAAACGCATTCCATCGCCTGACAATGCTGTTCCAAACTTCCTCTTCGACCCCAACATCAATCGTAGGGTGGTCTAGTTTGGGTGGTGGTGGTGCTGTGAACCAATTGTGTGAGACAGCGTGAATATTGAGCAGTGCTGCTATGACTGTTGCCTCCTCGTCGCTCGTTTGGTAGGTGCAACCCGGTGAAGGACAGCTGACGATGACCATTGTTGCTTTGTATCTTCTCTCAAATGGGTAGACGTGACTGTAAACGTCTTACTAAGCTATATTGTTGAACGCAGTATTTATGATAGGCTGGTTCGACTACGGCTTCTTGTTGCTTTGTGATGTCAAATGGACATGAAGAATAACTCCTTTGTAGGTTGATAAGTTAGATGCATATACTTTATTTCATCAATATCCCATCCGTATGGAACAAATGTCCATCATTTATTACATTTGGGAGATAACAAGAGAACACAAACAAGTTAATAAACTAGTTATAGAACAGAACTAACAAGTCTAGGCACAATGGCATATGGCTACACTTATCCTGTTGCGAAGATCGTTGCTTTATTTTCTTCGGTATTCTTTACAGTCTTGCCTCTAGTGTGCGCACTTCCTGCATCCGAGACAATTATCAGTTCTGTTTTTGGACTTCTGTGTGCTTCATTTTATCAAGTGCTCTTTTTTGCCTTTCTGATCCTCTTCTCGTTTTCTGAATAGCTAGCTATCTCTTTCGATTGATACTCAGCTACAATAGCCCATACCGCAGGGGGCTTTTCTGCGATCTTGATCGTTTTGTTTCTCTTTTTGAAGTTTTTGAAAATAATTCATCTTACAAAAAATTAAATCTATCGCCAAAAAACACTTTTAAAGTGACTTATAATCTCCGTGTTAGACATCTCTACTATTCAGTGTAATAACGACGTGTAATAAGGCTTAACTGTTCGAATTGATTGTTTTTATATGTTGAATTGTGTGACGCAATCCAATTGCGCTATACTCAAGGGATATTATTAAGTAATCGCTACAAAAAATAAATCCATAGATTACTTTTTATATGTGAAACATTTTTCACAAATTTTTACATCATCAGACGCGAAATTTTAGAAGCTTTCCAATGATATAAAATTTGCAACGTAAAAAAACACCAGTGAAGAAGAAAATGAAAATTTCTCGTGTTCATCAGAGCGATGATTTTTAATGGTCAGTTAGCACCTTGTTGATAACCGTTATAGTGCGGGGCATAACTGGAACAATTGTGCACTTTTTGATACCAACGTGAAACTTCGCACAGTGGTAGATGAAAAACCAACATTGATGACGTTTTTCAAAACTATGGATTGTTTTTCTACAAATATACCTTTTTTAACGCAGTGAAACTATCACCATCTTTTTCCTCAACAATTTCTGACTAATAGATACATACATATATAATGAAGTTTTGCCACAAAGATAGGGATATTTACGCTACTCGATATTAAAACAATTTGCGGAACAACTGCAAAGTTCTGTACATTTTAAATCCTGTCTTTTACATTTACATCGTCTACATGCATTCTTGCAACCGCTCTTGATGATTTCGCGACATCCGTATCAGTGCAATTTGTTCGTCTGGTGCATTCCAACCACAATCATTAGGATGATACTCCAAAATTTTCCAAAGTGAACGATACCAGATCAATATGAAACCAATAATAGAATACATTTCATATTTAGCCAGTGTATTTTGTCTCTGTTATAAAGACATGCGGAAATTTGCTTATCCTTCTTGACAAACTGCTCTCTTTAGATGTTGAAATAGCGCGTCATAGGTAAGTGGTAAATTGTCACTTGCACGATTTTTCTTAGTAAACAGGTATCCTCTGCATGCATTGATAGACTCGATTCCGCTATCACTGTCATAGATCAATACCACGTATCTTTCGATCGTCGTTTTGTCCAGCTGTCCAATATCGTCTGGTCCACTGACTGTTGTCAATCTGAAATAATGAAAAAGGGTTTTCAGTCTAGTTGTATAGTTTTCTTTGGATTTCTTAAAGAGACAGACATCAAAGCTATCATTATTATCATATAAAATTTATACTTTTTGAAAGATTCATGCTATTTTTTTCCAGTCTCGTGGAAGCCTGATACCGCCGGTGAGTGCCTTGCAAATATCTTCACCAAGAGCACACACATATTTGTGGATTGGAAGACCATTACCAAACTCAATCCGTAGCTCTTCCAAACCAAGCTGGTTGAAAAGGACAATTGCGATAACCACTACATTTGTGTTGACAGTTTTAACTGAAACTTTTCGGTGGCTTGCATTAGAAGCATTTTTAGTGAGGGAGAAAATTCTTGCCTCTACTTCTTCGTGGTTACACGGGGAAAGGTCTGAAGCGTTAAAGCGGATTAAGTAACGTTGTCTCCTGCGGTTGCAATGACTACTTTTCCATTGCTTGTCAACTTTTCTGCGAGTAAAAAAAGGAAAAACCCATCCTTGTTAGATAGCTCTTTTAAAAATTTTTGAA
Source organism: Turritopsis dohrnii (assembly GCA_027922465.2). Taxonomy (NCBI): domain Eukaryota; kingdom Metazoa; phylum Cnidaria; class Hydrozoa; order Anthoathecata; family Oceaniidae; genus Turritopsis; species Turritopsis dohrnii. Next base: position 137,500 of record BQMF02000441.1, on the reverse strand, counting down.
CCATCGGCGTGTTCTCTTTTACCGATACTCGGATCCCACTGCGATCTCGTGTTTCACCCTTTAAGGTGACCGGAAAGTACCGGTCGAAAACTACGACAATGCGTGTGATAAAAAGATTTATCAAACATTTGGTTGAAGTTCCGAACTCACTGCTTGCATATTCTCCTTTTTACTGAATTAATGTGTAAATGTACTTCATCGCAGTGATTTTTCAACAAATTTACCTACTGCATTTAGAATGAATTGTTACGTCAATTTCGCGTTTACATGAATTTCTCACCACAGAATTGGATGTCAAAAGGGCTGTGAAACCTTAACTTGCTTAAATCATGTAAGTATAACCAAAGCATTATTAATATACACAGTTGATATCCATACAGGATTGGATATACAGCGAGTTTCACCCCCAGGATTAAAATGTAAACAGCCTCTTCGTGGCGACAATCAAATTTGTTTCCATTAAGAAAAAAACATTGGAAAGTGTGCCATAAACAATTTATTTTAGACGTTTTATAATTTTTTTTACATAAAATGCATACATATAAACTTTTACACATAAAGGCCATTCAAGGCATTCAGGCCAGTCAAGAAAGGTGTGGGAGTGCAAAATTATGATATTTCTTCTCAGGAGTAACTTTCTATTTGGCTATTTGCACGATTTTCTATTTTATTTTAAATTACTTAAGCCTCCTTAAAATGCTTTTGTATGAGCTCTACCTATGACACTTAAGATCATATTAGAAAATGTGAAGGAAGCTATTGGGTGCAAATAATGCATTATTAGTGAATCTTCCCTAAATATCCGATTCAACGAACAAATAATTGGAATAAACCATCGCCTGTCGTTACATTAGTGTCACATATAAATTCTGAACCAAAAATTCTAAATAAAGCACCATCCATTTCAATCGCACCGTTGTACAGTCGAGCTTGGTTGACACCGATCTGAAGTTCACCGATGCTTTTGCAGTTTGCACCTAGGATAGAGTTGTCGTTTTCTGTTCCATAAAAACTTTGACATGCATCAGGTAATGGAGCTGATGTCACTTCGGTAAGAAAATCTACCACTTCAGTACCAATTGTTGCTATGTCAACGGTTCTAGGGTGTAAGTCAGGTGCTGTGCAAACTATTCTTATCTGCTCGTACTTCATCACATTTCGTAGATCACGAAGTCCAGCACCACGTAGTAAGTATCTTTCATAGTGCGTGTCTGTGATGTAAACGTACAGCGTTGTATAATAAAAAGTTGATATTTTTGCAGCATTTAAGCGAGTTATTTCTGTCCATCCCCCTTCAAGAAAATAGAAATATCACAGTTGGATAAGTATAGAGGCAGCAGTTCAATTTGTTGTTCTTCTGTTGTTGTTTCAATATCTGAATTAAGTTTCCTGTTTATTTATTGATTAAAACTAAGATAAAGTTTTCTATTTCCTTTCATTTTTGTATATAGCTTATGGACATCTAACCGGCATAAAATGATAACATGAAAAATGATTCTTCATCATTTACCTTAATTCCCTTAAATTGTATTAATTTCTATAGGCTATGAAAGTGCATGAAATTCGAATAAGCCTTGAGATTATATAGTTGACCTTATTCATTACAACGTTGCTAGTTTCATATTCATCATATGCCTGTCAATAGACAGACAAAGTCAAGGATTTGGTCCGTGAATCAAATGGGATAATGGTATCAGTACCAAACAACTGGAAGAATATTTTCAGCAATTATACCTAACAGTGAACACGAGTAGCAAAGATTTTTTGCTATAAAAAACACAAGCTTGGTGTACTGCATTGAGATTGTCGAGCAAATGAAGAAAGGCAAAAAGGGACATGAGATCAAGGTAGATTACGTTTGTCAATTGTAAAAGCCCTTCATACCAAATGGATGGTACAGTTTTATGATTACGTCAAATATGGAAACCTGATTTAATAATAAATGGTTAGAAGTCATCTGGTGTTATTGGCAATTCCAAAACGAAGTTACATTAGGTCCGTTTGTATATGACCTTTATTTCTTTTTTACTTTTCTTTTGTTGATGATAATTTGCATGATCAGATTTATATGACCACTTTATTTTTCCCCGTTCTTAACTGCGCGAAAATTAAAGGGTGCGCGAATATGATATTAACATGGGTGCACGAAAATTTGGGGCGCAAAAAATAGAGGGCGTGAAATATAAAGGCACGCAAATTTTAAGGGAATTAAGGTATTACTTAAATGTTTCTGAAGGAAGTTTACTAAATTTAGCTGCTAGATCTTATGTATATATATATTGGCATGTAGCCCCATCAGATACAATTGAAACTATACCTCCATCTGTTATCATATCGCAAAAAACAACCGTTCGTTCCCCATTCAAAGTAATCCAGTAGTATCCTGACGCGTCATAAGGAGCTTCTTCTATCAACTCCAAACAAGATTTAGCAGAAACAGCTGAGGTAACTTTACTCCAATCAGAAAGACCTAAGAAATTAAACAACTTGAACTGAATTTTTCAGTGTTTGATTTACAGAAGGAATTAAACTAGTATTGTTTGTAGTCAGGTAGCTGACGACACAAAAAAGGTGTTTGCATGCAAACATCAGGACATTTCAAAAATATTAAGAACAAGATCTATACATTTAATCAAGAAGCCGCTTGCTTGAAAACTTCAGGGCGTAACACAACGATACATATCTAGTCTCAAAAATACAACATTCCCAAATTGCCAAGTTTGGGTCAAATCTAACAAAATGACTGGCAAATTCAAATTCAATATCTTTCAATTGTGCTTTGTACAAATTTTTATGAATATTGCAGAATTGGTCAAAATTTGGCCCCAATTGTCCAATTTTAGTCAAATCTGACAAAATGACTGTCAAAATTGAAATCAGCACCTTTCAAATGTGTTCCCTGCAAAAATTTATGAAAATAAAAGAACTTTTCAAATTTGGTCCAAATTTGGCCTAGATTACTCAATTTTAGTCAAACCTGTCAACATAATTGTGAAATTCGAAATCAGCACCTTTCAGCTGTGCTTTGCGCAAATGTTTATGAAAATTGGTCAACTGAAAGTCCAAATTTGGTCGAAAATGCGAATTCGGCAACGATGTCATGTAAATGTTACACGAAAGCGTTCGTAACTTGCATTAGTATGATGGAAAAGAGGAGGAGGAGGAGGAGTAACCACGGGTATTTTAAATACCTTACTCTACTGTCCTAAAGTCAATAAAAACCAGTTCCCGATTTTCAAAAGAATTTCTAAGGACTAAGTTATAACCAAAAACAAGTCAACAAGTATTGACTCATACAGTTTTCTTCACTAAACCGTCCTCCATGTTTTTGTTATTTCATCAAGCGCGTTGGAAATAAATGGAATTTATATAAAATAGTCTTATTAAGGGGGTCATAATTAGAAAAAGTTTATTCGTCAGAAATTATTGTTAAAATCGTATTTATCATAAGTTTTATTATTTCTAATGGGTTTAATGTTTTAATAAATATCTCCTTTATTGGCATTCCAAACGATAAACTTTGCTTTGCAGACTCCGTCTTATTTCTTTTGTTTACATTTGAAGATCACTTTCTTTTTCACGCTAGAAATCTGAAAATCAACGTGTTTATCATGTCTGAAGGAACCTACTTTATCCAAAGAAGAACAAAAACAATTACTTAATTTGTATCTGGGATTACCGCCAAGCTCAGATGCTTTACTGAGAACTGTTCGGAAACAGTAAAAAAAGGAAGGTAATGAATTTTATCTTTATGACTTTTATACATTTTTAGTTGTCTTTTTCGTGACATCTTTAATTTTACATACTTATTGTATTGTCATTGCATTTAACTTTATGCTCAGACTCCTCTCCAATTCAGTCTGACATTATATCTGAACGATCCTTTCACAAAAATCTGATTCTGACCGTGTACAACGTTTAAAATGATGACGTCGTCAAGCTGATTTTATCCCTCATAGAGACTGAAGTATTGAGTTTCAGATATTAATGTTTTTGCATTATTTAGAAATAAAATATCTATCGATTGATATACTTGTACAACAAATTTGACGTCATCAAACCCTTAAAATATCCCGAAACAGTCCCTTAAATGTTCTCTTAAATGTCTTGTCAAAAATTGGAATCCTGATTCTTCGTCCTTTTGGTCTATTTGATGATTTGAAAGTGATTTGGTTTTGTCCCCAAGTTGTCCAATTCTTTTCTTTCTAGTGTATGAATTTAAAGAAATGTGCTGTAGCTTAGCCAGTGCTGCATCATTTCAAAATGTTGCTAACTGAACCAAGATCCTTGTAGTACTGTTGCTTAACTTTTTGAGAAAATTTACTAGTGTTGCTTATAAAAAAACGTGTATTGCAGACGTTGCAACTTTACATGATAACCGTTGTTGTTGCCCAGTTTTTTCTTTATCGCTTAACGTTCAAAATCTTTGTGTAGAAAAGATATACACTTATGAAACTACAATATTATTATACCGTTTGTTATCAAAATTCTCCATAACGTTAGATACAACATGGTTTCAAAGTAGAAGTACTGAATTGTACCTGGGTAAAATATGGACTGTTTCAGGAAAAGTCGCCCCTGGGATTATATGGAAGAACTAAATCTGTATAGTAGCCACGTTATTGAAGAACAATGTTTCATTTTTACAAAAAAGACATTAAAATAAAGAAAGGAAGTGAAGAGTTTCATGACCTACCCGACTCATACAACCGTGGTATTTGAGCCCAAAGCAAATATCCATACCATACAGCAAAATCAGACAGATAGCAACTGAAGCAATCAGTTATTCCATAATGTGTGTTATGATAGGTGGAACTGTACGGGTTAACATCTCTTCCAACATATGTGCCATTCACGAAAAACTCCAATAGATAAGAATCTATCACAAAATAAAACAAACATCAAATCAGCATTACCTTTGGTGACCTGTGCATTTCTCTCTCCTTATTCAAATGTCTCTGTAAGTGTTTGAAATCTTTCATCAAAAGCTCGTAAACTCACAATAAATTCCGTACATCCCTTACAAGAAGGTTACAGAGTAACTTATTCTGTCTACAACTAACTCATCCTTACAAGAAAATGCAGATCAAGCAAGAAAATAGCGATCTGACATTCAAATGTATGACCTACAGAAAATATCCTTCACTCAGATTACGTCAGAGCCATAAAATCATAGCTTACAGTAGCTAATAGCTAGTTGCCCCCGCAGTGAGCGTAAGCGAGCGAGGAGGCGTAGTAGTTTCACGAGATAGGCGAATGCCAATTTCGATTTTGTTCTTCATCATCATCATCTTCATCCTCGAATTTTCGTGTTGACGTTACACAGTGGAAGACAATTATTAGCTGATTTTGCTTTTTTCCCGTTTCAAAGCATGGTACTGTAAGTGGAAGAGACAGAATGTTTTTTCGTATTTCTTTCCTAATTTATTGTTATATTATACTATGTTATTTAGGAAGATCGTATATGCTGAAATTGCTTAGACATTTTTCGTGTTACTTTTGTGCTGTTTTAGTGAAGTTAACGACAAGGATTTTGAAGCACAGCTTGAAATTCGAAATTTTGCCAACCATACATTTTATTTTTGTATATATTTTAACTGTAAATTTTTCTTTCAATAATTTTGTTTAATGCACTGATTTTTGGCGGATCTTGCCTTCAAAAGATTTTAAATGGATTTCTGTGTATACAAGAAAGCCATATTACAAATTGTCGTTCTTCGTGTTTTTCTTCTTTGACTATCTTCCAAACCTAGTGTGATCATGATTAATAAAACCTATATATTTTTTTCTTGTTTTTTTTATGTATACTTTGGCTATTTTTTGTTTTAAATCAAAGTTTGAAACGCAATGGATTTTTCGCTTTGAAATATATCAATTCGGGCAACAAGTTTAATTATAAACAGAATAACCAGAATCTTCATTTTTAATATGAAAGAGTCACCACACTCTGATGATGACCACTTGTTAGTGTGGTCGAATATATAGATATTTTATGAAAATTCGACTCTTTCATATTAAAAATGAAGCTTCTGGTTATTCTGTTTATAATTTTTCGCTTTAATTTTTTTTTTTGAAAATTTTTTTTTTTTTTGGCTCTTACAGAATGTTTTTAACAAATCTTATTTTAATTATAAAAATTATAAAATATGTATCCATGATTTCAATTCACACATTTCTCTTGTTTGTAGCAAATACTTTCTGATATTACTTGTTAAGCTAGGATGTTCAGTCACGTGACAAAATCCGTGTCCAGCTAGCTCTGCCTGAGAGATGCGTAGCGTGCGAAGTCACATTCTCGGAAAAATTATTTTAAAAGTGCCTAATTTAAAATTCAATTATGGGCCCTTTGACAGCAGTTAAAGCAGCAGTTCCAGTTCCTAGCGCTTGTTAGGTACCTATACATTTAGGATTCAAGTGACCCATGATCGGAAAGTCATGACAACAAAAGTTATTCACGATACAAATTTGTTTTGATTGCCAAATATGTTATTTGTGAACTGTTTAGTAATGGCTCACCTCAACTATGGAAGGACAAAAAATCGTCTTTCAAGTTATTTAAGTATTGTTAAATAAAATTTGGCCATTACTCGCATAATTACATTTTTATGTTTTTGTAAACCCCCGTCTTTGCTGGCAGACCTTTTCCAGCTTCTGAAAATGCACTGCAGCACACATGTTGAAGATGATTAAAGACTGAAAAAGGTTTTGGAAAGTGGTAAGTCGAGTTTACTTGATGCTGCTTTATTTTGAAATAGGTATACACATTTCAAATATCCCTTTTCTTAAAATTATTCTTGAAAATGCCAAAAAAAAAAGTCCAAATGTAGTCCAAAATCTTTCAGTCAGATCACATCTGCTGCAGGTAAACATGTAAATCTGGCTTAGCATGAGTCACTTGAGAATTTCAAAGTTGTAAACATCAGCAGTGCAGCAGACTTGATCAGAAAAGACTTGCTCTTTCTTCAGTTTTCCAACAGAAAAATAATCTTGTATATACAAAATAAACTGACAAGCAGGAAAATGACTTGCTTAAGAATTTCCTTGAATTCAAGTTTTTAAACCCAAAACTTTTTGTTGGAAAAGTCATTTGTGTAAGAGAACAAAGAAATGAATGAAGTGATGTCATAGAAACATTCTTTTACAGTTGATGAAGTCAATAAATATTCAAAATGCACCTAATTTTGAATAAAGTATGACAATGAGTTCGACGAAATTTGTGTTTTTCCCATTCAGATTTTGAGAAGGGGGATATATTATACCGTGAATGATTATTTTGGTTTCCATTTTTCTGGACAAATACTTTTGTTCCTTCAGTGTCAGTATACTGCAAATTTTACCTTTACAAACTGTGCCTACCTTAAGGGGATTTTTTTTGTGTGGATTAATTTTTGTGACTTTTGCGAATTTGACCACAAAAAATGTCAAGACATGAACGATTCACAAAAAAAAAATCCTCGCAAAATTTTATGACTTTATTTGCTCATTTTTTGGCTCTGTGTACCTTTCGTATATTAACTATTTCCTTGTACTTATATCAAGCACCCATTGACTCTGCAATGTGGCAGGCATGGGAATGGTGATTTTCGCTGCTACTACTAAGCTATAAATTATAAAATACTCGCATTGCATTTTGTTCACATTCGCAAAAATAAATCGAAACATTTTCCTTGAGAAGCTCTGTCTCTCAAAAATAAATCCACGCGAAACGCTCTAAAACCGTGGCTCGCAAAAATTAGTCCACGCAAAAATAAATCCCCTTAAGGTAATAGCAATTGCCGTGTGTTACTTTATATGAAAAGGTTTTTTCTGTTTTTTCTGTGTCTTTTTTTTAGCTATTTCCCTCTAAAACATCACTAGAAGAACCAGTCAAAACGTTTAAACTCACATCTTCGATCCCTGTAGAATTTGATATTAGTCAGTGACAGAAGAAGCTGAATATTTCTTTATTATATATATATATATATATACTATTTTTGTTTTTCTAATTTCCATCTTTGAGACATTTTTATTTTTGAAAGAAAATAATCCAAACTCAAGCATTTTAAATTTCATTTCTTGCTATCAGTGGTCACTGACTTATAGTTATAATAATGTTATTGTTCTTGTAGTTTTGCATTGTTTGACAAAAAGATAATTCTAACTGTTCATTATTGTGTTCTTGATAACCAATAAGTTATGGACAATTAAATATTTTGGTGTTAGAACCCAGGTTTCATCATGTGTCCTGGTATTGGGGCCTTTGCCTTGTATGTATTTCATGTGGGTAGGGCTATTAGACATCTGTTTTGCAATCTTTAACAGTGACATAGAACTTTGTTTTATCACACAAATATCACTTTAGTGGTACTACGGCCTGAGTCTAGTTGTAAAGCGCCACAATCAAAATAATGGAGACATGGATCGAAGCCTTGGTCTTGGTGGTAGGGACAGGTCATAAACAGGTCATATGAAAGTCCATGGGGTGTGGCATGTATGCTACTAGTTAGCATTGTATATAACAAAAGGAAAGATAACAAAATAACAAGATAGCAAATTAACACTCAGAATTGTGTCCAGGTTACGGGGTCTTGCTCTACAAGGTATATAATTCTAATGGGTGTGGCTCATCAATGTCTATTTGACAATTTTAGTGGAGTAACATCGTTCAAATAAGATTCTTTTCCAAACAAGCCTCTCCTGATGTGCATTTTCCAGTCTTGGTCAGGGTTACGGGGTCCAGGTTGCAGGGTCTTGGTATATAAGGTACATATTCCTAATGGGCGTGGCTTGTTAATGTCTATTTAACAATTTTTATTGGACTTATACCTTTCAACCTTTCTTATACAGTATCTTCTTTGTAGTACTTTGTAGTTTTTTAGGTTTTGGTCCGGGTCCGGGTCCCGGTCCTAGGTCTCAATCATTGAAATCGTTGAGGCAAAATGGGCGTGGCATTATATAGCATGGATTTAGTAAATACTGAAATACACTTTAAAAATCTTATATTAAATAATTCTGCGTCAAAACTATTGTGTTATTGCACATTTTACGTGACATGACCCCCGTCTTTATGCCAAAAATTGCAGCTATTTCCATTTAAATTTATGTCCAAAATTACCCTAAATTAGGCATACAACAATTGAAATATCTCCAGTTCTAGAAAGGCTAGAAACTTGGTTGACCCCTCGTTGGAAAGCTGAAAGTCTGTAGAATACGATGAAAATGATTTTAGAAAGTAACCCACACAAATAAAAAATGACCTGAAAGGCCTAGTTAAGCCTTATTTACACTTTTTGAAAGGTATATTAGCATTAGTGTAACTTAGACCTAAGAGATAACAAAAAGTAACAAAGTTTTGTGCATATTTTCATCTGTTTAAGTGTAGATCTATTTGGTTTGCATATTGCAAGTTGGTTTTGAAATGCCGAAAACTGATTTTGTCGAAATATTTAAGTATATAACTTCGCTTCATATCAGGTCCCCAACCCAAACATTCTTTTTTCGGCCAAAAACTTGTTTTCGTTTCCGCTGTTAATGTATAGCTTGCTGTGCGTACAAATTGGAATGCTTGAGCGCGGGGGCATTTTTAGCTAAAGCTACATGCTAGTAGATAAAATTAAAGTATAAACTAAAATAAACAAAGATAGAACAAAACTACGATGAAACAGTCGAGAAGATTAAATTAGTGAATCTGCCATGCTAAATGAAAAGGCAACCATAACAATGAGAATAAAAACAAATCAATTTTTTTAGTCCACTTTTGAAATGAAATAAAACGAAAGCATTTCTCGGGAAAAATAAAATACTTTTGCAGATGGTTACAAAGCATGTCTTCATTCGTTTTACTTAAATGTTTGTGTGTTGTCGTACCCAGTGGGCAAAATCGCCAAAAAGTCACTGCAAGGAAGAGCATTTTTATTGAAATGGTGTGTATATTTCTGTAGAAATGCACTTCTTCGCAGAGGTTTTTCAACGAATGTGCCGGCTGGGTAGTTTACGCGATATGAAGTAATTTTGTTACCTTTTCCTCTCCACTTAACCACTAAATGAGTCCAATAATGGAGGTTTATGACACGTTTTTCGACGTAATAATGTCCGCTAGGTGTATTTACAGTAGCCGCTAACGTCACACCGTTAGAGACTTTCTGAAATATTATACCCACGCCTAAAAATTAAAAAAAAGTGTAAAAGGAATACGATGGTAAAAATAACTCATTATCATTAATAACGTCAAAAACAACGTTGTTATTGCGACTACAAAATAACGTTGGTCCAACGTTATATTCTGACTGTACAGTGGTCAGTGGTCGGAAGCTCAGTTTAGAGGTCATATACGTTTGTAAGCTGTCTATACTGGCTTTTTACATTCCGGCTTTCAAAGATCTAGTTCAAAAAGAGGCGGTTATTTGTTCGAATTCAGTTTTAGTTTCATGAAATTATATATAAAACTATATATACCGTATTTCCTCTTATAAACGCCACCCTCTGATAAATAACGAAACATTTGCAATAAACGCCGCCTTCTAATAAACGCTGCATCTTGAAAAGCAGGCCAAACAAGAAATATTTAAAATATAAATAATTTTAAATGAATAATTTATATTAGTTTAATGGCTTTATTTGCCTTCTATCAACAATTCCTCCACGTTTAGATGAATTTTAATTGATATTTGTTTTTGTGTAATGTGAATACAATCTTTTGTTTAAAACATTATTGGTCAGCGCGGCAGCAGCTGATCTTTCATTAACATTTGTGTTCGTCCGTCTGTATGTCCATAAATTTTTGTCCCCAGTTGTAGGCTAATACCACTAAAAACACAAGCCTTAATTTTAAGGCTGGAATAGAAGTATTTGTTGATTGTGGCTTAATTAAGAATTGTTTATTGATTGATTCAGTTGACTCTCTCTAATTCGACCTCCAAGGGGGACAATTATTTTTTCGAATTAGAGAGCTTTTCGAATTAGGGGAGGTCTCTCTAATTCGAATTTCGAAGGACGGGAGTAAAAATATCGAATTACAGAGAGAAATTAGAATTTCAAAAAAATTTAGTTTCAAACAAAAATAACGAGACTTTACTTTCATGTACACCTTACTAAGTATCTTTCAAAACTTTTTTCTAAATGGGTTTGAAAAATTCATCAATATTTGTCTGCTTTTTATTTACAAAAAAGTCAAAATCTACCACTTTGTTGACATCTTTCAAAGCCTTCAACAAATCTGCCCCAAAATTCGAGAACAAACTGTATTGCTCTAATGTACTGATTGCCATCGCTACGTCTATGATTTTTGGCTTTCTAAGCATTTCGCAAGTTTCTTCCACCTCCGGTTCGTCAACACTGCATTCAATGTTACTGGAAACCTCTTTGATAATATCATCATCAGTTAAGGCTCCGCTAACCGATATTTCAAAATAAATATCAATTAGATCCTCAGCTGTCAATTCATAGTCTAAATTGATTTTACCTTTCAATGCTTTGAGGTCGTTTTCCGAACCCTTTATCACATTTTCTTCATAGTTCAAATCAGCAAAAGGATCATCTTCGTCATTTAAAGCCCTTTCCATTGCTTCCGTCGAGATTCCCGACATTTTGAAACAGTTCGTAAATGTCTTGTCGGGAATGGAATCCCACGCTTTTTTAGCATGACAATTGCAGAAAGAATTGAAAATTTGGGCAGGTCACCTTGCTTTTCCAAATTGAATGCTTTTCAACGGCAAGGGACAGTACTTTGCCTTTAAGGATCGGATAATACCTTGAACCATGGGCTGAGTAATCGACGTGGTATTAGGCTGAATATTTCCACCCATTTAAGTCCTGAGACCTCTGGATGAGCAGGTCAGTTATCTATAATCAGTGCCACTTTTATCTTTTTGACACCAAAGCTTCGATCAAGTTCTCTGACCCACTCCTCGAACAATTCAGAGCTCATCCAACTTTTGTGTTGAGCTCGATACCGGCACGGGATGTGTTTTACGCCTTTGAAGCAACGGGGATTTCTTGATTTCCCGATTACGAACATTGGTAACCTTTCCCTAAATGCATTTCCGGCAGTCATGCCAGTTAGACGCACCTTGCTTTTTTTCCTCCGGTGCATTTTTCTTTGGTAAAATGGTAGGTCTTGTCAGGCAAGCACTGATACAACAGCCCAAACCCACCAGCGTTGAAAATATCTTCCAGCGCATATCGTAACAGGATAGTCGGTAAGGTTGTTTCCCGTCACGGGGCAGTCATTTTGTCAGTTACAGACTTCGCTTCACCCGCAATCGTTTTGAATCTATAAAAAAATTGATAAAGTTTAACGAGGTGTAAATCAAACCTTAAGGTTAACAGTCTTTACAGTGTTACAAATCATTCTCTTTTCTAAGTTTTCTAAGTTTCTAAGTTTTGCGTGGCACAATCATGGAACCGGTTAATATCCCATCGATCAAAGTTATACTCTCTCTTGAAGAAATTCCATTGATTTTGGAAAAGTGCTTTAGCATGGATGCTTTTGTTATGGGTCATCATGTGTACACAGAAACTTGGACTCCATCAGTTGGTGAGAAGTTACACATATCTATGCAGCCTGACAATGCCAAAGACAAATATGCAGTCGCAGTTTATCAAAATGGAAAAGATGTCATTGGCCACCTTCCTCTCGATAATTCAGGGACAATATTTTATTTTCTGAAAGCTTCTCAGGGAAATCAATGCCAAGTTGTTGTAACAGCAAAAGTTGTAAATAAAAATCATGGTTTGGGGATGAAGGTTCCATCTCGATTAATGTTTACAGCGGAAGAAAAGTACATCAATATTAGTAAAGAAAAACTGCCAAATCTGTTGCAAATCATTTAATTATTAATTAACTTTAACGGTGTAGAGTATATAGTAAAAAAATCAACCAACCAACCTGTGTTTCCATTTTTGCAACCATCCATCTGAAGCTTGAAATTTTTCAGCCTTAAGTTCCCCTGCAAAGTATAAGGCTTTCTCCTTGATTAAGATACCGTTGACAGGAACGTTTTCTGTACGCAGTTTTGCAAAACCACCGAAGCACAGCTTGATTTACTTGGTCGTATGTATCTACCTTAACTCTTTTGGTAGAAGTACTACCTTTCTGGAATGCTTCCACGATTTTTGATTTATTCGTTTTCCAAGTAGACAGCGTATTTGATAGAACTCCAAATAATTTTGAAACATCTTTGTTTGATTTGCCTTTTTCAAACTCTAACAGGGCTTTGTATTTGATTTCAAGGCTATGCTCCTTGTGTTGTCTTTTATTCGATGTTGCCATTTTGTCTGGCCCTTCGATCCAAAGCAATTTTTTTCGATCTTGACGTTTTTTTTTCAAAAATCAAAACATTCGAATGAAAATTCGAAATTCGAAAATAAGTTTGATTGACCTAAGGGCCTCCTTACATGATAAGAAGTCGAATTAGAGAGCGATTTATTCCCGTCAGGATCTAAAAATGAGTTCGACTTAGAGAGGTTTTTGAATTACAGAGCTTCGAATTACGGGAGGTCATTTATGAGAATTTCTTAAGGAAATTTGTCGGTGACTTTAGATTTTTTCGAATTAGAGATACATTCGAATTACAGAGGTTCAGATTAGAGAGAGTCAACTGTAATTACAACTACTTTATCAGGGTGAGTACGGCCTGCATAACAATAGAATAGAATAGAATAGAATAATATATAAAAAAATAAATAAATTAGCTACAAAGTAGTTAAATGAAATGAAATAGAGACTGGAGAGACCACCCCAGTATATATATCTAAACAAAGGAGGTGGCCACCAAATAGAAAATAAATAAAAAAAATACGAATAAATAAGTACAGTAGAAAATAGAGAATAAATAAAAAGTGTTGCATGATTACGGAGATACTTATTTCAAGAGAGAGGGAGAGAGAGAACTAATTGCATGTTAGGTAGTTTCTTAAAAAGAAATCAGTGACAAGCTGTTTAAGATGGTTATATGAAAGGGAAGCTAGGTCGATGTGTTTATAGGTAGACTGGAGATGATTCCTCCAAGATATTGATTGATATGTAAAAGAATTCATACCATAAAAGCTAGTGTTTATATTAGGTTTACAGAGAAATCCTGCTGACTTACCTCTGGTGTTGATGAAATGGGGTAATTTGGAAAAAGTGAAAGCACTATGCTATATGATGCATAATGCATTCCATTACATAAATGTTGATATTATTTTTTGTAATTTGTTATATAGTTACGTCCATCAACTTAGAAGAGTTTTCAATGTGTGTGTATGTGTGTGTGCAGAAATCTATAGTCACCCAAACAGACAACATCTCCAAAGTGTATATATAAGACATTTTATAGTTACCTCTGTGAAGGTGCATTTTTGTGCTACTTAAAATTGAATTAATCAACAATATTCTCTGTGTTAGTTGTAATGTAATGCACTTGTTATCAAGCAATGCACGCATAATGTTTACAAACCCTAATTATCACTTGAAATCCGGAATGTCTACTTATTCAGTATTTTTAGATGAACAAATTCCCTATGAAATCATTATAAGTCTAATTTTTATTTCTTTATAGTCTTGTCTTGTTACTCATGTTTCGTGTAATCTTTTATGTTTTCATGTCTGTAAAAAATTATTATTCACCATAGATAAATTTCATTTTTTTTAATTTTACATCAGCACTGACAATGATTTTTAAATCGAAAGTCTTTGCGAATTTGTTGTTGTTTTTTATGTTTTATTCTGTTTCTCTGCTTGGCCAGAAATCTCTTATTTTCTTAGTTTCAAATAATAAGCAGTTGTTTCGCTTACTATTTTATTTTCAAGGAAGTAAACAAAAATGTGTGAAAGACACATTGTCATGCATACAAGCACAGTATTTTTTAATATTGTCATAAATTCCTTTTCGGAATCATCTGCATAGGGAGAGGTTTACTTTTGAACTTTTTGTGATCATATAACACAAGGTCTGCATAAAATCTTTTGAAGTATATATACTCAAAAACAGCTTATTTGAAGACTTAGGAACTTATTTTAACTTTAATGCAAACTTTTTTAATGGAAATCAGATTTGTATTTACTTCAATTGAGAAGAAATCATATTTTCTTCGAAAAAGATCTCTTATAGCTAAGTCTTTTTTTATGTAAACTTAGTTTTACATATTCATTTATATACATAAGACATTAATAAATATTTGAGTGAATGCTTCGTATCTTTAATTTCTTTGATAAAGATTTTATTGAATTATAAGTTTTGTTGTAATGATGCTGCTGTATGCACTCAATTTTGAGATGGTAGCTACCTGTCTGCTTTTTCAACTGGAATGTGTTATTCTCTGAATCGCTGCCACTATTTTGACCTTCCTGCTGCAAAAGTGTTTTTCAATTTTGCTTCACAGTCCAACATTTTTCAACTTTGCTGAAATCACTAACTTTCAGGCCTCATGTCCTGTTGTTTCTATTAGTTTTGTGTGTAAGCATTAATGGTGCATTCATAAGTATTTGAATGAATGTGTTGTATATTTAATATCTATGATTGTTTTGAATTAAATGTTACTACAATGATATATATTGCTTTATGAACGCAATACCTCTTTCACATTTGAACTGGGGTTTCTTATTCACTGTCACACTAGTGGTATCTCATGAATTCCTATTTCGAGCTTCCTGGTGAGCAAAAAGGTTTTCGATTTTGTTTTACAATCCATCACTCTTCAACTTTCCTGAAAGCGCTGACCTTCAGGCCTCAGGGCCTCTTGTTGTTTTAAGTCTGCTTTTATCTCATTTCTCATTTTGTAATAAACGCCGCCTTCTAATGAACGTCGCTCTGTATTAAACGCCGCATCCAAAAGTTGGAGTTTTCAATGAACGATGCGGCGCTTCTTAGTGGAAATACGGTATATCTATATATAAATATATAATGTATTTTTTGTTATTCTAGGAAACGTGTTTTTTTTTTCTGCATAAGCTCTTATGAAAAAAATTCTTATAAAAACAACATACCTTAAGTGGATAAAATTTCACGTGGGTTAAACTTTGCAAATTTTCATTGCTTTCGCGTTTTTTCGCAAAAAATCGCGAAAATCGCAAAGTTTAATCCACGCGAAATTTTATCCACTTAAGGGCTCAGCGTACGTTTTCCATACAAATGCATGGCGTATTTTTTCCGTTATTTCTTTTAACCATTACGTTTTACCGTTACGTTAAGTAGCTAAAAATATTTTGTGAACTCGTGTAGAGCAATATATTTTCTTTCCAATAGTGTATAAAATGATATCTATACACAAATAATAAGGAAGAAATTATTCTGTAACAACGGTCAAAAATACGGACTTTTGTTTGCTTCCTTGAGGTCCAACTCACAAAGAAAAAGGTTTTTTACATGTTTTTTTGGTTGTACCGCTTCCTCAAAATTATTGAAAACAGAGTGTGCCCACGAATCTCAATTAATGGTTTTGTTCAGGAGAAAAATAGTTTGTTTGTTTTTTTCCAGACTTCTGCACTATTGGATAGTTGAAAACAATCACGGATTTTGAGCCAATCAGGAATTTTCTCTAAAATCGTGGCTACCCTTTTCGTTAACAGGCTGATGTAATTGGGGAATTAATCTTAAATAATTCCAAAAGTTTGTACCAAATTATGTATAATTATGTATAATTATGCTGACTCACTGGATTGTTTATGCTGATATCAGCTGTATAAAGTCTGCGAATGTACATTTTGTTAATTTAACAGGTATTTTTATCAGTTTTCCAAACTGGGATTATAGAAAGTGTCTGGCTGCCATGGGTGTTGCATATACATATTACAGTTGCCAATACACATTTGTTAAGTTAAAGTTATAGCACTAATACGACAATACTGATAGCTCTGGATTTGAATGAAAGATTTTTTAACTACCTGTGAGCGTGAAAGAAAATATTTGACTAATGTTTGTAAGAATAAATTTTTTTTCTTAGAGTTAGTAAAAAATGCAGTTGATTGCTCAGTTTGCCGTGTGTACTATGTTTCCAACGGAGAACATATAAAAAAAAAAAAACGACAGCCGATGACCTCACCGTTGGAACGATGTCTAGGATCTAAAAGTGTATTAGTATTTCAATTGGTAGAAATGGAGACGTACCTTGTGCAAAGCGTGTTGAAAATATGTGGGTCCAGGCCGTTGTGTAAACAATTGGAATTCGAACCCAAACTGATATATGGAAAAGTTCAGCATCCACATGACTGAAATCATAGAAACATATAAATTGATACATTCTTTAAAGAGTCAGAAGTAAATTCAGGGCTATTCAAAAAAGGTGGTAAATTCTTGTTCAATCATAAAGGTTCGTTTCATCATTTGAAATTTTCACCGTTTCATTTTAAACAAGAAACGCCAAATAGCAGACAAATAGCAGTAGCGTAAAATGTTTATGAATAATATTGAAAAAAAATTCAATCTACACATGCGCACGAAAAAAAGCAGCCAAAGATTGATTTTGATCAAAATTCTGTTAATTGTGTTTGCATATGTCATATTTCCTTCGATCAATCGGCGCGAGGGATTGATTATTTCGGCAGTGATCAGATTTACATCACATCATCATTTTTTTACTGAACTGGAATCGTTATCTCTTCTTTCAGCTCGCATTTCCGCTAGTCTATTATAGAAGGTGAGACACTCATTCGCCATGCCGCCAAAGCGCGTCAAAACAAGGGACATGAAGCTGCCATGGTCAATGGCATTGACCCGTCTTTTGTAAGCTCGTTTTTTTGCTTGCTCTTTTGATTGATAGGAAGCTTTGAGTGTCTGAGTGAAGTACGGTTTAGCAGTAGGGTTGAAAGCATAAGTATCCAAGTACGCTACTTGTCCCTTCACTTAGAACCCTCTGACAGCGGCATCAACTCTCGTCTCATCACCCTTTATGGCTGTGATCTTCTGCAGGACTGGTTCGACTGCTACGTCTTTGCAGCACTCACATAATATATCAGCAGTGACATTACGTATTTGGTTGTGTCTTATGACGATGAAACCACCTTTCGGATACGAAAGATCGTGATCTACACTGAATTTACCGCCACAGACACAATATGGAGATAGTCGCTTCAAAGGTATATTTGATCTGATGTAAAGGCCGTCCCAGAATGATACTGTATTGCTTTATCGGTAGCCTTGTGAACCAATTTAATGCCCCTTTTTCCATAGTAGCTTCTAGACACTTCGTTGTAATCGCGTCTGAAATCTTTGTTTTACAGGCAGCTATTTTCTCTTCATTGCACTTTTTATTTTCCTTGTTTAGCTTGCGAATCCCTTTAGCTTGCGATGTTTCAATGGTCTCGTTTCACCTTTATCACCATTTCTGTGGTTGCGCATCTTGAGTTTCTATATTCAGGCAAACTAAGATTTCTAAGCCACCTTATTTAACTGGTAGTGTAAATAAAAGCCTTCCATCGTCGTTGTATACGTAACCGTTCATGAGAACAGGAAGAAGAGTGCTACGAATGGCTAGCTCTAACGGTTCTAACTCATGTTCGATGTCTGGAATTATTCGCATCACATTTGTAATTCATGTTGGAATCCAAAGGCGCAGGCAGCACAGGCGCAATGTGGCAATCATTTTGCAATATCCGATAAAACTGACAATTCACGAATCCATTTACCTACTAACTCCGACAAGTAATTCTTTTTGTGCGCTTCACTTCCAACTGTTGCTCCTAAAGTTTTCGTCACGGGGTAGGCACACGAGAAAGGCGGACACATCGCTTTCGAAGTTAAACTCGGTAAGACGTTTTACCCGGGATACTACCATCACGTCTATATATTCGTAACAGGTACAAGTCAAAGGGCTTCTATATCCACTTAAAAAAAGTGAAACGAAACCTTTTGCTTCTTCATTAAAATGAGGGAGCGGTGATTTTGAATAAGGATTCATTACACAATATCACACAAAAATCTTTCATTGTAGCTTTCATAGTTTGCCTTTCCGTGATTTTATTTTTGACCGTCGATATCTTAGTAACATATATGTTTTGATCAGTTTTTCGAGCTTAAAACATGGATAAGATCTTTGTCTAAGAAGCGGTGATTTAATTTTTTGTTACAGGGTATGCCCACAGGCTTCTCACGTATTGGAAATGAAACTTGGTAGAAAAGTTTTATCCGGGAAGTATCCAAGCAACCTTATACATGTATTCCTTAATTTTTTGACAATAACAAGGATATCTGATGACAGATACGACATTTTTACATTTTTATTTTATTTTTATTACAGATATTCATGCAATATGCAGTTAGAATTTTACAACAGTTGTTACACCGTCAAATGTAGTAACTCCGACAAATGTAGTAACTCCGACAAATGTAGTAAACTTTCAACGCTAAATGTAGTAACTCCGTCATATGTAGTAAAATTCAACGACAAATGTAGTAACGCTATATGTAGTAAAGGTCAACGACAAATGTAGTAACTCCGACAAATGTAGTAAGCCTCCGCTATATGTAGTAAACCTTTACAGCCGCAGTTGTAGTTGTGGCTGAGGCTTAAAACTTGGCAGGTGAGATATTGTTAAAATTCTTAGGCCATATTTGGTACTGATGACGTCATTATGACGTCACAGGTACTTTCTAGAAAAGCAATTTCCTACTACAGTTGAAGCTCAAAACTTGGCACAGGGGATTGTTATATTACAAGAATTAAAATGCTTGGACCAAATTTGGTACTGGTGACGTCATTATGACGTCACAAGAATTTTCTAAAAAAGCAACTTCCCACCATATTTGAAGCTCAAAACTTGGCACAAAGGATTGTAACATTACAAAAATTAAAATGCTTGGACCAAATTTGGTACTGATGACGTCATTATGACGTCACAAGACTTTTTAGGAAAGCTACTTCCACATGTAATTGGAGCTTAGAATTTAGCACAGAGAATTATCACATTGCAAGAATTAAAGTGCTTGGACTAAATTTGGTGCTTATGATGTCACTATGACGTCACAGTAATTTTCTAGAAAAGTTACTTCCACATGTAATTGGAGCTTAAAACTTGGCACGGGGATTTGTTGCATTGCAAGAATTAAAATGCTTGGCACAAATTTGGTACTGGTGACGTCATTATGACTTTCTAGCAAAACAACTTTCCATCATAGTTGAAGCTAAAAAACTACGATGGCCCCGAAGGCTCATTGTCACAGGCGCATAAAAACATATTTTTATGGGCGCAACTTTTTTAAAAAAAAATTTTCACATATATATTTTTGTTACGCGCGCAATTTTTTTTCTCCTGCATTTTTTCTTACGCACGCATTTTTATTATGTTATAATCCCCATAAAAAAGAAGCACTCTCGCTGATGATCTGGTGTCGATTTTAGGCAATTTCGAGACTTGTTTGCACCACGCAAGCAGTTGGCGTCAGTGTGAACCAGTATGAAAAATCCCAATTAATCTGCACAAGGTCCATCCCATTTGCATTTTAATATAGCATTGCAATTTGAGAAGAGAGGAAAAAATATTGAAACAGCAGGCAACAGCGACGTACCTTTGCTGACACGTTTATCTCTATATCTGTTTATCTCTAACCCAACAGCCAGCATATAGAAGGTTTCTTGCTGTTCATTCTCTGTATTCCATATGTCGTCCATCCTTTTCTCTCCTTTCTTTCGCTATATAAGTCAGTATAAGTCAAAACGGGAACTTTAGTGAGTTCGGTTGAGTGAGTGAAGTTCCCTCCTCTGTGGATAGATTTGTGTAGTTCGATGTAGCTGGTCCAAATAATTTGTTCTTGGAATGTAACAATACCTCGTGCCAATTTTTATACTTCAACTGTGGTGAAAAGTTGCGTTTTTAGAAAATCATTGTGACGTCATAATGACGTCACCAGTACCAAATTTGGTCCAAGCATTTTAATTTTTGTAATGTAACAATCCTTTGTGCCAAGTTTTGAGCTTCAAATATGGTGGGAAGTTGCTTTTTTAAAAAATCCTTGTGACGTCATAATGACGTCACCAGTACCAAATTTGGTCCAAGCATTTTAATTCTTGTAATATAACAATCCCCTGTGCCAAGTTTTGAGCTTCAACTGTAGTAGGAAATTGCTTTTCTAGAAAGTACCTGTGACGTCATAATGACGTCATCAGTACCAAATATGGCCTAAGAATTTTAACAATATCTCACCTGCCAAGTTTTAAGCCTCAGCCACAACTACAACTGCGGCTGTAAAGGTTTACTACATATAGCGGAGGCTTACTACATTTGTCGGAGTTACTACATTTGTCGTTGACCTTTACTACATATAGCGTTACTACATTTGTCGTTGAATTTTACTACATATGACGGAGTTACTACATTTAGCGTTGAAAGTTTACTACATTTGTCGGAGTTACTACATATGTCGGAGTTACTACATTTGACGGTGTAACAACAGTTTCTTCTTAAATTGACTGCTCAGCTGAGACCCATGCGCTTTTTTGTGAGCACTGTGTATACAATGGTAAGGACATTTCTATAAGTTTGAAATCGTTAGACCATTATGATTCATTTTTCACGTGTTACTGCTAAAAATTGCTCTATATTGCTCTGTCTCATAAAACATTTTATTCGGTTATCTTTGTTTACTTTTTATACCGTCATTGAATCTGTTACATCTAAATGGTATATTCTTTAGATATCATTTATTTTGAGAGATAAAATATTATTTAGTCCATATTGATCCTTATCACAGTGGTTATATGTGTGTACGTAAACCATATGCTTTAAGACTTTGTCATTAATGTCAATCTTTTGGATTATGAATAGAATTCTTACATCGCAAACATAAAAAGTAAATGATCATGATAAAAAATTACCAAAATTAGCACATATAACTAGAATTTTTTGTTGCAAAGGGTATATGCAGTAAGTGTTTTGAATTTCTACGTACTATGGTGATTGTAGTAACAAGGGGTAGTGACAGTGACAGAGTAAGGTTGAAAACTGATCAACAACAAAAGGTTAATCGAAGAAAAAGTATATGGGGTGGAGGCAGTTAAATGGCAACATACATTTGAATATTTATTTATTAAAATAGTTAGAGCAACATAAAACATGAGTGATGCAGACAGACCGACATTCTTGATGTTCGAGCTGAGGAGGAAATTAAAAGGTCTTTGCGACCCACACGTGAAACTAGTTTAAACAAAAACCAAAAAACTAAAACTTGTCCTTTTCACTCTGCTTACAAAATATTGAGACCTTGAGTTTAGAAAAGAATTACTTCACGGGGAGAAAGTTTCGCGTTTTTTCGTTTCGCGAAAGTAAGTCCCCACGAAAAGGACTGACATGCGGATTCGCAAAAGTTTATCCCACGCTAAATGGCCTAGGAAGCCGATTCGCGACAGTTAAATTGAATAGAAAAAAAACAACCCACTTTCACGTGTTTTTCTTTCGACAATACAGTCTAAATCAACAAATCTCTGTCTTATTTGTCAGAATTTCAAAATACTTAAAGAAATAAATTGCACAAAAGCCGAAAATTGCACGCGAAATTCACTTTTCCAGTTGATCGCGAAAGATTATTTTACGCGAAATAGATTTAGTCACTCGTTCGCGAAAGTAAATCCCTTAAAGTTCGCGTTTTTTTCCCTCGCAAAACTTTCTCCCCGTAAAGTATCTTTTCATCTGTATTTTTTTAAAATCCATTTAATATTGATCTAAACCAAGAAACTTTTGTAAGTTCGAATGACACCGTATTGATTTCACATGCAGTTATGCGTGAAGCGTAAAATTTTTGGACACACGACGGCGGCGAACGCTTTGCATTTCAAACACCCCGCGTATCACGATTTGAATCACTAAACTCATACAGATTGACTAGCCCTGGATCCTTACCTGGCTCTGCAAAAAATGTGATGAAAGAAGATGAAAACAGTATGCGATTTAATTTGCGTAATTAAAAAAGTTTATGAAAACACAAGGTTATAGAAGAGATAGAGGAATAAAAACACATTAAAGAGAGTTACCTTAACTTCCAAAAATTGCCAATAACAAATTGACTTTTTTTTGTTACATGCAGGACATTGCCCCTCCCAAATTGATCCAATGCAATGTTGGCATTATCAGAATCAATCATGGAGACTTTTGAAATTCCATTCGTAGCAGTACCTCTCGTGAATGGAGTAGATTTGTCTGTTTTATTGAAGAATTGGAATGGTATGTGGATGTTTGGTTTTGGTAAGTGATAGTTTAAATCTAAAAACGTTATCAACGGTGTTTCATAAGTAATGGTCAGATTTACCATTCGTTGTCAGGTAATTCAAAAGGCATTATACATTAAGGTACTTTTTTGTGTATGTTTCTATTTGTTGAAAGAGATTAGCAAATATTATATTAGAATACGTAGTTGAAGGAAATTTTCGAGCGGCCCTACCAGATGTTAATCTGAAATCATCTTTTACGCAAACAATCATGTAATTGACGTCAAAATCAATACATGGACCAATATTTACTGAAATCCATGTTGTGTTGTCTGGATCCCATTCATATATGTAGTTATTTTCAAATCGCGCGTAAAGCACACCATTATAATTGATTTTAAACTGCACACATTTTCCTGGGTTTGTGGTTACCACTGTCCATTTCCATTCAGTTACTGCTACAACATCTTCATGTTGCACTATGCATTTACAATCAACTCCAATTGAATAATAAATCCCTTTGTACATTTGTATTCCTGTCACAGGACCGTCTGAAAGTTTCACCCAGGTTATTGTCGCTAGATCAGCTATAAAAAGAAAAATAATTTTGGGTTTTTATTAAGAGCTATTTTCTGCAGTATTTCTTCGATTTAGAAATCTCCCTATATAGGGCTAGGCGACAAGAGTGTTTATGAGACGTTTCATGTAATTTATGTCGATGATATTTTATTAGTAAAAATTCTAACAGCGTTTGAGTATATACCTTTCCATAGCTCATCGACATCCACACATATCAAGTGTGTTACTGTGAAATCTATGTGCGAACAATAGCCATTTGAAATTAACTGAAATGTTCCAGCCGTTACTTTATATATCTTGCCAGTAGTTGTAAGGCTATACATTATGTTTTGACTGGTTATATGAATCCGTTTATGGCTGACACTGTTATCGTACACTTCACTCCATCCATCGAATGGTGTTGTAGTATGCGTAAAAATTTTTCCACCGCGATTTGCTACCATGAACAAATCACCGCTATATTTACTTATAGTTATTGTTTGGACATATGGATGGGCAAAATCTTCCTCTTTGCTTGTAACTAGAAAATGGAAATATGCATAAGAGACTGTTCAAATACTCAACCCTGCAAATAGTTTCAATGAAATAAGTTTGAAAGGTGCTTACAAAAGGAACAATTGCATGGTAATCTTGTCAAATCTTGAGATACGCAAGAACATGGGTAACATGATTTTAGACGGTAACATGTGTTCACGTCTTCTCCAGTCTAAATGAAAATAGAAACAGATTGGTCATCAATGTTATTCTACGGGACATTTTGTTTTGTTCAATGCCATCACCTTCAATTTTAGCCTGTTTTGTTTACATTGTAAACGCTTGGATATATAAATAGAACATCCCCGAAAGTTTTTACACGCTGTATTGTGACCAAGTTTCATATTTAACCTCGTTTTTGTGAAAGTCGTTGTGCCACTAATTTCTTTTGCTGTAAAACCTTAATATTAGTCCCCAAAATTCTTAATTCTCATTCTAATAATAACTCGACCACAATGCAGCGTATAAACAAATACTTGAGGTCTATTCGCAATTTTATAATATAGCTAATTGGTCTGCGCGTTAAGCACCTGATCTTTCATTAGCGTTTGTCCTTCCGTCCGTTATTCCAGAATTTTTGTCCACAGTTCTAGCCTGGATTCCTCATTGAAGGCTGATACCACTTAAAAATAAGGGTGGAATAGAGGCTATTTGTTAATCGTGACTTAATTTAGATTTTTCAGATAATTTATAATTACCGCTATTTTATCAGGGTGAGTGTGGTTTAATGGTTTTAAGTCCGTCACACAGATATCGTTTTGGAAATAAAAGCTGAAGGAAGGTTTTTTCTCACCAGAGAAGTAAAGGAATGGTAATATTATCACCTTATATTATAATTCCTGAACCTGTTTTTATACTGTTCAGTTAGATTTTGTGTTTTGTGCTATATTGGTCAGACCTGGAGATAGAGAGAGCTCTGCTGCCTCCAAAACGACCTCCTATATATATATATATACATTACATCGGATATGTAATGTTACTTTTTATGTATTCATTCAAATGTGTCCATCAATATAGTCGAGCTTTCAATATTACTTTACCCTTTCTAAAATAAAAATTATAAAATGTTATGCACATAAAAATAAAATGTGTAGAAATTTATCTAGTCATCCACAAAAATAAACAGACGGCATCTTGAAGTTTATAAAGCATTTAAATACCCAAGTAAGTGTGTAGTGTTCTATAATCCGAAATGACTTTATCGATGATATTCCGTGTTTGTTGTAATTGTAATGTAGTATTTATCAAGCAAAAAAACGAAATATATATGTTTATAAACTCTACATCACTTTTTTTTGACATTTTAATGAACAAATTACCTATAAGGAGTCATTATAAGCAGAAAACTTCTTTACGTATTTAAAGTCTTGTCATTTTTCTTTTCAATTTCGTCACGTATTTTTAAATTGTTTTTTACACTCTCTCTGCCATGACCAGTAGTCTTTTTTGATTTTTTAATCTTTAAATAATCGGCAGTTGTTTTTGCATGCTTGTTTGCTTTTGAACTCTTTGTTATCATTACAATAAAGGTTTGCATGAAATTTACTTCAGAAGTATACTCTAAGCTTTTTCAAGGAATTGGTTATATACTTCTTTTGATTTTAATGCAAGCCTGTTTTATTCGCAATCCGATTTTATTTAATTCACTTCAGATATAGCATACGTAAAAATCTACACAAAAGTCAAACGAGACATTGATAAGTGATTGATATGCTTTGCATCTTTAATTTCTAGATAAACATTTTATTGAATTAAGTTTTGTTACAATGATACTGGTACATGGACACAATTTTGAGAGCACACCTGTTTGGTTTTTATCATTGAATGTCTTATTCCCACTATTATACATCACTATTACTTCAGTTATCTCATGAATTCCTATTTTGACCTTCCTGGAACAAGAAGTGATTATTCCATTCTGCTTCACACTCAAACATTTTTCAACTTTGGCGAAAGCGCTGACCTTCAGGCCTCTTGGCGTCTTGTTTAACATAAAACACCACAAATAATTTTTTTTAGCTTTTCCGTCATTATCAGTGCTATGATACAAATACAAGATGCATGATATACAACGATAGACAGAAACTATCCTGGGCAAACATTCATACTGGTTTTAATCTTGAAAATGACATCTGAAAAAGTGATGAGAATTAAAACACAGAATGGTCAACTGAAAGTATACCTAAGTCATAAAATGCGGAAAGTCAAGTAAGCCAATGACAGGTCAAAGTCGTATGGGGTCGTTTAGATATGGGAAACTATTAACAAGATATCATTGGTCAATGGTTTGAAAAACGTCACAGCGCTCTACCAGAAAGTGTTAGACCAAACTTTCTTCGAAAAACGAAACAACAGGCACCTTCCAAAATAAAATAGAAAGTATACTCGCTGTGATACATCAGGTAACAAATGATTTGATGTGCTGAAAGTATTACATTGAGACAGCTTGGAGCCACAACGAAATCTATAAGAAACTAAAAAGCTTTTTGGGGGGATTGCCTACTTTTTCTCTAGACTTTGAAATTTATTAAACAAACCATCCACCACAAAAAAAGGTAATTGTGTCTAAGAGTTTTAATAATTTCTGCCTTAATCAATCATATTCATATTAAAATTTTATCCTGTAAGAAATTAGTGCAATTTACGACAGCTGAACGCATCTCTCTGCTCGTAAATGCTCAAACGATGTTCTTTTCCACCTCCATATTTTATGTCTTAAAACCTTCAGAAAATACAGTGCAAGTATCGAGTTTAGTTTAGGTTAGGTTGTTTTTTTATCTTGTTTGAGGGATGACCAAACATTGTTTAAAAAGTATATCAGACGAAGTTTATCAAACTGCTATTAATCTTACTGATCCGGCATTATAAAAATGTTGTTTTAGAAGTACTACAGCATAGCTCAATTACCATTATCTTAATCTTTGACAACACAGAAGAGAACACAGTTCTGAAATATCCGGGCAGCCTACAATATTTTATTACACATATGATATTACACAAAATATTTTACAAAACATTAATCACAAGCAAATTTGACAATATTTGGTATTATTTTTCCACCTGGATGTTATTAGGAAACATGAAAATTTGATTGGTTTATAGAGTAACAAACATGAATCCTGAATGCTCAATATAAATGGCCGATTTAGATGTACACAAAATCACAATTACTTAAATTCAATTTAAAGGAAATATAATCCGTAACCTAAAATGATTGGAAACTTTCGGGTGGCTATAAATCCACCGACCAACAACCAGCTCACCGTCCATCGACCGTAGCTATCAAGCCATCAAATATACAAAAGGCTGTAGACTAAGAGTGCAATATGTCAATATGTCAGTGTTTTTTTTTTGGAATTGGCAAAAAGTGGCTTTTCCTTAGAGCTTAATTTTCATATTACGGGTCAAGTGTTTGTTGAAAGCTCGAATTGATTTTTAATAGACAGATGACTAAAGATTCCAAATGTTTTTCTTCGAATTTAAAAGCATGGGTGGTTTCAAAGCTACAGTCCTTAAGGTATAAAGCAACGAATCATGAAAATATTCCCTCAGTGTAATGAAGGAGATATTCCACTAGAAATATCTATCAATCCGCTGATGCTCGTTGTTTGAAATTTAGAACATCAATAGTTATAAGCAATTTGAATCAAATGAACTGGTGTTAGATGTTCTAGGGCACTTTAGAACGACATATCCATATTAAATATTTTATTAAGTACTTCATTGATAGTTCAATTGTTAGATTGCTCTGCAATTTAAGCATTTTCTAAATTTGGAAATGTGAAATTATATTCTGTTAAAGCTTTATCAAGACATTTTCTTTTGTAAGGAGCTCTCTGGGATTCCTAAGTTCCACTACAGTTTTAAAGTGAAAAGTCATTTTTGAATCTACCCATTTTCGATAAAATCCTTGAAAACGTAGTTGTCTCAATATAAATAGTGAAAATAAGAAGTAGCAGAAATAAGAATAATATAGCAGATTAATATATTTTTCATTTAAATGAAGTTGGACATAAATTGGAGCTTCTTAGGATAGAATATTATAATTAAGATATTATAATTACAATATTTTTCTAGAAATTAGATACTGAATCGTACATCTTTGTTGGCTCAAATTATTATCAATTTGGGTACATTTTTCAATAAGAAAGATTTTAATTTTCCACATTACCAAAGTTTTATAGTTTTATCATTGTGAAGAGCTTCCAAAGAAGGAAATATTCCATTCTTCAAAATAATCGAAATCGAAGTCTTTTTCAGACAGAAATTCATTTAAATGTGTATGGAATTTATCATCCTAAGATGCACTAGCTTTCCACAAGAGCAACGTTACTTTGAAATTATCTAAAATTTTATTTACACATTGTTGTACTACTGCTATTACGAAAAACTTCAACTTGTTTTTAATTTTTAATTTCCAATTGTGTGTGAATTATATTTTTGACTTTTCACGTCAAATTTATGAAGGAATAATTCATCCAAGAGTGCTCTTCGAAGGCTGATTTGAGAATTGACCTATCCAAGAGTTAAATTAGCCACTTAAGAAATAACAAATGTTATTATTTGTTTTTTATCGAGAAAACTAGAAATTCGATAATTATGGAATATGCCTTTCTTATCAGCTCCTAGAAACCTTGAAATTATTTGCAAAATGATAAAATACGTTTTAGTTTATGATGTCCGAACACAATGTACAAAATACAGACATTCACACATTGGTTTCAGATTCAGATTCAGATTTCAGATTCTCCCAAATTTTAACAATTGACTACTTTTCAACAGAAAAATAGACTTCCTTTTTCAAAGGACCACTTTTTGGCAAACACTGAAATATCCCGTTTTTTAAGAGACAATTGTACTGTAACATCTGTAGTATATCTAAATGATGGAAACCCAAAATGTCTAAGGAAATTCCAGTTTCAGAATTACAAAAAGCAAAGAAGGAATAATATTTCTTTACTTACGGTGTCTAAGTACACAAATCCTTCTCGTTGAATAAAATCATCACTTTCTTTCATGGATCGATCTTCTGGTAATAACTCACAAGTAAAGTTGTTATCATCTTCGTAATTCACAGATGAACAGTTCTTATTTCTCAAGCAATGTCTCACACATAACGCAGCACTTTCAACTCCATAATCTGTTTTAATAGGTGTTGTTGACAAAGCGATGCCCTTTGGGTAGTGATGACGAAATAATCCATATTTTCTGAGATAACCTCTCCTGATAATACTTGTAGTAGAACATACAAACAAATAAAAAACAACAATCTGAAAAGTTTTCATGATTTTGAAAAAAAATTCTACAAAACTGTTTGCTTAGTTACAAATTTCGATACATTGCTTGAGCTCGTAAGTAATGTGAATGATAAAATATATATAGTCATAAGGAGGTTTTTCATTTCAAAGTTACATTATCTTTAATGAATGAACTTATCGATATAATGATGAATATCGTAAATAAGGTTGATTCTCAGTGTGAATATAAGATCATGACCAAACCGTTTAAATAATTCATGTGCAGATCACACAAAATGATTTTTGACACAAAAATAAAGGTTTTAAAACCTGATGTTGAATTTTTTTATTGCCTTACTTGTTTATCTGTCCAGGTATCTCTGTATAAAAGTATGTGAAATATGTTAATATGAATAACTGCCCCCAATGAAAGCAACTTTTTCGCTAAGGATTCGAGAAAGAAAAAATCAGTTTTTCATCGAAAAGAGTTCAACCTAATCAGTAACCAGATTCTTCCATTTCTCTTTTGATATTTTCTTGCTAGTGTAACTCATGGTCACAGTGTATTTACTGCCAAGGATAACTCCCATATGTCATTTCTGTTGTAAAATCATTGAATTTTTAAATGCTTAGGTTATGTTGTGTTTGAGGTTTCCTATATGAATAATAAACTTTAGTTGTTGATTAATTTAAGTGTGGAACAATCCCCATTATATACCATTATGATCGTTCTATGAAACGCAAATCATGATTAATCATGATGATTATGACTTGTGTGTGGCATAATTTATGCCAATTTTACACCGACAGCCATATATGCTAAGGGAAAATGTTTTTGAAATGATGTCAAGAATAAACGAATTCTTTCACCATTGCGAAACAATTCCTCACAAGACATGAGATGTTATAGCACAAGTGGATAGGGGAAGTAAATAAGAAATGTTAGTGGAAAAATGTAGTGTATTACGAGACTATGCTCCTTAGAAATTTGCTTTGTGTAATTTATCATATACTTATGACAACATACCAGATTCCTCTTCGTGGTTGAAATATTTATCATGTGTTCAGCTTCCACTTTCGATCCAATTTCCAGGTGAGTTTCCAACAGCTCACATTGTTGCAAGTCTTGAGATGGAGTTGACCAGTAAGAAAGATAGTAAGAAACTGGCTTTGGACCTTTAAAAGGATAATATGCTACTCCATTAATTCTATCAACTGATGGAATGACACATTTGGTTGGACCAAGCTTATCCAAAATAACTCTGGCATACCATTTCCTAAAAGATATATTTGAAAATATATGTTAGATGTGGTTAATGATTACTTCAATTAGCGGGATTCGGAAAAATCATGTTTCGTTTACACGAAACTATTTTTCTATAGATTTGTAGGGAATTATATACAACTTAATAGAGTTGTTCGTGAATTTTTCCCTACAAAGTCATTAGAAACTTCACATGAACACTTGAAATAAGCGTGCCAAGTAATGATGTTTCATTTGATACAACAAAAGGCTTTAAATCTCTGAGTTACCGTTTTAGTAGAACAGTTTTAAAAAAATTCTCACAAGTGATTGATTTTTTTCGTGTAACAGGCATGTCGAGTTTACGAATCTCCCTTATATTAAAGCCAACTGTGACTTGGCCGCTGTTTTGTGGAAAGAATGGTCATGAGGATAGCTCTTTCACTTTATGATTATTTATTTCTGTACATTAAGGGCAAAAAACACATTTTCTCAACAATAGACCTTTCCCGAATTTCTGTTTAAACGCCGTGTTATAGCCTAGCCTCTAAGTTTCGCCTCTTTTTCAAACCCTTAATTACTTCTAATTATTCCACTGGGGAACTGAAAGAACGTGTAACTATTTTTTACTGAAAACATTATGCAATTAGAAAAACAGTAAAAAACATAGAAACGAGGCGAAACTTGATAACTAAGCATTAACTCGGCATTTAAACAGAAATTCGGGAAAGATGTATTCCTTGGAGTTTTTAATAAATATAATAGCTTTCAGATTGTATCGCGACTCAATTGGAAATATTGCCACATGTACACTTACAGGGGAACATGCACAGATAATTCCTAAATATATTTTTGAGCTTATTATACATATACTGACGTGTGTACACGTGTGTTGCTCAGAATCATTTTGTTTATTGCTTATTAAAAAGCGAGTGAGTGAGACATAGTAGTTTCACGAAATAGGCGAATGTCAGTTTTCGATTTTATTCATCATCTTCATCATCCAACTTTTGTGTTGCTGTTACACGGTGGTAAACAATTATTAGCTGACTTCACTTTTTTTCCAGTTGCAAAACATAGATCAAGGACTGAATTTATTTCATATCTTTTTCCTCATTTATTTTCATATTATATTATGTTTTTTAGGAAAGTCCTATGCTAAAACTGCTTAGACATTTTCCGCATTACTTTTGTGTTTTTTAGTGAAAAGACAAGGATTTTGAAGCACAGCTTGAAATCTGAAATTTTGCCAACCATGCGTTTTATTTTGGTATTTATATATATACCGTAAATCCTCCAATAAACGCCCCCCTTCTTTTTAACGCACCCTCGAATAAATGCCGCCCTTTAAAAGCAAAATACTATTTAGACGCCCCCTCTTATTAACGCCCCTCTAATTAACGCCCTCTAAGAAGGGGCGTTTATTAGAAATTTTACATTTTCAGCAGAAAGGGAACAAGGAACAAGGAAGAAACAAACTATTTAGAAATAACATATCACATATAACATATATATTGTTTTTTCAAATATTTTGTCATCATACAAAGTATGGAAATTAGCGATAAATTTTTTTTTTCTTGTGATGAACTTCAAGAGTCTTAAATTTGTCCTTTCGCTTGCTTAGCTGCTCGTCCAATACCGTTGAAATTTTTTTGTTGCAAGTGTAGCAGTCAAATTTTGCGGGAACTACTAACCCGATCTCCCTTTTTCGCTTTCCAATGACAGTCACTTTTATGACGTTTACTGTGTCAGCATTTAGGAAATGATAAAGTAAACTAGACTAGCATGTAGCTTTAGCTAAAAATGCCCCCGCGCTCAAGCATTCAAATTTGTACACACAGCAAGCTATACATAAACAGCGGAAACGAGAACAAATTTTTGGCCGAAAAAAGAATGTTTGGGTTAATTTGGGACCTGACATAAGGCAAAGTTATGTGCTTAAATATTTCGACAAAATCAGTTTTCGGCATTTCAAAACCAACTTGCAATATGCAAACCAAATAGATCTACACTTAAACAGATGAAAATATGCACAAAACTTTGTTACTTTTTGTTATCTCTTAGGTCTAAGTTACACTGACGCTGATATACCTTTCAAAAATGTAAATAAGGCTTAACAAGTATCATCAGAAAGTATTTGCTACAAACAAGAGAAATGTGTGAATTGAAACCATGGATACATACCTTTTACGGACAAAACTTAGTCGGACAAAATTTTAGTCGGACGAAAATATTAGTCGGACAAAATTTTAGTCACCTCCAAATATTTTAGTCACTTTTGTCCGACTAGTAATTTTGTCCGACTAAAATTTTGGTCCTTTTCTAAAATTTCATAACTTACTTAATTTTCGATAAGGATAATCGAAAAGTATGCGGAAGTGCGCCGATTACTCTAAGTTCTAGGTGTGTATAGGAAAATGAGGGAAAAGGCATATTTAATAAAAACAGTTTTGCCAATGTGAAAAACATATGTCCAACAAAATCATCATATCTCGACGGCACAATTTTGCTGTTGGAAAAAAATCCTAATTAAAAGGGTTGTAGTATAAATTTATTTTTCAATTTCAATGTCATATTCCTGGTCAGTATAAAAATCTGTTTTGGTTACTGCATTGGCTTCAGGCGTTTCTTCTATTATGACTGTCTTCTTCATTTTGTTTTGAACTACCTCGCTATCACTTTCATCGGAAGTTTCTGTTATTACCGGTGCTTTTCTCTTTTCCTGTGGATTCCTTCCTGGAATAAGTGAGGCTATTAAAAACGTCCAATCTGTTTACGAAAGGGTCGAGAATCCCTTTAGAGCGTAAAGAATAAACAATGAACATCATGAAAACGAGCGTTAATATTATTTATCAAAAAACTTTACCACTTTAGAAATTGTTTATTTATGACTAAGTCATGTAAAAATATTGTATTCGTTGGTGAGCAAAAAGAAAAGTCATAAAGAAATTATAAATATTTAAAATTTTGTAATTAAACTGATAAGAGGAAGAATTCTGAAAAAAAGTGATTTGGACCAAATATTTAGTCGGACATAATAATTAGTCGGACAAAATTTTAGTCGGACAAAATTATTAGCCGGACAAAATTTTAGTCACTTCCAAAAAATTTAGTCACTTTTGTCCGACTAAGTTTTGTCCGATAAGGTATTTTATAATTTTTATATATTTCCTCATAGGGCGAAATATATGTTAGAATCGGCATTTTCCTTCTCCTCCTCCTCCTTCTCCGTTCACTTTTATAGCCACAGTTCAGTATTGAATTCTGGCCTAGCCAAGGTAGATAAGAATAGAGGCTAGTTTTCAGTAGTGTTGTACGCCATCTTTTTTTAGTCAGTGCAGTAAGACAGTGGAAGATTTTTGCTTTCTGCTAGCTTTTTTGAGATGATTCAAAACGTTAAATGATGGAAATAAATTCTTTAAGTGTTGTTCTAAAAAGTTTTGCAAAAAAATTTTGAATGGACATGTGAAAACAGAGAATAAACGTGATATCAATGTCATGGATGTTTTGTTTGGTTTTCTCTGATAACAATGTATCTATACCTATACAATGATTGGTAATTAAATGCTTGGAAAGCATTGAAGCTGTAATTTCAGTGCAAAGGCGAAAATTCATTATCAAAAAGCCAGGCTGAAGATTTATTTTTATGAAAACATGCACACAATCATCATGATGAAGAAGGAAACCCTTTTTTCTTTGTGGAGAACAACACCAAATCAAAAACTGCATGTGGAAACGTGATGTTGTATATGCCAAAAGGACTTTAGAAGTGCAATTACGTATAATATTTTAGAAAAAACAAGTGTGTTACCTAGTCGTTCAACCTAACAACAGAAACAGTTCGCTATGAATGAATTCCATGATCACGTATATACTGTTTTGATATTATATACACCTTATGAACAACGAATGTAAATCAAAACACATTCTAATACAGGGTGATTCAAAAAAAATGGCACCTCTAGACTTTTTGACATAACTTTTTTTCTGTTTGTCAAATCGCCTTGAAATTTTACATGCTTTCTCCCTAGTATATTTGTAACAAGTGTGCAAAGTTTCAGCTTTATATGTGAAGTATTTTTGAAGTTACAAAGGGTAACGGTAAGATAAGGTAAGGTTTATTTTGACGTCAAAAAGGATGCGCTTTTAAAACGATATTCAAGCTTTAGTCAGGGCGCTGAGACGTAAAAAAAACTGGAAACGAGAGGGACAAATTATTTTTAAGTGAAACTGGTTCGGTAGATTGTACTGATCACGAAATTCTTTACCGGACAATCTGAATTTATTTAAGGGCCATTTCCTGGACCTATATTGGTTTTGATGACGTCATCCATAGGACAAAAAATATAGTTCACCTAAAATTGTTAATATATATACCATTCGATAGCATTTTTTGAACTGAACAAAAGTTATGAAAAGGTCATCTAGAAATTATCTGTCTATGCCGAATTATACATGATAGAAAGTAGTTCTATGACGTCATCGCTTATGAAGTTTTTGAGGAATTGGAAGAACAATTCTGAATGAAATTCACGGGGTAAAGATCAACACAACACAACGTTATAAGTAAACAAAATATGTAAACTATTCAGTGTCGCTATCAAACTCATCACTGGAATAACGATCATCTTCCATCGGAAAAAAGATTCTCGCAGTTCACGCAGTTACATAACTCGGAGCACTTCAAGCCATGCGATCTGCAAACAACTGAACGTGCTTTTTAGTGCAATATTTTCCTCCATGTGCATTAAAGATGATATCTTGGCAGAGGCTATCAATAACTCGTGTCTTTTTGTTAGATACAGTTGTTCTGCTACTGACCAATATGTTTCGCATTAGCCTTTAAGGACGATGGAACGATTGTAAAAAATTCAAGTAAAGAGTTTTCAAGTAGATTCAAGTAAAGTGAAAGTTGGTGACAATAAATGTATTTCCTCGCGAATTACAGCAGCGACTTCGCATATCTTATCGTCAATGGACAATCACGACTTTTCAAATCTCCTTACATAGGATTTCGACAATTCGCCCTTTCTCTTCGTTTTTTTTAAATAAGAGCGATTGTCCATACTTTTGTCGCCAACAGTCCACTTCATCTTTGTGACATTAAATAATTCGATGATATTGGAACTCAAGAGATACAATGCTCTGCCAATCTTTCCCAGAAACATCAGTTAGCAAACTGTTATTGTCATTCCTTATTGTGAGGTAAACGTTGTAGCAGCAGTCTCGGTCACACACTTCCCTAAATCCTCATATCCACCGCCTCGTTTGGATGTTTTTAACACCACAGATACAGCAAGTAGTTACACACAAAGTATACGGACATCATCCATGCCGCATTATTCGAAGTAAGGATTTCTGAGAATAAAAGACGTTTGAACAAACCATGACCATCTCTCTTTCTCTCTTTATGCTAAAGTTGACGCTGGTTGACGGGGGGAGGGTGCTACAACTGTTGACGTCAACCTTCACAATTTTCAAAACCTTGACTTTTCTAATTAAGTATGAAAATGTTTACACTGAATGTGATCTTGATGTGGTCCGTCGTGGCGTGGGAAAGTCCTTCCGTATTGTTTTTGTTGGCTCCGTTGTTCCGTTTTTTCGCTCACGTGATGTACGAACGTAAAACAATAAGCACAGAAGGAGACAACCTCGAACCCAGGGTCTCTTTGCCGCTATCCGTATATCGAAAAGGATGGAGATGCAGATGGAGATTGATCAGAGAAAAATTACACGAAGATCATTGCAAATGTTTTTACGTCTAATTAAAAATGCGTAAGAAACTAAGATACAAAAGGACCAGTGGGCAACCTCGTACCCAGGGTTTCTTGCCTTTTCGATATACGGACGCCGCCGCGCCGTCCGTATATCGAAAAGGCAAGAAACCCTGAGTACGAGGTTGGACCAGTGGGGTGGAGATTGTTGTTTTTTTTGGAGTGGGAGGAGGATCTCTTCTCAAACGATGACCTCAACTGAGGGGGAGGGCAGGGGGCAACGCAAAGTTGACACAAGTTGACAGACGGGGGAGGGGGGAGGGGTGGTCAAAAATCTTGAAAAAATGGTTGACGTCATTTGTGAACAATCCCTAATTAAGAATTTACATTGAGAAATGTTCAAATTAAAAGAAATGTTCTAAAGTTATATTATCAAGTAGCTTTTTAAATTTAATTTACAAGTTTACAATCGATAATAATATCGCTTCATTTTTCCTTGTTTCATTATAAACCCCCGTCTTTCAAATCGAATGTAAAATAGAAATTGACATTCTAAAGAAGCTATCACGAAAATATGGCGTCAAAGATGTGGATTTTTAAAGCATGTTTTTAATCACACATTTTCGACCTGGATAGCTTTAATAAATAAAATAATTTTGTCCGGTAAGGTTTTTCGTGTTGCTTTATAGGTGTATATCACATCTATCAAGCTTTTAATTTGTCCCCCGATTTTGCATAGTTATTTGATTTTTTTACGTCTCAGCGCCCTGACTACTTCTACGGCTTTACGGATTAAAAATCAACTTTTAAGTTGGACAAATCTTGATCAATTCTCGATCTTGCAAGGGGAGTAAAGATGCTCTTGCATTGCAAGAACTAAGACTAAGATGTCATTGCAGTGCAATAACCAGTAAAAATGTCAAACAGGACGCTATCCTTTCCCAGTTTCAAAATGCCGTTCAGTGAAGAGGACAAGATCATCATAAAGCATTATCGCATTGATAAGAACTATGGTGTAAAGAGATTGTTGAGTGAGTTCCCGAACAAAGGCTGGACAAAAGGAGGCTTGAGACATTTGTTGACAAAAATCGACAAAACTGGAGATGTCAAGCGTGTGCCTGGGAGTGGTCGTCCACGAACGGCGGTGACAGAAGAGATCGCAGAAGAAGTTGAAGAAATGATTTGTAGCCAAGAAGAATTTCCTGGGACCCACAAAAGCCAAAGAAAGATTTCTGAAACGCTCAACATTTCGCAAAGCTCGGTCAGCAGAATTTCAAGTCAATGTTTGGGTCTCACTGCATACCGTAAGACCAAGGTTCAAGATCTTAGCGATTCAGATAGGGAGAAACGTGTTGTAAGAACTAAACGACTTTTGAGAATGATGACAAAGGAGAACATTGGAAAAGCCTTTTTTACAGATGAGAAACTTTTTAAATTAAATCAGCCAAGAAATACCTAGAATGACAGGGTTTATGCAGTGAACAAGAGCGATATCTCTTTGGAAAGGATTGCCGTCAAACGAAAAACTTTCCCGAAAAACGTCATGATTTCTGTTGGTGTTTCAAAACTTGGGAAAACCTCCGTATTTTTTGTTGAAAAAGGTGTTAAAATAAATTCAGAATATTACATGCGTGAAATTCTTGATGAAATGCTACCCGAAATGAGTGCTCTTTCTGGTGGTGATTACATTTTTCTTCAAGACGGAGCACGATCACACACTTCGAAGGCTTCTATCGCTTATCTGGATGAAGAATGTCCTTGTTATGTCAAACCACATTTTTGGCCTCCGAATTCTCCAGATCTCAATGTTTTAGATTTTTCTGTGTGGGGTGATTTTGAATCGAAAGTGTGGAAGCACAAACAGTCTGTAAACTAAATCAAGCCAGGACACAAACTTCTACTTTTCAGCTATGTACTATTATTCTTACAAATTTATATTTTCATAACCGAAATCTGTTTTTTTTTTTATTCAGGAAATACAGATTCGCAGGCCCATTAGTGCCTCTATGAATCGCTCGTAATTAAGTCCTAACTTAAGCTTCTAGAGCTCCATAGTGTCGGTTTTCTTTTGTTACTTCTTAGTGTCGTTTTTATTTCATTACTTCTTAGTGTCGGTTATTTTCGTTACTACTTTGCGTTGGTTTTCTATCGTTAGTTCTCAGTGTCGGTTTTCTTTCGTTACTTCTTAGTGTTGGTTTTCTTTCGTTACTTCTTAGTGGTGGTTTTCTTTCGTTACTTCTTGGTGTCGTTATTCTTTCGTTACTTCTTTGTGTCGGTTTTCTTTCGTTACTTCTTAGTGTCGGTTTTCTTTCGTTACTTCTTAGTATGGGTTTTCTTTTGTTACATCTTATTGTTAGTTTTTTCTTTCGTTACTT
Source organism: Turritopsis dohrnii (assembly GCA_027922465.2). Classification (NCBI taxonomy): domain Eukaryota; kingdom Metazoa; phylum Cnidaria; class Hydrozoa; order Anthoathecata; family Oceaniidae; genus Turritopsis; species Turritopsis dohrnii. The sequence continues at coordinate 98,724 of BQMF02000441.1, read as the reverse complement.
TTTAGTGTCGTTTTGCTTTCGTTACTTCTTAGTGTCGGTTTTCTTTCGTTACTTCTCAGTGTCGATTTTCTTACGTTACTTCTTTGTGTCGATGTTCTTTCGTACTTCTTAGTGTCGGTTTTCTTTCGTTACTTCTTAGTGTCGGTTTTCTTTCGTTTAACTTTGTTGTTGAATTTTCTTTCGTTATTGACTTGTTAGTGGTGGTTTTTGTTCGTTTTCATTTTTTAACTTCATAGACTTTATTTGGTATTTATAAAACTTCTTTGTGTATTTTCTCTTCTTAGTTATTTCCGTTGTGCAGGCCTTTTCGGTATTTTTGTCTTTTTTTGCAGGAGAAGGTCAGGAAGACTTTCTCCTGCTCCACAAACACGTCTTGTCGCGATGAATCTAACGTCAAATATGATTTGGGATTTAAAATAAAGATCTCTTTATCATCTCTTTACCACCTAATAAATAATGTGTGAACATATTTTTTTGAAAAAGTTTATTCTGAAAATATATATGCTTTGTTTTGTATATAAGAACAGTTTTATAAGAACACAAGCCTCAGATTTAGCCAAAAATAAGAACAACATTAAGAACAACCTGTGACTCAACTCACTGTTCCAAAAATCAAGAACAGCCTGAGCCTGAATTTTTGTGTAAAATAAGAACTGTTCAGGATGTGAATTTTTTCTCGAGCAGTCGTAAATAGTTTCGAAGTTTATTATTTTCATATTCAGGCTGGAAAAGCCTCAAAAATAAGAACAGCCTCAGGTCAGCCTCAGGTCAGATTTTACTGGTTCTTTATAAAGAAAGGGTGTACTTGAATTTAATTTTATAAATTGTCATTTTAAGCCCTCCTTTTTTTGATACTCTTCCTTTCTTCAGAGATTGGGTTTTGATTGCCTTTGATAGCTATTTGTTTATATGTCTATCTCAAAGTATTTTTAATATTATATATAAGTAGTATTGGCATTAGGTTTTCTTTTCTTCTTTTGTAAACCTGTATACAAATTGAATTGTATGTTTTAGTTTTATCCGAATTACAAAAAGCAATTGTTATTGGATTTCTGCGAAAGCAAGAAATACTTTAAAACCGGCTTTGTTTTTCTTTTCTTTTTTTTTTTTTTCTGCTGTCCAAACCTAGCGGTTTTTTGAAATTTCGTGTGTGCGCTTACATGAAACTTACGCTTACCACGCATGTGAGGGTAGAAACCATTTTAAATTTTCTAAAGTTTCTTGAAAATGATAGATATGGGTATCTGAAGATAAAAAAAGAATTTTCATAGAAGAAACTTATAATTATCTTGAACTGTGATCATTCTTTTCTAATTAAAAAGAAGTTTTCAACGTTTTGTAAACAGAAGAGTCAAAAAGAAAAAGGTAGCCATTTGTTTGTTTTTATAGAGAAATGTTTTGATATTCTTTAAGCCTAAATTCAAAACATCTTCGTTTGTTTTGTATATGAGCTGTTACGCTTTTAAGCTCTGGATACTTTGGCTCAGCTTAGTTTCCTCTTCAGCTCCAACATAGAAAATTTGTGTTTACCCTGCCTGCACCACTTACTTGTTTTATTGTTTGATCAGTTTTTAAGTTATTCTGTCAATGTCCCTTATTACGAGTGACTAATCACAATAGCAAATTAAAACATCTGTAAAACAACTGTCTGTAAATTCAAAAGATACATCATGTAACAATACAAAACTTTCCTTTCAGTTACATTATATAATTATGTTATGTGTGTGCTTTAGAACATATATAAGTATATATATAACTGTTAATGATCAAAATTATTGTTTACTTTTTGTGTTTGAAATATTGATAATTCCATTTGTAATTAAGAAGATTGACGGTACATATCAAATGCTTAAAGAACATGATTTACATACGTAATCACTGAATATCCGAAAAAATCAATATAAACTTAATATTATTTCGTACCCCCAAAATAAAGAATGTTTTATGTCATTCAGATATAGTTAAGTTTATCAGTGGTGTATATACGTATACAATAAAGTTTCGCATAGTGTCAACTATATTTTCGCAATGCCCTTGGGTGCATATGAAATCAGAGATGCAATGTTATGTCGTAAAAATCATTCAACCTTTTTTTGAATTTCTTCAAGAATTTTTATGTACAGGTCATGAATGATAACTCAGATCAAGAATGTTTGTAAGTGCTTTCCGTATTACTAATCAAAACAAACTACAACAGTTATAATGTTGGTTTTGGTCTATGTGGATGTATTTTGCATGGCCAAAATCTGCATGCATTTTTGTGCTTGTAATTTAGGAAGTCTGCTAGGAAGATTGACACCAAGTATCAAATTCAGAAATTCAGAACTTTTACAGTTTATGAGTTACGTGCATATACATTGTGATATCTGAAAGGATCAATATATCTTTGATATTATTTCTTATCAACAAAATAAAGAATATTTAATGTCATTCAGATGTAATCCAGTTTATTAGCAGTATACTATAAGTCTCTCATAGTGTCACTTATCTTTTGACAATGTCCTAGGGATTATATACATTAGAAATGTGATTTTTTATTTTGGAAATCACATAACCTTTTTCAAATATGTCATATGCTTTTTCTTTCATATTTCAGCAGATTTTGGCAGAAATCCTTTTGCCTGTTAAGGCATCTTGTTTTGAATTACATTGTTTCCTTTGATTTTATGGCATAAAGGATAAGGAACTTGTAAAGAGTCAGCAGGAATAAAGATTTATTATGACAGAATTGCTTTACACAATGTAATTTCAGTCATAGATTTTACCTGTGACCATAGTAACTTCACAGTCACTTTTTAACTTCTCCGCAAAAATTGTAAGAACATCTTCATTTCAGAATTAGTTCAAAATAAGTTCTTTTCTGGTATTAGATTCAATTCTACGCTGTGGACATTTTTATCTGAGATTCAGGCTTATGAGTTATATCATTTTAATTATTTAGTGATACATTTTTCTTATGGTTATCAATGCGTACAATATTGACAAAATTTTCGTAACTTACGGGAAATATATAGTCGCATTTTTGCGAATCTTGTTATATATTTCCCCATAGGGCGAAATATATGTTAAAACCGGCATTTTCCTCCTCCTCCTCCTCCTCCGCCTCCGTTCACTTTTATAGCCGCGGTTCGGTATTGAATGTTCGCCTAGCCAAAGTAGATAAGAATAGAGGCTAGTCTACAGCACGCCATTTTTTTTCAGTCAGTGCAGACGAGCAGTGGAATTTTTGCTTTTTTTCTGCTAGCTCTTAAAATGATTCAATAGCTGAAACGTTAAATGATGGAAATGAATCGTTTTAGTTGAGTGTTGTCTTAAAAAGCTTTGTAAAAGCTTTGAATGAACGTGTAAAAGCCTGAAAAAATTGATGTATCAATGATGTTTTGTTTTTGTTGATAACAATGTTATGATGATTGGTAATTAATTTGCTTCGAACAGCAAACCATTGAAGCTGTGGTTTCAGTGCAAAGGTGAAAATTCATTATCAATAGCCAGGCTGAAGATTTATTTTCCTTTTACACCCTGATATAATGTAGCCCAACTGAACTGAAAGCACGATGATGGATGTAGCAGCCATGGAAACCCTTTTAATGTGGAGAACAACCAGTTCAACCAGTTTGTTAATTCAAAAAGTACATACAAAAACAGCAAGTAAAAACATGATGTTGTATATGCAATAAGACGTTCAGAAAACCAATTACGTATAATATTTTAAAACACAGGATTGTGACACATAATAACTTGAAAAAATCTGGTCGAGTGTGCTTCCCTGGATAGTCATTTAATCCAACAACAGAAACATAGTTTACTATGGATGAATTCCATGATCACGTATACTGTTTTGATACTGTATATCATATTTTATTTTGCAAAATTTAATATATGTATATACTGTCAATTTTTCTGTATGAACAACGAACGTAATTCAAAACACAATACATATGACAGTCTGTAAATTAAATCAAGCCGCAACACGAACTTCTACTTTCAGCTATGTAGTGATTTGGTTATGGATATGTATTTTTACTACCAAAGTTTTTTTTTTTCCATTTGGGATTTATATATGAAGGTCATTTTTACCACAGAATAAACAATGAGTTTGAACAAATATTTTTGAACAGAGATGTTTATTCTGAATACTTGAATTTGGTTTTATAAATTGTCACTTTAAGCCCATCTTTTTTTTAAAATAACTATTCTATCCTTAATTTGAAATGTTACACGTAATATTTGTTAGAAGAGATTTTGATTACTTTTGATAGTTATTTTCTTCCGAAAGTATACTGTGGTATCAAAATTAGGTTTAACAATTTCCTTTTCTTCGTTTGTACAGAAAACCTGTATACAAATTTGATTGTATGATGTTGTAAGATTTCATTAGAGTTACAAATAGGAAACTTGTCAAGCTTCTGCAACAATAAAGATCATACATATTATATTATGATGAAATTGTCTTAAACATTGATGGTGTTGTTGGTATACAGTTGTTTAAGGGAAAGTATTTGTCGCATTTAGGTCTTATAATTTTTAGCTACGTGTCCATAGTAACTTCTCGGTCACTTTTTAACTCCGCAGCAAAAACTTTTAAGAGAAACCTTATCGTTTGGCCATGAACAACTTCATTTTAAGTTCAAAGTAAGTTTTTTTGTGTTATTATCAGGTTGATGGTAGTTATACTGTAATTATTTAATGATACATTTTTCTCATGGTTATCAATGTACACACAATAATTAATAAAATGTTTGCAACTTTGGGGAAATATATAGGCGCATTTTTGCGAATCTTGTTATAATTGCCCCCGCAGCGAGCGTAAGCAAGCGAGAAGGCATAGTAGTTTCACGAGATAGGCGAATGTCAGTTTCCTATTTTGTTCTTCATCATCATCATCATCATTCATATTACTTTTGTGTTGTTTTTGTGAAGTGAACGACAAAGATTTTAAAGCACAGCTTCAAATCTGGAATTTTGTCCACAATTTTTGTATATGTTTTAGCTCTAAATCTTTCATTCAATAAATTTTATTCAATGCACTGATTTTTGGCGGATCTTGCCTTAAAAAGATTTTAAAATGGAGAAAGAAAGAAAAGTGACCAATTTTTTGAGGGGGGCGACTAAAGATTTTAATTGGATTTCTGTGTATGCAAGGAAAGCCTACAAATTGTCGTTCTTCGTGATTTTCTTCTTTCTGTCCTCCAAAAATCATGAATCAAAGTTTTAAACGCAGATTTCTAAGGATTTTTCGCTTTAATTTTTTTTTTGAAGAAGTTTTTTTTTCTTTTGCCTCTTACAGAATTTCTTTAAAAAATCTTAATCTTATTATAAAAATACGTATCCATGGTTTTAGTTCACACATTTCGTTTGTTTGTAGCAAATACTTTCTGATGTTACATGTTAAGCCTTATGTACACTTTTTGAAAGGTATATTAGCATCAGTGTGATATAGGACTAAGAGATAACAGAAAGTAACAAGACTTTGTTTGTTTTTGTTTCCGTTGTATAGCTTTCAATGTATAGCTTGCTGCGTGTACAAATTGGAATGCTTGAGCCCGGGGGCATTTTTAGCTAAACCTACATGCTAGTTAAAATAAGATTTGTTAAAAACATTCTGTAAGAGCCAAAAAAAAAACTTTTTCAAAAAAAAATTAAAGCGAAAAATCCATTGCGTTTCAAACTTTGATTTAAAACAGAAATAGCCAAAGTTTACAAAAAAAAAACAAGAAAAAAATATATAGGTTTTATTGATCATGATCACACCAGGTTTGGAAGAGACAGTCAAGGAAGAAAAAGACGAAGAACGACAATTTGTAATATGGCTTTCTTGTATACACAGAAATCCAATTAAAATCTTTTGAAGGGGAGATCCGCCAAAAATCAGTGCATTAAACAAAATTATTGAAAGAAAAATTTACAGTTAAAATATATACAAAAATAAAATGTATGGTTGGCAAAATTTCGGATTTCAAGCTGTGCTTCAAAATGCTTGTTCACTTCACTAAAACAACACAAAAGTAACACGAAAAATGTCTAAGCAATTTTAGCATACGATTTTCTTAAATAACATAGTATAATATAATAATAAATTAGAAAAGAGATACGAAAAAACATTCTGTCTCTCCCACTTACAATACCATGTTTGAAACGGGAAAAAAGCAAAGTCAGCTAATAATTGTGTTCCACCGTGTAACGTCAACACGAAAGTTGGAGGATGATGATGAAGATAAAGAACAAAATCGGAAACTGACATTCGCCTATCTCGTGAAACTACTATGCCTCCTTGCTCGCTTACGCTCGCTGCGGGGGCAATAACTCTAAGGGTACGTGGCCAACCAACTCATTTTCTCAATCTTCCATTTCCTTATAAATTCCAATTGCAAACTTGTCATATTCCCTTGCTTCTTCTCTAGAATCTGGTTTTGCTGATAATTTTTCGTTGAAAACTGGTGTCCAATTACTTTTATAAACATGGTGACCTCGCACGACACTTCTAAATTTGATTTTGTGCAGAAGCTGGAACTTTTTGCGAGTCTCACCTACCCTTGCCATATCTATCTGGATGAGGACAGAATTGAGAATATCGTTTGTTTCTATCAGGGCAAATTTTGACTGGAAATTTGTTTAAAAATGTAAACATTCGAAATCCTACTTTCAAATGGTCAACTTCGAACGTTGAAATTCGAACGTTGAAATTCGAATATTCAAATTCGAACAGCACAGATTTTCACCTGCTAACTAAAACAAACACATTCTTTCTCAAGTTAAAAACATGGCGGAATCTCAAGAAACGTCCCACAAGGGAGAAAAAGGCTCTGCTTATTCTATGGAATTTAAAAAGCAGGTTATATGCTTTGCAGAAGAAAATTCAAACCGAGGTGCTGCTGTAAAGTTCCACATAGATGTAAAGAGAGTTAGAGAATGGAGCCAAAAAAAGGATAACATTGTGACAATGAAATCTAAGTGCAAGAGACTGGACGGAGCAGGGAAAAAATTGACGGATGAACAGCTGGAAGAAGACTTGTTAAAGTGGATCTTAGAAAGACGCAGTAACATGCTTCGTGTCTCGCGGAAGTTGATCATGTTTAAAGCCAAGTCAATGTTTGACGAAATGTGTGGCGAAGATAGCACAAAGAAAGTTTCTTTTGTGGCAAGTCGTGGTTGGCTGCAAAAATTTATGAAGAGAAGTTGTCTCTCATGCAGGTAAGCACAATTTAGGTAAATCTTTGTCCATTTTAGGTGATCATCAGTTCCTTAAGATAAGTGAATCCCTCGATAAGTGGAACATTCGATAAGTGGAACCATTTTCTACGGTTCCGTAGAGGTTCCACTTATCGAGAGTAGTGTATATCTGAACGTGTATTGTACATTTTATCTTTAGACGACGTACAACAACAGCTCAGAAGGATCCGGCACAACTCATTAACAAATTGGTGGCCTTTGTTATTCACCTTCGAAGATTGGCTCTCAAAACTGATTTCAACCCTTCTGATATCATTGCCATGGACGAAACGCCGGTTTGGGCTGACATGGTGAGCAACACTACGGTGAATAAAACTGGTCAGAAAGATGTCACACTTAAAACTACCGGCAGCGAGAAGGTACGAGTCAGCGTGTGTCTTGCCGCCAAAGCAGATGGTACAAAGCTGAGACCATTCATTGTTTTTGGTGGCGCTAAGCGTGAGTCTGCAGCTTTAAATAAGGAATACAAAACCAAATGTGTTGTAGCATCATCTGCAAATGGCTGAATGAATGAGCAGCTAACTATTCAGTGGTGTCAAGAAATAGTTGGTTCATTTGCGTTCCGGAAACGGCTTCTTGTATGGGACACATTTGAAGCCCACATGACGGATAAGGTCAAACTGTCATTAAAAGAAATGAAAGTTGAAAGTGCCCTGGTACCTGGAGGGTGTACTAAATATATCCAGGCTCCAGATGTTTATTGGAACAAATCCTTCAAAGGCTATGTCACCGAGATGTATGATGAATGGCTTGCAAATGGAGTCCACCAGTTTACTGAGGCAGGGAATATGAAACCTGCTCCACGACGCATGGTAGTCGAATGGATTATAAATGCATGGCAAAAACTTTCAAAGGATCTCATAATTGATTCATTTAAGGGTTGTGCACTTGACCTCAAAACAGACGGCAGCGAGGACGGCAAAATTCATTCCTGCAAAGAGAAGAAGCCATGTGAAGCAGGCTCAGAACTTTTAAAGGACCAAACAATGTTCCTTAACGATCCTCTCAACGAAATGGATGCAAACCCATTCGAAGATCCTACCGATTCCGATATTGAAGATGCCAATGTTTGTTTTAATCTTCTTGATGAGGACACTGAAGATGACGATTTTGTTGACGTTGATTTGTAATTTTCTCATTATAAAAAAAGATTAAATTCAGAAAAGAACATCACACTGAAATTTTTTGATAAACGCCTCCCTCTTATTAACGCCTCCATCTAATAGACGCCCCCCTTCAGATCTGAAAAATAAAATAAACGGCCGGGCGTTTATTAGATGATTAACGGTAATTAAAGTTCCAAATCATTCAATAAATATTATTAAATGCACTGATTTTTTTGGGGATCTTTCCTTAAAAACATTTCAAGAGACTTGTACATTTTTTTTAAAAAATAATGTCTTCTTCCCAATATCACAGCAAAAACAACAAGAAATGCTGCGCACGTGAACAAATCGCGTTTCCTGCTTGAGAGGGTTACATAAAGTTAGGTCTCTTTTAAAAATGAACACGAAGGAAGATGCAGCAAACAAAATTCATAAAATACAACACAAAGCGATTTATTCAACACATGTCAGTCAAATTCGGAGATAAGCCGTTGAAAAAGAAAGGGAAGAAACCTCTTCGAGGAAGTCCTGGGAACGACTCGCTGTTTAATCAAGTCAAGCGGCCCGAGGAGAGCCCCATGATGAAAAATGCTAGTTTACTGGTTCAGCACATCACAGGCTTATGTAAAATAAACCTAAAGGCTTATAGAATTTTTTTGGAATTTAACGAATACTAAAATTTGATTGGTTCTTTTTTCTATCCACATTTCTATTCAGAACACAAATAGAAAAAGTAGAACTCATTTCAACTTTTTCTAAAATATCCGAACATTCATGTTTCCTGATTGATAACCGGATTTCCCGAAAAATGTCGTAGCTCTTCTCGACAAAGTTTGTTGCCTAGACCTTACAGTTCTTGTTGGGATGGTGACATCAGGCATTTATGAGACTTTTCAGGGGTTATTAAGGCGATCAGAAAAAAGTAATTTTTTTGTTCCGATGTCCATGCAAAACAGAATATTTATTCACTTTTCCTACTAACTACATGATGAAAACACCATGATGTTTGTTACATACACATCAATCACTCCGTCACTGTTTCTGCCAATATCAACCTTCATCAGCATGCCTAGGTTCGCATATAGAACTAGACATAGACAGCAACATCACATTGATTTACACTTGAACATATATATATAGACAAAAAGAAATAACATGTCTAAAGCGAATTAAACAAAGTTAAACCAATTTCTATACATGTGTTAACTAAAATGATATACCTTTCATGCCTTCATACTGATACAACATTGAAGAAAGTCATTATTGATAAATGAGCTTTCATGGCAGCTCACAACCCCCATCGCACAAATCCTACCATGCATTTGAAAAAATGACGACAAACACATTAACATAAGTGTTGAAATTCAATTAAAAATGAGTAATGAATAACTTTGTATCCATAGATAAAAGGAAAATAAGAAAAGCTGAAATTAAAAAAAACAACCCAAAATCGCGAAATTAAGCACCCACAAAAAATGTACGAAACCAAAAATCGCGAAAGTAAATACCCAGCATATTGTCGTTCAAAAATTCTTTTAATGTAAGCGGAACTTATAATATCTTCAATTAATAAATACGCCAGGTTTCAACGTTTCGAACCCCTCCGGTTCATTTTCAAGAATGATGTTTACAGTTAAACAGAAGACATTACATTGCATAAAAAATTGACGTCATAAAAATAAATGATTAACAATAGCACAAAATATGCAAAAAGAACGAGAAGTAAAATACAAAGAACTACAAATTTTCTTGTTTTAGTTTGTAATTGTTAATGTTTTTGTGAAATGCCTGTACATTTCTTTTCCGTACTGGTGGAGTTCTAAGTTAATCCCAGCCGGTTGAAGAGTTTGTAAACGACAAATCCACCGATCCTCAAGCCGTTCTCGTTTGGCTTGAGTTTGAATATCCTTCTGCAAAATCAGAACTTGCATATCTGTTGTGAGATCGTGGTCTGTATGAAAATGTTCGGCAAGTTCTGAATTTCCCGGTCTTTTTTCGATGTCATACCGGTGTTTTGAAAATCTATCGCTCAACCTTTCGCCAGTATGACCGACATAGATGGTGTTATGTCTTTTACAGATGGCGGCGTACACAACATTTCGTGATTTGCAGTTTCCGCCTCCGTCGTGAAGAACCGTTGTCTCGTCGCCATGCTTGATCTGGGTTGCTTCTTTGATATTACCACACAACTTGCATTTGTTGCATGGTTTCGTTGGTGTGATTGCTCTTTTGGATCGGACAGAAACATCGTTCCTTGTGATCTTCGATTTGATGGTCTGTCCACGCCTAAATGCAACAATCGGGGGAGTTTTGAATATCTGTCGTAGATCTGGGTTGTTTTCAATAACATGTCGACTTTTTCTCAGAACAGAGGGTAGTGTACTAAGATTTGGATGCCAATCGGTAACGAAAACGATCTGTTCATCTTTCTTTTTCGTCTCATCAACAAGAAGAGTATCCCGTTCGATGTCACCAATTTCTTTTTGCGTTTTTCGTAAGGCTTGTTGGTTGTATCCGTGCCGAATGAAGTGGATGATCATTTTGTTGGTGTGGTTGATATACTCCTCTTTTGTTGTGCATATTCTGCGGACTCGGATAAACTGACCTTTCGGAATGTTTCGTTTCACGTGTTTGGGATGACTTGATTCGTTGTTCAAGTATTGGTGAGCATCTGTAGGCTTGGAGTAAACGCTTGTTATGATGGAAGACTGAGCTTTCGTGACGACAACGTCAAGGAAGTTGACACTGGTTGGGGATGTGTTACAATCAAATTGATTTCTGATTTCATTCCTCTCGACTCGCCAAATCCCTGACAGAATTCGAGAAAGTCATTAAGTGAATCTTTACCATGTGTCCATATCAGGAAAATATCGTCTATGTATCGATAGTATACATAGGGTGACAGGCCTGTCCTCTGGCCATATTCTTCCAACAGCCTTTCTTCAAAGTCACTCAGGAACAGATTTGCGTAGTTGGGAGCCATCGGAGTTCCCATGGCAGTCCCTTTAACTTGTTTGTATAGACGATCACCAAACCGGAACACGTTGGATTGAAGGACAAGTAGTATTAGCTGTTTGAGTGATTTTGATGGAATGCGCTTGTCTCCTCGCTTTTCTAAGAATTTGAAACAAGCTTCAGCACCTTCGGTATGGTCAATGTTTGTGTATAGAGAATTGACGTCCATCGTGACTAGGATGGAGGTTTCAGGTATCTTGCCAAGTTCTTTCAGTTTCATTAGAAAATCTTTGGTGTCCTTTATGAATGACTTGGTCTTCCTAGCTTGGTGCTTCAGAAAAGAATCAAGGAATTCAGACAGCTTGGCTGTGACAGAGTTGAAGCTGGAAACGATAGGTCTTAGTGGCGGGAATATAGAGAACTGTTTGTGAATCTTTGGAAGACCATAGAAGATAGACTGTGGTGGGCTGTTGGAATGTTGTGAGATGAAATTTTTCTCTTTTTCCGTGATTTGTTCTCTTTTAAACATTTTCCCAAGTTTGGTGTCGATCTCGTGTGCTATCTCTTGAGTGGGATCGGATATGAGTTCTTGATAGAACGTTCTGTTTTCCAGTTGTTTTTGACATTCCTGGATGTATAGGTCACGATCCATGATGACGACCTTCCCTCCTTTATCAGCGTTGTGAATGATGACGTTCTTCTTATTCGCTAGAGACTCCAAGGCGGTTCTTTCGATTGGCGATATATTGTCTTTTTGATGGTTTCTTTTTGCAATTAGGTCCGTTACGTCATTCTTGATGGCTGATAGATAAACTTCTAGGTCATGGGGTGTGTCCTTATACTTTGGGTCGTAATCAGGATTCGGAATTCGCGTGTCGATGTTACATTGCTCTATCTCCTCACTTGGTGTTTTGTTGTTATTATCAGAGTCTCCGTCTATCTTTTTTCGCGAAAAAAATTCTCTCAGTCTCATCTTTCGGCAAAACTGAAAAAGATCATCCAATACTTTGAACCTATTTGGAAGCTTCTGTGATGGACAAAAATTTATTCCCTTTTCCAGAACGGAGATTTCTGCCGATTTTAACGGTTCGCTTGAGATGTTGACAACAGTACTCAGTTCGTGTGTTTGACTGAATTTCCTGCGCCTGATATCGGATTTAACAGTTGTTGAAGTAGTCTTTGTTGGTGTAGTCTTTGCTGGTTCTGGAAGTACTTCAAATCTGTTTGAAGTTGTTAAAATGTTCTCATTTTGGATGTGCTTGCTACGAATTCTTGCTGATCGCCTAGGCAGCTTCCTTTCTTCCTGATTGTTAGAGAGCTCTTTTCTTGGTGACATCAGCATTTGGAACTTTGGAAAAGGGTTAATGACTCCCTTTTCAAAGCACTCTATAAGATGCTTTCTCATTTTTGATTGGTCGTATGTTGTTTTGTTTACATCGTTTCCGTGTAAGACGTCAGCTGCAAATGCGATGGCAAACAACCCGCAGTCCTTCGAACCAGTTTGTTGCTGACACTCGACTTGACGGTAAGGTGGTGTTGCGTCATCTGGTGAGAATAGTGCGATCATTTGATTAATTAGTGCTTTCGTTGGCTCGCTGTTGAGGCTGTCGAAGATCGTGACTTGTCTTTCCATTGACGATAGAAGTACCCAGTGAAACATACCGTTGTTAGCGATTTGTATGGTTTCTGTTGGGCAATAAGCGTAACCTGTGGCCGAAGCTACTGACGGCGCTTGGATGACAATCTCGGGTTTTTCTTTTTGAAGAAGCTTCATCGCTGTTAGGATCACAAAGTCATCCAATTCATTGCCGTTCACGATATTCTTTCGGTCATGCGTCGATAACTTCAGGTTTGGCAGCCAATCTAATGGTGGTGTTGAGCGGTTTCGTTTTTGATTCACAAGTTTGGCTAGTTTTCTATCTTTCTTTAAGCTGATTGTCCGAATGAGCTTTTTCTGGTGTTGCTTTAGCTTGCTTGATAGAGTCGAGAATCTTTCATTGTCACAAATTGATCGTAGTGATTCTTTCTCAGCTGCGATGTTTTCTTTGAGTTTCGGTATGTTTAACTCAAAGTGAGTAATGAGAGTATTCAATCGTTCGGCCTTGCATTTTTCACTCGCAGACTGTAAATCAAAAAGAACTTGAAAGTTTGGGTCGAGAATGGTGAGGTTGTCTTTGTAGCTTAGGTTTGTAGGGAAGACGTTGGAATGTTCGCACTTTCTCAGGAAATCCAGGTGGCTTTCTGACTTAATCAGTTTTTCTTCCAGTTTTCGAATTTTGTTGCAACATTGTTTCTCAACATCGGAACGGTATTTATATGATTGGAAGTGTCCGTATCTTTGTCGGTTCTTTGCTGATCTCGAGTCTGTCGCTACGAAGATCGTTGTTGTTAGATGAATAAGCAGCAAGGATGTTAGCATTAGAAGGGAAAATTTCTTCTTCAGACGTGTTATTGTTCTGTGTTGCGGTTCTTCGCGCATGATGAAGTATTCTCGTTTATTCGGTTCTACAAAACTGCAATTGTAAAACCATCTTTTCGGTTGACGTTTTTCACGGATGTTCCCTCCGTTGAACAATCCAATTCTTCTTCTGTAAGTGTTAATGTCCAGCATATTGTCGTTCAAAAATTCTTTTAATGTAAGCGGAACTTATAACATCCTCAATTAATAAATACGCCAGGTTTCAACGTTTCGAACCCCTCCGGTTCATTTTCAAGAATGATGTTTACAGTTAAACAGAAGACATTACATTGCATAAAAAATTGACGTCATAAAAATAAATGATTAACAATAGCACAAAATATGCAAAAAGAACGAGAAGTAAAATACAAAGAACTACAAATTTTCTTGTTTTAGTTTGTAATTGTTAATGTTTTTGTGAAATGCCTGTACATTTCTTTTCCGTACTGGTGGAGTTCTAAGTTCATCCCAGCCGGTTGAAGAGTTTGTAAACGACAAATCCACCGATCCTCAAGCCGTTCTCGTTTGGCTTGAGTTTGAATATCCTTCTGCAAAATCAGAACTTGCATATCTGTTGTGAGATCGTGGTCTGTATGAAAATGTTCGGCAAGTTCTGAATTTCCCGGTCTTTTTTCGATGTCATACCGGTGTTTTGAAAATCTATCGCTCAACCTTTCGCCAGTATGACCGACATAGATGGTGTTATGTCTTTTACAGATGGCGGCGTACACAACATTTCGTGATTTGCAGTTTCCGCCTCCGTCGTGAAGAACCGTTGTCTCGTCGCCATGCTTGATCTGGGTTGCTTCTTTGATATTACCACACAACTTGCATTTGTTGCATGGTTTCGTTGGTGTGATTGCTCTTTTGGATCGGACAGAGACATCGTTCCTTGTGATCTTCGATTTGATGGTCTGTCCACGCCTAAATGCAACAATCGGGGGAGTTTTGAATATCTGTCGTAGATCTGGGTTGTTTTCAATAACATGTCGACTTTTTCTCAGAACAGAGGGTAGTGTACTAAGATTTGGATGCCAATCGGTAACGAAAACGATCTGTTCATCTTTCTTTTTCGTCTCATCAACAAGAAGAGTATCCCGTTCGATGTCACCAATTTCTTTTTGCGTTTTTCGTAAGGCTTGTTGGTTGTATCCGTGCCGAATGAAGTGGATGATCATTTTGTTGGTGTGGTTGATATACTCCTCTTTTGTTGTGCATATTCTGCGGACTCGGATAAACTGACCTTTCGGAATGTTTCGTTTCACGTGTTTGGGATGACTTGATTCGTTGTTCGTTGTTCGTTCGTTGTTCTTAGTACACTACCCTCTGTTCTGAGAAAAAGTCGACATGTTATTGAAAACAACCCAGATCTACGACAGATATTCAAAACTCCCCCGATTGTTGCATTTAGGCGTGGACAGACCATCAAATCGAAGATCACAAGGAACGATATCTCTGTCCGATCCAAAAGAGCAATCACACCAACGAAACCATGCAACAAATGCAAGTTGTGTGGTAATATCAAAGAAGCAACCCAGATCAAGCATGGCGACGAGACAACGGTTCTTCACGACGGAGGCGGAAACTGCAAATCACGAAATGTTGTGTACGCCGCCATCTGTAAAAGACATAACACCATCTATGTCGGTCATACTGGCGAAAGGTTGAGCGATAGATTTTCAAAACACCGGTATGACATCGAAAAAAGACCGGGAAATTCAGAACTTGCCGAACATTTTCATACAGACCACGATCTCACAACAGATATGCAAGTTCTGATTTTGCAGAAGGATATTTAAACTGAAGCCAAACGAGAACGGCTTGAGGATCGGTGGATTTGTCGTTTACAAACTCTTCAACCGGCTGGGATGAACTTAGAACTCCACCAGTACGGAAAAGAAATGTACAGGCATTTCACAAAAACATTAACAATTACAAACTAAAACAAGAAAATTTGTAGTTCTTTGTATTTTACTTCTCGTTCTTTTTGCATATTTTGTGCTATTGTTAATCATTTATTTTTATGACGTCAATTTTTTATGCAATGTAATGTCTTTTGTTTAACTGTAAACATCATTCTTGAAAATGAACCGGAGGGGTTCGAAACGTTGAAACCTGGCGTATTTATTAATTGAGGATGTTATAAGTTCCGCTTACATTAAAAGAATTTTTGAACGACAATATGCTGGACATTAACACTTACAGAGGAAGAATTGGATTGTTCAACGGAGGGAACATCCGTGAAAAACGTCAACCGAAAAGATGGTTTTACAATTGCAGTTTTGTAGAACCGAATAAACGAGAATACTTCATCATGCGCGAAGAACCGCAACACAGAACAATAACACGTCTGAAGAAGAAATTTTCCCTTCTAATGCTAACATCCTTGCTGCTTATTCATCTAACAACAACGATCTTCGTAGCGACAGACTCGAGATCAGCAAAGAACCGACAAAGATACGGACACTTCCAATCATATAAATACCGTTCCAATGTTGAGAAACAATGTTGCAACAAAATTCGAAAACTGGAAGAAAAACTGATTAAGTCAGAAAGCCACCTCGATTTCCTGAGAAAGTGCGAACATTCCAACGTCTTCCCTACAAACCTAAGCTACAAAGACAACCTCACCATTCTCGACCCAAACTTTCAAGTTCTTTTTGATTTACAGTCTGCGAGTGAAAAATGCAAGGCCGAACGATTGAATACTCTCATTACTCACTTTGAGTTAAACATACCGAAACTCAAAGAAAACATCGCAGCTGAGAAAGAATCACTACGATCAATTTGTGACAATGAAAGATTCTCGACTCTATCAAGCAAGCTAAAGCAACACCAGAAAAAGCTCATTCGGACAATCAGCTTAAAGAAAGATAGAAAACTAGCCAAACTTGTGAATCAAAAACGAAACCGCTCAACACCACCATTAGATTGGCTGCCAAACCTGAAGTTATGGACGCATGACCGAAAGAATATCGTGAACGGCAATGAATTGGATGACTTTGTGATCCTAACAGCGATGAAGCTTCTTCAAAAAGAAAAACCTGAGATTGTCATCCAAGCGCCGTCAGTAGCTTCGGCCACAGGTTACGCTTATTGCCCAACAGAAACCATACAAATCGCTAACAACGGTATATTTCACTGGGTACTTCTATCGTCAATGGAAAGACAAGTCACGATCTTCGACAGCCTCAACAGCGAGCCAACGAAAGCACTAATTAATCAAATGATCGCACTATTCTCACCAAATGACGCAACACCACCTTACCGTCAAGTCGAGTGTCAGCAACAAACTGGTTCGAAGGACTGCGGGTTGTTTGCTATCGCATTTGCAGCTGACGTCTTACACGGAAACGATGTAAACAAAACAACATACGACCAATCAAAAATGAGAAAGCATCTTATAGAGTGCTTTGAAAAGGGAGTCATTAACCCTTTTCCAAAGTTCCAAATGCTGATGTCACCAAGAAAAGAGCTCTCTAACAACCAGGAAGAATGGAAGCTGCCTAGGCGATCAGCAAGAATTCGTAGCAAGCACATCCAAAATGAGAACATTTTAACAACTTCAAACAGATTTGAAGTACCTCCAGAACCAGCAAAGACTACACCAACAAAGACTACTTCAACAACTGTTAAATCCGATATCAGGCGCAGGAAATTCAGTCAAACACACGAACTGAGTACTGTTGTCAACATCTCAAGCGAACCGTTAAAATCGGCAGAAATCTCCGTTCTGGAAAAGGGAATAAATTTTTGTCCATCACAGAAGCTTCCAAATAGGTTCAAAGTATTGGATGATCTTTTTCAGTTTTGCCGAAAGATGAGACTGAGAGAATTTTTTTCGCGAAAAAAGATAGACGGAGACTCTGATAATAACAACAAAACACCAAGTGAGGAGATAGAGCAATGTAACATCGACACGCGAATTCCGAATCCTGATTACGACCCAAAGTATAAGGACACACCCCATGACCTAGACGTTTACCTATCAGCCATCAGGAATGACGTAACGGACCTAATTGCAAAAAGAAACCATCAAAAAGACAATCTATCGCCAATCGAAAGAACCGCCTTGGAGTCTCTAGCGAATAAGAAGAACGTCATCATTCACAACGCTGATAAAGGAGGGAAGGTCGTCATCATGGATCGTGACCTATACATCCAGGAATGTCAAAAACAACTGGAAAACAGAACGTTCTATCAAGAACTCATATCCGATCCCACTCAAGAGATAGCACACGAGATCGACACCAAACTTGGGGAAATGTTTAAAAGAGAACAAATCACGGAAAAAGAGAAAAATTTCATCTCACAACATTCCAACAGCCCACCACAGTCTATCTTCTATGGTCTTCCAAAGATTCACAAACAGTTCTCTATATTCCCACCACTAAGACCTATCGTTTCCAGCTTCAACTCTGTCACAGCCAAGCTGTCTGAATTCCTTGATTCTTTTCTGAAGCACCAAGCTAGGAAGACCAAGTCATTCATAAAGGACACCAAAGATTTTCTAATGAAACTGAAAGAACTTGGCAAGATACCTGAAACCTCCATCCTAGTCACGATGGACGTCAATTCTCTATACACAAACATTGACCATACCGAAGGTGCTGAAGCTTGTTTCAAATTCTTAGAAAAGCGAGGAGACAAGCGCATTCCATCAAAATCACTCAAACAGCTAATACTACTTGTCCTTCAATCCAACGTGTTCCGGTTTGGTGATCGTCTATACAAACAAGTTAAAGGGACTGCCATGGGAACTCCGATGGCTCCCAACTACGCAAATCTGTTCCTGAGTGACTTTGAAGAAAGGCTGTTGGAAGAATATGGCCAGAGGACAGGCCTGTCACCCTATGTATACTATCGATACATAGACGATATTTTCCTGATATGGACACATGGTAAAGATTCACTTAATGACTTTCTCGAATTCTGTCAGGGATTTGGCGAGTCGAGAGGAATGAAATCAGAAATCAAGTTTGAGTGTAACACATCCCCAACCAGTGTCAACTTCCTTGACGTTGTCGTCACGAAAGCTCAGTCTTCCATCATAACAAGCGTTTACTCCAAGCCTACAGATGCTCACCAATACTTGAACAACGAATCAAGTCATCCCAAACACGTGAAACGAAACATTCCGAAAGGTCAGTTTATCCGAGTCCGCAGAATATGCACAACAAAAGAGGAGTATATCAACCACACCAACAAAATGATCATCCACTTCATTCGGCACGGATACAACCAACAAGCCTTACGAAAAACGCAAAAAGAAATTGGTGACATCGAACGGGATACTCTTCTTGTTGATGAGACGAAAAAGAAAGATGAACAGATCGTTTTCGTTACCGATTGGCATCCAAATCTTAGTACACTACCCTCTGTTCTGAGAAAAAGTCGACATGTTATTGAAAACAACCCAGATCTACGACAGATATTCAAAACTCCCCCGATTGTTGCATTTAGGCGTGGACAGACCATCAAATCGAAGATCACAAGGAACGATGTCTCTGTCCGATCCAAAAGAGCAATCACACCAACGAAACCATGCAACAAATGCAAGTTGTGTGGTAATATCAAAGAAGCAACCCAGATCAAGCATGGCGACGAGACAACGGTTCTTCACGACGGAGGCGGAAACTGCAAATCACGAAATGTTGTGTACGCCGCCATCTGTAAAAGACATAACACCATCTATGTCGGTCATACTGGCGAAAGGTTGAGCGATAGATTTTCAAAACACCGGTATGACATCGAAAAAAGACCGGGAAATTCAGAACTTGCCGAACATTTTCATACAGACCACGATCTCACAACAGATATGCAAGTTCTGATTTTGCAGAAGGATATTCAAACTCAAGCCAAACGAGAACGGCTTGAGGATCGGTGGATTTGTCGTTTACAAACTCTTCAACCGGCTGGGATTAACTTAGAACTCCACCAGTACGGAAAAGAAATGTACAGGCATTTCACAAAAACATTAACAATTACAAACTAAAACAAGAAAATTTGTAGTTCTTTGTATTTTACTTCTCGTTCTTTTTGCATATTTTGTGCTATTGTTAATCATTTATTTTTATGACGTCAATTTTTTATGCAATGTAATGTCTTTTGTTTAACTGTAAACATCATTCTTGAAAATGAACCGGAGGGGTTCGAAACGTTGAAACCTGGCGTATTTATTAATTGAGGAAAGTAAATACCCGCGAAAAGTACAAATTTTACAATCGCGAAATTAAGTACCCGCGAAATTTAATACCTTTAAGGTAATTGTTTATATTTTTACTTATTTTATTGAACCAACTTTTCTTTCTTTGCTTCTTGACGTGTGATAACTGAAAGAAACTTATTGATGACAAGATTTTTTTACTATCTACTGGTGTCTTTTCATGATTTTAATTCTAAGTACAGGCACTTGAGCTGGGCTTTCACAGCTTGAAAAAGTAGATTCTTATTTTTGAGTGTCACATTAGGAAATTTATCAGCAAAGAGAACACAAGGTAAATAAAATCCACCATCAGCATTAGGTGAAAAAGAAAGCCACTTAAAATTGCTTATCTGATCAATGCGGAAACAGTGGCCATTATGTAAGAATCTATGACTTTTACCAGTAATAAAGTGGAAATAGAAGAAATGTAGAAATAACTGGATAATTTCCAAATTTTTCAAATAAGGCTAATTCTTCATAATGCTTCTGTCAACAGAGAACTTGGTTGCTGACCTTCCCCAGGGGTAATATTAATTTCTTCAATTGAGGAGAAACTATTATACAACATTGTTTCCTGTGTGTTCAATCTGAACAAATCTAGTGGATTTTTATCTTCTTCAAGATTATCTTGGTTAACTTGTTCTTCACGCAAATCTTAAGTGGAAATCTCAGACAAATCTAGGAAATCATTAGGAATGTTATCATGATGAATTTGATGTCAAATGGATTGTGTTCCTGAAAATATTGAAGACCTGAATAAATAGATTCTGGAGAGACAGACGCAAAATAAACATGTCCAAAGAAAGCTAACTTTCTTTTCAGTTTTATGATAACTAAACGTCAGCTCCACATGGAAATACATTGGTCACAGAAGTATCAAAGGGTACATTGCAAATACAACCTTTCAATTTCTGAAATTGACCTTTCAGCGTAATTGTAATGTAATTGCTTTAATTGAAGAAATAGTATCTTGTATCGCATAAATGGCGATAATTGGATGTTATACTGTGTTACAATAGGTTACATTACAATAGGTTCAAACATATCTTTTATGAATGCATTTAGTTCACTTAAAAAATAAATTCAAGTAATGTTGCCATTTGAAGCAGATGAACAGTCAGAATCACCAACTACTTTACTGTGTAAATCAAATAAATATATATATTGAATGTTTTCAATATCCCAGAGAAGTGCAGAACTGTAACCTGCACAAGTAAAAATAGCACCGGTACCCATATCATTGGCTGTGAGATTTTTTTGAGTTTGAAAAAGGTCAATTTCTTCTAAAAAAAGATGATTTACGATACTTAGAAAAGCAACTTGACTAAATGGGGTTCAATGAATATACTTTAAAGTCAGAAATTTTTGCGGGAAGAAATTTTCGGGAATTTCGCGAATGGACTCTCAATTCGCGAAATTAAATGCCCGCGAAAACATATTTTTGGGACATTCGCGAAAATTTTCAAAAATCTTTAAAAATGTTGAAATCTGTTTAAAAATTGCATTTACAGTTCTTTCGCGCCTTGCAAGTTCACCATACTGTACCGGAACGTATTTGAAACACAGATAACGAGTGTCGAAGATTGTAACAAATTAGCTTTCTTCTCTTCTCAACTTTGTTCATAAAAATATCATAACAAATACCAAGTGCATACGTCGTAAAAAGAAGGAATAAAATCTAGTCTAACATTTTTTGGTGAAAGATTTTTCACCAATTCGCGAAAATTAATTCTCGCAAAAAAATATTTTTGGCCAATTCGTGAAAATTAATTCCTGCGAAATACAAAAAATTTCGCGAATGAATTTCTGACTTTAAAGTATTACAAGGAATATTTGATCAACTGCTACTAGGGGCCCTGCTGTTTGGCTTGCAACAATTATAGAGTGCATCACCTGATTCAAAACATAGTGTAAATCCCAAGATGTCCATAATAATACTTTCTTGATAGCACTGTAACATATTGTAAGCCATTTTCGGTACATTGAAAACCTGCTGTTTCACCAAATTTTGGATCATGTATATATAAGTGAAAAGGTTCTTGAACTACTTTAGAAAAATGTGGTCCTGGGTTACTTTCAATTCCATATACAACTACATAAATTTTAAAGCAGCTAAATGCAAATTCGAGCAGAATAAAGCAACATATAATTACCAGAAGAAGAAACATAAGGCAATGCAATGGAATTCAAAATAGAGAATATGGCAGCGCACATTGATCTAAACGGTAAAGGATGTGATTCTTGATCAAGAAACTTCCAGGCTAAAAAAATGTCCACACGAAACCTTTGCATTCCAAACACCTCGCGTATAACGCGATTTGAATAACATACTAATTAAATAGAAACAGAAATAGAAATAAAAATTGTCGGCTTGATTAGCTTACAAGGTGATGGTAACGTTTTGATATTCTATAGCGCATGCGTGGTAGGAAAAACGCAAGTATATCGCTAATTAACAATTTATAGCTGTCGGTTTTATTTGTTTACAAAAAGTAAATTTTCTTGAAAATTCTTTCTTCTTCAATGAGTGCTCAATCTTAACATTTTATAAAGTATATATCACACAGGCGCAAAGAATATAACTTTTGCGTGTGTTCGTTGCGCAAAAATAAAGGTTCTCATTGTTGATTTCTACGATTTTTTTCCTTCAAGAAGAATAACAGACAAGACCAAGGAGAAATCAAAAATTTCGTTAAAGTGCATTCTCACAATTCTAACAATGATATACTTTTAACAGAACTGTGAAATACGATAGTTGATAGCGGTAGTAATATAAAGAACAAATAGGTCTAAACTCATTCGTCTGAAATTTGGCTTAAAGATTTAACGTACACACCTACACTTTCTGCTAATCCTGTTTATTTTGATTCACTATCTAATGATGACTTTTTCAACGATTTGATCAACTTCCAAAAGTATGTCACTGATAGACTTAACACTATTAACGGAAAAATCGAAGAACAGCAGGCAACGATGGATATGAGAGATCTTGGTAATAAATCTTTTGAGTGAGGAGTTAAAAAAACTCACAGAAAACTCGGAAATTTTGTGGTCAGAAATTTCCTTGGAACTGATTCTTTTAATACGGATGGCTATTTCAAACCTTTTATCAAAAAGGAACCTTAGAAAATATAATATACAAATGCCATACCGTCAATCTGCCAAATTTCGGACAGCCTTCCTCATTACGGACCCAAAAAGTAAACAAAAATTCTTGTCACGAAAATATACATTCACTCTTACCAACTTCACCACGTATAACTGCATAAAATGTTTAATGAAACAGAGCAATAGAATTACCAGCAACACGTGAGATATGAACCGTGAATAGTCATAATGGCCTATCTATTGGCTTTTTTCCTCAATATCTTTTCGAAGAACAAATATATTCGAAGAACAAATATTAAGGGATAAGGCATAAAAAGCCCTTTCTAGTGATATAAAATTCACAACATTTTATCATATATGCAATGAAAAATACGCCTTGAAAGTTGGTGGATAAGACATTTTGATACACACTGTATTTCAATACTCATTAAGAAGTGTCATCCTCCACTGATTATACAGTGTGTTTCATAATGTTGGAAACGGAAATTTTAAAGCTGCTTTTCTAAATGAACATACCGAATTTCAAAATAATTTTTACATCGATGGAAAGCCATTTTCAAGTTCTTTCGGCTAGGATATTTTTGTGAAAAATGAAAAAACGGATTTTGAAAAAATAAGTAAAATGTCTTGGAAAAATGTAATTAAATTTTTAATTTCTGTTTCCAACATTATGAAACACATTGTATCACTCAGAATAGATAAATACATGATATTCATCTATGTACTGGTCAAGATGATCAGATAAAAAGAAAATAAAGCAAATATGTTAAGTACAAGCTCAATAACAATTCAAATAAAATGACCCAAATCAAAGTTACAGACAAATTCCTTGATCATTATCAGGCAGCAAAATATGTAAACCAAACAGGTTTCTGCACTTGGCATTCATCAAATCAAATACACACACTCCTTATCTGTTGTCGTTTTTTCCTTATAATTCCTTTTAAGACATCAACTTCTCTGGGTTGAGAAGGGCACCTCAATGTGAAATCACAATTCCTCCTCGTAATCTTCATACAATGGGTCACCTATAGATTGCGGTGATTTTTCAGGTTCATGCTGCAAACCGATCACTTTCAATAATTATTGGCTGATACAGTATTTCAAAAAGAGAAAAAACAAATTGTATTTGGCTTTCTACTCATAAGATAAAATAGTTTTTATAAAGTGAACTTTTTTTAACGTGAAATATAAACAAACGAAGTCGGGGATATCTATGTGTTTTCATCAAGTTTGAATTTCAAAGTCTCTACGTCATACGCATAATTCTGCATATTAGTTTGTTTACCCATTCCTTTTTGCGTAACAGATGTTCAACATGATGAACGTTGTGTTTTTGTAAAGTTGAGTTATAAACAACATAAAGAAAACAAGATGCCCTAACAGGCAAAAGGATTTCTGCAAAAAATATGAAAAATAAAAGACTGACAAAATAAAACATCACATTTCTAGTCATTTACTCCCCAGGACAATGTCAAGAAGGATAATTGACAATTTATAATGTATAATACTGCTTATAAACTGGATTACATCTAAATGACATTAAATATTCCTTATTTGATTGAATTCACAAATTATGTTAATGCTCTCCAACACAAATTTTGACATACTTCTAGATCCACCACTGTCAAGGATATATTTATCCTTTCAGATATCACAATGTATATGCACATAACTCATAAACACTAAAAGTTCTGAATTTCTGAATTTGATACTTGGTGTTAATCTTCCTAGCAGACTTCCAAAATCACAAGCACGAAAAAGCACGCAGATTTTGGTCATGCAAAATATATACATCCACATAGACCAAAATCAACATTATAACTGAAATCAGAAGTTTCTGTTTTAGTTTGGTTGGCAATATGGCATGCATTTACAAATGTTCTTGATCTAAGTTAACATTCATATCCTGTTTGAAATTCGAAAAATAGGTTGAATAATTTTTAAAACATGAAATTACATTTCTGATTTTGTATGCACCCCAGGACATTGCAAAAGAGCAATTGACACTAAACACGTTTTTTTCATAAGAAACTAGGTGAAGGGTCTAGTTCTAAAAGTTTCTTAATTTTGGTAAAATTTTTGGTGTTTTTTTAGTTTGAAAAGTTTCTTATTAATGGAATTAATGGATTTCTAGTTAATGGAATGATTATTTGTTCTGTATTTAAATTTTTGAACACAACACAAAATCTTAACAACAAATATCAACTACATATAGTCATAAAAGCAACAGTGTTGCTTGCTTCATTTTTTTAAAAAAATGGATTGTGTTGCTTGCTTTATTTTTAGAAAAAATCGAATCGAATCGATTTTTTTTCACTGCAATGTAATGACTTCTTTTAGATAAAAATTTTCTATGACGGCTTACAATTTTTACCACGGAAAAAGAAATGTAACTAAATACGTATGAAAATAAGTTTCTTATTTGAAAAATAGTCATAAAAATGTAGTTGTGAAAGTTTCTTAATTTTTCGAGATTCTACATGTAGGTTTCTTATAAACTGGTTTCTTATATAAAAAAAAACGTGTATATATAAACAATATTGTATGATACACCACCGATAAACTTAATTACATCTGAATGACATAAAACATCCTTTATTTTGGGAGTAAGAAATGATATTAAGCTTACATTGATTTTTTCAGATATCACAGTGATTACATATGTATATAAACCATATTCTTTAAAAGCACTACTGACAATCTTCTTAATTACGAACGAAATTCTTAATATTGCAAACAAAAAAGTAAACAAAGATTTTGATCATTGCAAGATGTTTTAATTTGCTATTGTGATTAGGAAAGTCATCTGTAACAAGGGGCATTGGCAGTATAACTTAAAAATTGATCAAACATTCAAACATTAAAAAACATGAAAACATTAACTGCAAACATTAAAAATAATCGGTGCAGAGTAGTGACACATTTCCGATGTTGGAGCTGAAGAGGAACTTGAGCTGAGCTTAAGTATCCAAAGCTTTAAAAGAGTAACAACCCATATACGAAACAAACGAAGATGTTTTGTGTTATCACTAAAAACAAATAAATATATACCTTTTTTACTCTTCTGTTTACAAAATGTTGAGAACTTCAGAATGATCACAATTCAAGATAATTCAAAGTTTCTTCTATAGATTTTTTTTTCATCTTGAAATATGTATAAGCTCTTAAAAATCCATTTAATATTGACCATAGAAAATTGTAAATCTAAAAGAGTTTCTTCGCTGGGTGACATGCATTGCACGGCGGCTTGGTTTCATGTAAACGCACGCACGAAATATACAAAAAACCGCTAGGTTTGGACAGTAAGAAGAAGAAGAAAAAGAACAGAGCCGGTTTTAATGTATTTCTTGCTTTCGCAGAAATCCAATTAAAAACATTTAAAATACATTTTCGATGAGAACTTATTAGACTTAATTCTTGAAATTTTATTTGTTTAGCGGACATTACCTTTAAGGAGTCAATTGACTCAATTGAAAATTGAAAATTGAAAACTAAAAATTGAAAATTGAAAATTATCAGTGATTGTTCTAATTACCAAATGATGTGGATAACCTGGATCTATGAATCGTGTTTTTAAAATATCTGAGTCATTATGTTCACCATCATATACTGTTTAATAAAGCGATACATTCAATATTTCATCACGAAATTAGAAGGGTTTCTGTTGAATTGAAGGTCATTGAAATATCGTTTATGGATATACCAGCAAATGAAACGTCATCAACGTTTCCGCATACTTCACAAGGTCTTTGATATGGTATTTAATGGATAGTTAATTTTAGTTGAATTCAATGCTTATGTTATCAAATAATTGTTAACTTTTGTTCAACAGTTACGTCAAGCTTCTAAGTTCAAGCCCTTAACTTCCAGTTCATGACTTTTCGAAGTACCACATTCGCATTAAAAGAAACTCCACTCTACTTAGCGTTACCTTACAAAATATTTGAAGATTCCCGACTCACTGCCTGACCAGCTGTCACAGCCATACACTCCATTATGTCCGACATATAATCTTGTTCGATTAACCTCATGAAACAATGACGTATAAAGTCTGGCATTTTCAACCGCTGCGTCGGAAAAGAGTTGACATCCCTTTATCAAATAAGATGTGTCGTTTCCAACCGGATAAAATGATCCGCATGAAGGTTTATCTGAATGAACTTCTGTCAAATAATCGATAATTTGAGTGTCATTGGTTGCCATGTCAACCGTCCGCGAGTGTTCCTTAAAAGAGGTACAAAATATTCGCATTTGCTTATAGTCTGTAGCACCTCTTAGCTTTCGGAAACCAAGTGACGACAATGCAAATGTCTGATAATACGTTGTCGAAATGCCGTTGAAATCGTCACTTATGACAGCTTCAAGCGATACAACTAGCTCAGCATTGATACGGCTTACTTCTGTCCAGCCACCTTAAGTAGAAAAAATAAAACTTTGAATCGATAATCAAATAGTAATTCCCAGTCGTTTGTCTTTTATAAACATGTTTCTTATAAAATATCTCCTTCTCACCGCGGCAGTAAAAACATGAATTGTATTGGAGTTCCCATGGATATCTTAAGAGGATTTTATAAACGGAAATTAACTTAAAGGAAACTGATCAAATGGGACATTCTTAAAATGAATATTATTTTCCTTCATGTTCACATTTTTCGTGTTCCAATTTCAGTTTCCCTACATCATTGCAGGCATCTCCTTGCTGTACTCACCTCACCCTAATTTGCATTATGATAACGTTCTTTTCTCGTATGCATTCCAAGGACTATTGATTCAACTAGAGACACATTGGTGCAAATATAAATGCTGGTATGGAGAAATGGAAAAAACGTTTTCTTACTACATTCAGTTATGGTTTTGTATAAATCAATAGAAGTATAATTTTACACATTTTTTAAGATGGCCTTGATTGATAGATGTCTGCTTGTTAATGTTTAATAAAACTTGTAT
This sequence comes from Turritopsis dohrnii, assembly GCA_027922465.2. Taxonomy (NCBI): domain Eukaryota; kingdom Metazoa; phylum Cnidaria; class Hydrozoa; order Anthoathecata; family Oceaniidae; genus Turritopsis; species Turritopsis dohrnii. The sequence goes on along the minus strand of BQMF02000441.1, from coordinate 70,712 downwards.
TTTGAAACTAAGGTTAATAGCAGGAAAAAACGTCTCTTTACCTCCATCTGTAATCATGTCACAATACACAAATTTCATAACGCCCATTAAACTAATCCAATAGTAACCAGATGTCGTATGTACGCCTTCGTCCAATAACGCCTTGCAAGAATTGGCATTGATTCGAACAAGAGAAGGGTCAATTTCTGCTTTTCCTGCATTAAAAGAAGATGAATTTGACTTTAAAGGCTTTAGTATCACGAGTTGCTTCGCACAGGCCCAAACTATCTTAGTTATTACCAAGTAATTAAACCCATACTATGGGTTTAATTACTTAACCTATCGTAGGCCCTAATGTCTTTTCATAAGCAATAGACATCCAATAAAGGCTTCTATCTGAAGCAAAATATATTTATCTTCGTGTTTCCATCCATTGTTTTTGTATTTTGTAAATACAAATAACTTGTGATATGTATAGTAGTTCAGTTGATAGAAATTGCAACTATCAGATATTAACAGCTTTTGAATAGATATTGATATAATTCCATATTCCGATACAAACATGTCCCGTGTGGTCTAGTGGTTAGGATCCGGCGCTCTCACCGCCGTGGCCGGGGTTCGATTCCCCGCACGGGAGAATATTCGCATCAATACTGTTAACTCTTTTTTAGGTCATATTTCAATTAATTATCAAAAAATAACAACTGCTAATGCTATCCGCGATTAAAATACTGCATTTATTCCTATGTAAGATTTAAATTCCGTTATCGAAACAACTTAAATGTTTAGTGTACCAACACAGCTATGTTGAATAAACAATTTTCCGCTAAAGCATGGTTTACACTTAGTGAAACTGAGAAACATCTATCCATGTCATTCAAAATATAAGACGATTATTCCTGTTTGTTCGCAATTTTGAAGTCTGCAGCTCCTTCCAGAGCCTTTTCTTATATCCATCACAATTTCAACCGATGAAACCAACATACTGCAACTCGCCATTCTATTTATGACAAATCATTATTATCTGTGCACTTTTTGGTCAGCGCCGCAAGGTAGCTGATCTTTCATTTCCCTGTGTCTGTCAGTCAGTCCGTCCGTCCGTGTGTGTGTAATGTTGCCCGTTGTTGCTAACTTTAAATTTTTCAGTTCGAAATCAGAAAGTATAAAGCACGATGTTGATTTTTGGAAAATATGTCACTTGTGTTTGACGAAGTAAATATATTACAATACAAAAAGAGTTCTCTCCATTCGAATAAATGAATAAGTTATTTTGTTTTAATGCGCCCTCTCCCCGCCCTTTATTTGAACAGAAGTGCATTCTGGTAGTGAAACGCTGCTAAAACTTATCAACAAGAACCAAGAAGTACATTACTTTGGTTCCTCTAAACGATCAAATTAGGCTTTACATGCCATAATACAACAACTTATATGGAAGTGTAATTGAATCAAGACATGAACAGCCACGTATCCTAATTGGATGGGATAGAAATTCTGGAAGAAAAAGTCAGGCAAGTTGCATAGATTATTTATCTGATGCCACTCAAATTAATGTTTTCTTTTTCTCCAAAACATTATATATATTTAAAGTTAAGATGTTAGCTTACATACCTTAAGGGAAGACAAGGTGATTCTTACTGAATTATTCTATTCATAGTCACAAGAAAAAGCTTGGAAAATATAGCTACATATTTTCTCTAGAGCTGAATTACATTTTTTTATCTGTTTGTAAAAATTTTTTGCTTTATTAATTATATTTGAACCAAAATAAAAAGAGGCTATTTCCTTTTCGCACCCCCTATTTTTTCCCTGGAAACCATTCTACACAACACAAGGAACATAATGTCAAAAAAGATCACACTTCTTTACAATTCACGAAAAAGATAATATATAATTTTGATACCTAATTTTCTCAAAGAAATGAATGTCTCAGAAAGAAAAGATTATTTCTAAAAACACTGCCGATCGCTTATTCCGCTGTTTTGATTTTGCAGCACTCTCCGTCCAGGATATTTTAGGGTCAGGGTTAGGTTTAGGGCTCTAGGACTAGGGTTATTTTAATCTCTGTGCTGAAGGGCCAACTAGTAAAAAAATATGGCAGATACATTTGTGGTTGCGAAAAGGAAATAGTGCCAATAAAATATCATCAAAATTGCTGAAATCAGATACTTACTTCTTCTTAATTGCTTCTCTTCAAAATGAAGCTCACATATACTTATATTCCTCTTTTGAATTTGCTTCCTTAATGATTTGTCAACAACCCTGTTTCTCTACGATATCTATCCATTTAGTTCGTAAATTAATGCTATAGTCTTCGTCTCCACAAAATATAGTGATCCCTTGCGTAGACCTTAAGCTAGAACAACCAATTTGCTCCAGGCATGCTGAGTTTACTAAAGAAAACTTAAACTTTCCCGCCTGATGTTTAATTTCCATGCACCATAAAAAAGCATTGGCTCTAGTTTTTCGCAGAACTCGACATATTAAGAATATGCGGCCCGCATCGGCCCTATTTCCAGACTATTCCTTTTCTTGTGACTATGTTCTATTTCATTGTGTTCTTGTACTGTTACACAATTTTGTAGCTTGAAATTTTAAATGAACAAAAATTTACCAAAAGACCTTTTGAAATGGCACAAGTTTTGCAAGTTTTGACATTTCTGTTGTCATCATTATTAGTAAAATTAAATTAATTATTAGTAAAATTAAATTACAAGCTGAATCGTAAAAACAAGAAGTTAATTGTAATAGCCTAAAAATTTCATGTTATATATAAGGTTGAATATGCTAAAAGTTAAACATAAAAACAAAAACAAAAACAATTATACAATATACTACCTTATACCTACTTATTAATGCTGGAGAATTTCTTGCAGCACTATTAATTACTGTTTATATTTGCAATTTTGTCATGAAATTGCAAAACATTTCCTCGTAAAGCTTTTTCTCATTCTTAAAGCAAATTTCCAAATTGAACACGTAAAGGGGAAGTGGATTGTACTGCAGACTACAAAATGATGAAATATATGAAAATAATGAACCACGGAACAAGAAGACAATATTTTACTTTTCAATCTATCTCTATTACCAGGGTCTAATCTAAAAAGGCAGGGCAGCGTTCGGCGGAATGGAAAAGGCATATGAACATCCAGGGGGCACTTTTTAGGAAAAGGGCAACCTGAGCTTTATTTTGCTTCGGTGGGTTAAACCTGTGGCCCCCTTATACAAGAGTGATTTATGAAATTTTTAAAGTTAAATAAATTTTTAAAAAAACATAAATGCTGAGGGCAGCGTCCGATCAACGGATCAAATATTGGCCTAGATTAGACCCTGATTACATCATTATTATCACTATTATACATTCAGAACTTTTTTTTCTATCAGGTAGAAAATGAAGGAGATTCTTCAGATTCTATATGTAGATAGGAATATTTTTGTTATTCTAGATAATGAAAATGATGATGAGTAAAGGATGAAAAAAACTTTTTAAAATTTTTTAATTTGTGAGTCGCACAAGTTTGTCCCACAAATTCTGACATTTTTTGCAAATTCACAAAAATTAATTCTGCAAATCATGATTTTCTTGAGGTTCAATTTACAAAATTTTGTCCCCTAAATAGTTCTTCCGCAAACAATTTATATGAATAAGGTAACATATTTTACTATTTAAATCAGGGTTAATCCAACCTATATACAAACCTTCCTTTAATTTGGCATATGCCCAAACCACATATTTAGTCGTCACTTTCTGCATTTTTGTGCCATTATGAAAAATATTAAAAAATCAGACAAAATACATACAAATTATTTCAGATTTTTTTTTAACCAGAGAAAAAGAAAAACTTCTTTGAACTGAATTTTACCTTTATAGGAGTGATAAATTTAGTTTTATTGCCACCATGAAATAGAAATTCAGTAACTATTTTCCGTTCAGGTATAATTCAAAACTTCAAAATTATGATGTTGTAATTCTATTTTTTATAAGGCCTGAATTTTGTAGAATGGGATTAGTTAGAATTAATTTGTGCGTTGTGCAATTATACATGACTTTTTACACTTTTATTTTTAGTAATCAGCAACCTGCCTAGCAGTAGATCTTCATTTGACCTCATCTGTGGACCACTTACTTGGTACAAAAAGGTTCACTTGCGTGTTAAACCAAACACGTAAGACTGTAAGAACCTAAAGCTGGAAAGTCAAACTTGTAAAACTCAAATTTGAAGCTTAAATAAAATCGATTAACGTATCAAAGTTGTTGTAGTTGTAATGCCCATATGATTTCTGTTGATGCGTATCGTATTACCGTATATTGTTTATATGGTGTCACAGAAAATCCCCCGACTAAAAAGGAAAAGGATTTAGTTGATTGCTGTGGAAACGCAAGGTTTTCTTTCATAACGTTTACCTTGATATTTAGTTAAGGCAACTTCCGTTCAATGAATCTATTAGAAAAAAATGCGCATGTTATACGTTATTCGGCTCATAGAAATTTGCGTTTCTGTCTCAATCTCGGAGGTAGTAATCTAAATGCAATATGCCAGGCTTCTTCGGTTATCATTCATTCGACGATTTACTGCTTTGTGAAAATATTACAGAGGGGCCCTTTTTATCATGAGAGGTTTTTAATATGTCTTTGCTTTGAGCAAATGGATTTACATTTGGGATTCGCATGTTCACCAACCGAATACGGGCTTACTGTATTCTAGCTAGTCATTTTTCTTTTCCAAAGTGATCATGATCTTTAGACATCTGAGCATACAGTTCGCGCTGACCTTAAGGCATATGGGCCTCTTGTTTTTATATTCGTTGCAACTACATTACGCTAAATTACTTCCTTTGCTTATCTAACTGTCGATGCAAAAAAAAAAAAAAAAAAATAAAATAAAAATTAGACCTTTTCATTGATAAAGATTATGCATTTATAGCGCATGTGCCTTAAGTGGAACTTGAAAACGCATTTTTCACTTCGATAATTTAACTTTCAAATCACTCGATAAACTTAACAAATACTCGACTAACCAGATGCATATATGCTTTTGATTTCGTCATTTGTTAGATCGGAAAACCATATGGCCAAGTCACTGATATAGCAGTTCTGACATTCCGTACGAGCCATTTTAATAGTGCGAGAAGTAAATCCCCAAATTTGATAGAAATCGGTTACTCTTGTTCCGTTGATGAAAATATCAAGTCTTGGTTTGTCTAAACATGACGAGAGGGATAATTTTTGAAAGATGAAGATAATTTTACAGGTTCCAATCATCCTTCATTCGCAAAGGTTATCAGACTCACAAAATATGAGAACTTGAATCCCATAAGACAACCTATGTATATTGCCAATGACCATCTTGGAACCCAAAGCTTCTTCCTTTTTTAATGTACTCGATAATGATGAAGAAAAAAGTGGTGCAGACGGGTTAATGTAGGCTTATGTTGTAAATAATGTAACTTAAGTAGATTTGTTTCGTAAACCAGTTTTTTCTGTGAGCGTTTTCTGACATTCGACTTTGAATCCTTAGAACTTAACCTGGATAAATAAACTTTTGTGATTGAGAATCTGTTTAGAAAAAAATAACAAATACTGAAGAAGGAAATGAAAGGAAATTTCAGCTACTTGCCTCCCATCCATCGCCCTAAAATGTGAGTCCAGTAAAAAAATTGCGAAAATCCAAAATTTTGCGATGTAGTCCAATGTTGATGATGTCCAGTGTTACACACAGTTCCAGCTTCCATTACAGATTTGGATACCCTTTGCAAAAACAATTGCATTCCTGGAATTTGAAGAATCATAAAGTATTTCATGCTGACATCAACTAGAAAATCAAACTGAGTAATTAAGTAAGAAGATGAAGAATTTTGCAAGCGGCAATCTGTAAAACGGTTCTGGAAATGGTTCCATTATATATAGGCTTTTCTGTCAAAGGACCTGCACTGGTGATAACGAGTGTGCAATGGTATATATGAGGGCAATGGGCTTTTTATGAATAGCTTAACTGATCAGACAACTCATTTAAAGATAATAAACTATCATAAGGTCGAGAACAAAGTCTGTCAGCAGTTTTCATATGAGATAATTTCCACGAGAGAACCACGAGAAAACTTTGCTTGAGTGTTTCTTAATATTAAACAACTGGTCACCCCCAAACCATTTCCCAATTGTTCTATTTCTGCTGAAATCAGCATAGTGCTCCAGCTCTCGATATATATAGCATCTATATATAATATCTTTAACCTTGAATATAAATACTAGCAGCAGTTGTAGCACATTTTAAAAATTATTTTTTTTAATAAATCCTTTACACCTCGAATTTAAGTTTATATGCCGCAGTCAAAACGGATCTCACTTCTATGTTGATGGTTATTTGAATTTGTCCAAATGAAGTCTTTGTTTAAATAATTTATATTTTGGAGTACTTACATAAAACAATGAAACACATTTAAACAAGATCCGTATGGATAAATGAAACGTAATGGGACATGAATTTGGGAGAGATCAGTAAAACCTGTGATCGTGATATATGAAAACAAAGCGTAGCACACTCCTTTCTAAAGTTATCATAGAAATATATAAAATCGCAAGATCAACAATTTAAAGGTGAAAAAACGTTAATACAAACCTCTATTTCCAACTGTAAAGAAAATATTTTTTGTGCCATGGAATGTTTCTGTTATTCTTACCCATACACCTACTGTGAATCTCATGCCATAACCCATCACTTGTCTAAAGAATTAGGAAGATTCGTAAAACTCACGAGCCTGTTCCACGAAAAAAAAATCAATTACTTGTGCGAATTAAAATAATAACTAGCCGCCAAGGCGGCGTCGCTCGCCGCCCATGTTCAGCATGCGTTGACTTCACGAAAAATAAAATTCAGGAATTGGCAACCAAAAGTGTTACCATGTTGTAGAGCTCGAAAAACTGATAAAAAAATGTATGGGATCGTTCTGCTACGATCAACCGTTACAGAGATATCATTCTTTAAAGATTTTGATGACGTCACAGATCCCTCCCAAAAAAATTAGACCCAAATTTTTCGTCACCCCATCGCCTGTATCGCGGACCCGAAAAAACGTCAGTTATCCTAGAGGCAGATTCGAAATCAAATATCAAATATCAGTTTAAACAATGGTTCCAAAAAAACCCAAATTTCATGTGTTATTTATTTTTTAAAACAATCGTTGATCAGTACAACAATACACTCAAAACGTAGAGAGAAAAAAACTTTTTATTAGCTTTTGTTTTAAAAACGTTACGCGCTCTAACATGGGTGCTATCAAACAGGGGGAAAATGGTTTCTCTTCTTAAAAAATTCACACGGAGGAGAGAAAAAAGGCACGTGCTAAATGAATAAATAGAATAAAAAAACGTTCGATCAGAACGCTTAACAATTAAAAGAAGAAATTAATTTATTAAAAGAAAAGCAAAAGAAAAAAAAAAAAAATTTTGTTTTGATATGATACTCTTTTTTTACCTATCGGTTTTTAAACATTTTGATTGCTCAAAAAAAAAGTTCACCCGTCTCAGACAGTCAGGCAAGAGTTAGTGGCAAACCGAACATATGCTGCCACGTTCTGCCACTGCTGCTTTTTGTCCAAAATATTTAATCAGTTAGTGACTTTGTATTTAGTTGATGTATTGTTTTCAAAGCCAAGTCAACCTGGAATATAAAACTAACAATAATAATAAAAACAAAACGTTATTCCTATTAGTTCATCAGCCAAAAAAAGTCACGTTCGATTGGGATTGCAATGTATTTGCTTCGAACTCACGTCGCACACAAAAAAAGAAATAATTTCGCTCACAACTCAATCTACCATTTTGCGTGACTTACAAACAAACGAACAAACAAACAAACAAACAAACAGACAGACGGAGAATCGGGTATTAATATATAGAAGCATTACATTAGAAATTTAAAGGAGTGTATCGTCATTTCAAATTTTATGACAAATTTTAGTTTAAAAAATGTATAGTTAGCCTGCGTTAAAGCTTTTTTTAAAAACGTTTTACTTCCGAAGATATTGAGTTTTTAATTATTTTATAAACCCCCGTCTTTTTTTCTGATGAAAAACGTGTGACGTCATTGAAGAAGTTTCATTTACTTTTATTTGGTATGTCAGTGCAAAGGAGCGTATTAGTTTCTCATGTTTTCAAAAATCATGAGTGAGAATTCAAGTGAAGAGGAATCAGATGTTCTCAGCGAAGATGAAGAATGTAGCAATGCGTTTTATTCAAGCATTTCACAGAGAATTTTAGCGATTTAAGCCATATAGTTTTGACCCAGTTGCTGTAAAGAACATGAAAACGTCCGGATGCTGATTTTGATTATGCTGACGAAAATGCTTTACCGGAGAGAGTTGGCAACAAACAGTGATGCAAATGCAGAAATTGTAGCAAGAGGAATTGATTGTTCTTGTTGCAAAGAAGTTTATGCGATCGAAGACGATAAATTTTTGATAAAAATAAATAAAATAATAAATAAATAAATAAATAAATAAAATAACAAAATAAATTTTTGTACAAATCAAAACGAAAAAAAAATACATGCAATATTGAGTTGATCATTGATCGCAGTAAAATGCATTATATTAAAAGTTAACGTTTTTCCACTTTTCCGTTTCAGGCAGGAGTTCAAGAAACAATAGCTCATTCTATGGAAACAATAATGAAATAATCAGTGAAACGAAATAATATTCAAATGCCCGGTTTGAAGAGAAACATAAAAACAAAAATCGAAAAAACGCTTGCACACAGAAAGTAAAAGTTCACCAATACGTATAACGAAAAATGTAGATACAAAACTAAAGTAAAACTCCTTATAACATGTTTACCATCAAATTTCTTCCAAAACATGATTCTTTAAAATTTAAGTGACGTAAAGATGGAAAATTGGCCTGGCTTCAACTTTGAAATCCATATTTTTTTTAAATATGAATTTTAGGTAATCTAAACAAACTAATGTTCTGTCCTTTGGTTGAGTCACTGTCACATCCCACAGCAGCACAAATAACCATGTTTTTCATTAGATTTAAAAAAACACTTAGTTATTGCTTGAATTTTAAAGAACACTCGCTCGATTTGAATGCAAAACATCGCATCAACACTGAACATAACTTCTTCAATGATGTCACATAATTATTACTAATTTATTCAGCGTTTTAAGTCTATGTTTTAAAGTGGCATTATATAGCGAAAAGAAGACATTTTTTCCCAAAAAAGGTAATTTTGAAAAATTAAATTTATTTTGTAGTATCTACATTAAAACAAGGAATATATGAAGAAAAAAAATTTTTTTAAATTTTCATGACACCACTCCTTTAAAGCCTTTTCTTGTATCAAAAGAAACATGATTACTTTGCACGCTTATTTCAAATGTTAACGTGAAGTTTCTAATGTACGATGGCCCAGAAGGGTCAAACTGCGCGCACGTCAAGAAATACTGCACGCTTCCCTTTTACTGCGCGCTCTTGTGTAAACTTACGCTGCGCGCTGTCATCGACCTTTTTGCGCACTCTTCGTAATACTACGCGCTTCTTCAATTTACTGCATAATACCTTAAGTGGATGAAATTTCGAGTGAATTTAACTTCGCGGATAAAGGAAGAAAGATCATTTTGAAAAACTTCAAATTTTGAGCACAATGTGGAGGTCTAGTTTATCTTCTTTAAACAGCTGTTTATGTAATACAAAGTCAAAAAACAACTTTCTCTGTTGATAAATGCAATTTTTAAATTTCGCAAAAAATGATTGAAAATTATGTCTGTTGTACTTTAGCCCTTAGAAAAACTCAAAAAATGAGTTTTTCAAAATTCAATTTCGCGTGGATTTAAAACCGCGAAATTTAATCCACAAGGTAAAACCTGCGTCAGAACAGTCGAGAAATGGATAGTGATAATCAGAATTTTCAAATTCGAAAATATTAGTAAAGTTAAGATTTTAATGACATCGTGGTTCAATCCATCGCGTCACGAACTTCAAAGGAAATTGATTTTTTGTCCTTAAATATCCTTTAAAGCTGTGAAAGGTGAAATTAAACCAATGGGTATTGTTATAATTTGAAGTGTTCACCAAGGAAGAAGACGGTCTTTTATACAATTTCTACAAGGTTCTTATATAGATATAACTAACTTGATCTACATCATGTATACGCTGGCTCATTCACGTTGGAAGGGAAACCTTGTGGTGAGACGGTAGCCATTTATATAAGGTTGTGTATTTTACAGAACGCAGAACAGCAAAAACATAGTAGACAAGGCGACGTGACGGGCGCACGCCTCAGTTCAATATTTACAGGTATTGAGTTGGTTCTCGTAGCATGGATCAGTCTGATATTTTAAAACGGCTGTTATTAAGGTTAATGAAGCAATATGCATTTCTATGCCTTCACGAAATGTCTCAAGCTTGAACCTATCGAAATTATTAAATTTCAGAACGGTTTCAGCAAATTCGATAAATTCTGGTGGATTATCAGTTTTCCTTTTTTCCAAACGTTTGGTGTTGAATTTATCAAGTCATCACTTACACCATCCTTTAAATCATCAGCATCAGAATCATTGGAAATGTCACTAATAACATTAGCATTGAACTTATCATCATCACCTGATTAGTCTAAAAACACATTTTGAGGCTTTGTTCGCTCCATGTAATTTCGCTGTTTTGCTGCTTTCTTCTTCCCGTGTTAAATTTTGTATTTAAATTTGCTTGCACATAAAGATGAAAAGTACTTTGAACTTTCCAATGGTGAAACTATTTTTCTCAGGAAGTGGATGGGAAGTCTGTTTATTTTCCAAAACCGTTGTTTTAGCAGCTAATTAAGTAATTATTTGTGTACATGAAAAACATATTGATCATGTTGTAATGAAAGTAATGGAAGGTATATTTATCTTCTTTCCTTAACTAAATGTTTCATTACTTTGGATAAACAAAGTAGTTCCAAACATTAAAAAAAATTCAAGAAAGTTTTGAACATTTCAGAGAGAAAAAACAATAGGTCAATTTTCTTATGGTTACCCGATCGAAGTTGTCCGGAAATCCCCGAACACAAGCTCTTTATAATCTATATGATGCAATACATGTCCTTTACCAAACTGGTCATACACAATAGAACTTTCGAATCCTGATAAATTTACTTCCGTTTTTTTTGTTTGGTCCATGCCTCTTCCATATGGTGTACAATCGCACGTTGCATTGTACTTCTTGAACGGCATGTAAACATCTGGTTTTAATATCCTTTCAACGTCTAAAAAGAAGAATAGAATAGATGGAAACAAAAGAAACGATGTCAGTTTGAAGTTACTTTTATTTTCCTCTTTCAGATGAAACATTTCACACTTTATTTTTCGTCAAAAATTGAAAGTACTTACTAAGAAAACAGCGGATGAAAAATATTTATATTCAAATAAATAAATTGTAAAACGTTGTTAGGGTTTTTTATTCGTTAAACTATGAAATATTATTCAGGAATGATATTGTAACGATTTTATCTGATTTCTTCAGTGACAAAGTATCACTGATTCTTTGAATCTGGTTGTTTAAAACTCCATTGATATTCTAAACACACTTACCGGAGGAACAATAACAGGGTTGAGTGGAGAATGGGCTAGGAAGACATGAACAAGGATAGCATTTCGTATTGTTGGTACAACTCACTGTCTGCACCACCTACAAAAAGTAAAACAATAAAATTAACAATTAAGAAAAGTGCATGAACGCGCGGGAGGCCGCTGAAAATCACAATGAATGGTTAAGCACCCGGGGTTTCAATGCCTTTATTGATGTTCTTGATGATGACGGAGAAAGTTCCAATGCAGGCTTGTTAAAACTTAGATGCTAGTGGTTTTATTTTAAGTAAAATAAGCGTCATTTATCTTGTTATCCCAAATTTTATGGAATTATTTCAAATTGCAATCGAGAGCAAATACTGATACATGGAACAAAAAGCATCAAGTGTTTAATTCATAAATTAACGTCTGGCTAATATCTGAAAACCTTCAAACACTTCACAACTGACAGTTGGTTCATTTCGTATATCAAAAAAACATATAACATTAGCAGTTTATAACCGGACTTCAATTACGTTATTTTTCAGCAACCACACTGAAGTCATAACTGATCGGTCTGTACCAGTGTATTCTGCGCCTTCAGCCAGACTATTGAAAGGACAAGAATTTTCGTGAACGCGAAAGACTAAGGACTGAAGACAAGAATTTGTTACCGTGTCTAAGTAGATATAACCATTTCGAGAGACAAAGTCATTTGATTTCATTGAACGTCTATCTACATCAAGCAGCTCACAAGTGAAATTACTCGACAGCTCATAATTTACAGACCAGCAGTCAACATTTCTCAAACATAACCTCACACAATCTTTGACATGTCGTACATTTCTTGTTACTGTCAAAGGCGTAACTTGCAAAGCAACATCCAAAGGTAAACCTCGAAAAAATAACGCAGATTTTGAAGCTGTTCCTCGGTGCATTTCACACTGGACACTTTTCACGCACATAATTATTGCTATATAATTTAAAAATATCCAGGCACTCATTCTCCAAAGACCAACAAGACGGCACAGTAATAATGCAATTAAGACTCTTGATGCAATAGTAAGGAACTTGCCAAACTTAATTTCTATAGTTTTGTTATTGCTGTACTGATAGTTGATTTCTACTGGATGGCAGCATATGGCTGTGACTTATGTAAAAAAGATGATAAGAAACTAAAAATATCACTTAAGCGTGTCTTTTTAAAGATTGATGACTCTCTATTCATGTTTTAACATTACACGTGGCCTTTTAACCATTTTGTATCCAGCATAATGAATTACATTGAATGATTTGTTTGTATACTTAGTTACACACATGGCCAAATTGTGAGGTTTGAATTTCCGCACATTTTATACGCACCTTGAGTTCCTACAAACGATAAGTAAAACATTGCATTCAATTTTGAGATATATCTGAATTCTCGAGAGCATTCCAAGTAATATCCAAGTACGTCAAAAGTAAATTTAAGATTAAATTTCATAATAATGATTAGCTTTGCAAGATCAGATACCTGGCTCTGCATAAGCAGGAAAACTTTTAATTGAGATATAAGCGCTATCCTCCTAGCTGTGCCAGATGTGCATGTATTTTAAGAAGACGCCACAGACTGTTCAGTCATCAGAGCAAAATTTAGTAATATGGACAATGAAAAAGCTGTGATTTTTCGAAGGTATATACATTTAAAACACAGTTTGGATGAGAAGCTGAAAGGAAACCACGGCGATCTTTGCGTCCGCACTTCAAGCTTAGCTACAGGAAGTTTGATTTTCTCATTTCTGAACTTTAGTTACGGAGTCAGTTCATCGAATCTTCATTCAACGGTTATTTACGCGTATAAACTTTGTCATGAATAACATGCTAGTTGAAGAAATAATTTAACGAGACTATAGTAAAAAGTGTTCATGAAAACACATGATCTGTTCTGTTGCATACATCAAAAGACCTGCTGGAAGTCAGCAGATGGATCTTGCGTAGATCTTATTCTTTCAAATCGAAAACACTCATTTCAGCATACTGGGGTTTTTGAAACTGGCATTAGTGATCATCATTTAGTTTACCCGATGTTTAAAGCAAAATTTGTTAAATATAAAGCCAATGAAATAATTTATCGTGATTATAAAAAATTCTGTAAGGTGTGAGTAAGGGGAAAAAACGTGTTTTTGTTTTTTAACTAATCCTTTTGACAGGAATATATTTATATCAAGTATGATACCTTTTTAGAAAGCTTATTTACATCTCTAAAAGCTCATGTTAAAAATTTTGAGGTAAAACAAAAATTTTAAATTTTAGAGCGAGTCAAAGAAAATGAACCTTGTTGTACATAGGTAGCTCCATTTACAAAACGAGTTCAGTTTGACTAACGTGTTTTACACTTTTGTAATCACAAGACATAGAGTGAAAACCGCTTTTTTTGTTTTTACTCAAATAAATTATTTTCAGAGTTATTTTCAGTTTTTCTAAAACCTTGATTTTTGTTTTAATTTTTTTCGTTTGCAAGAAACTCTTGTTCTGTTCAAAATTAAAAGATACAAAAAAAGCGTTTTTAGATCTATCCTTTAGCTTCTTAGTAAGCCAAATCTCAATATACAAGCTTTTTTAGCTTTGTAAATGGAACATCAAACGTAAGTGGCTCTGACACGAAAAATGAACACTGAAAAAAACAGCTTCAAAGATTTTTCTTTTTCTGCGTGAACTTAATTAATTATTTATGAAACGGAATTTTGAAACAAAGGTATCAATACGCAACATGATCAATATGTTTTATTTTTTCATGATCTTTTGTACACAAATTAGCCGCTAATACAACGGTTTTGGAAAATAAACAGACTTCCCAGCCACTTCCTGAAAAAAAATTTTCACCATTAGAAAATTCAGAGTTCCTTTCATCCTGATGTGCAAAAAAAAAATTCTTCAGAAAAGTCAATGATTTTTTCCCTTACTCACACCTTAAATATCATTTTCTGTTACACTTAAATTACCATTTATAGAATAGCTGTATCTTATTATGAAAATTTTGAAACTATTTTCTGTGAGGTACTGGACCATCATGCTCCTTTCAAGACAAGGTTTTTGAGAGCCAATAATAAGCCACATTTGTCCAAAAACTCATAAAAGCCATCATGATTTGATCGAGGCTCAAAAATATGGTCAACAAGACCAAATCTCCGATAGATACGACAAATTATTAGCGCCAAAGAAATTTTACATCTCTTACATACATCTCTTACATCAGCTTACATCTCCACAATAGGCCAAAAAAATGCAGCAAATTCTGGGATACCTTTAAACCATTTTTCTCAGATAAAGGGCATGCTAGCAATGTAGGAATTCAACTGCTTGAGGACAATAACCTTATTACGAACGAGGAGGATATTACAAGTCTTTTTAACAAATACTTCAATACTATAACTAATCAACTAAATACTCCATTATGGTCTTTTGAATTCATAAGTGTGGATCCTATATCAACTATTGTTAAAAACTATATACACCATCCAAGTACTATGGCTATTAAACAGAAATTTTCCCACTTGCATTTTGACTTTCAACCTGTCAAACAGGACACTGTATTCAAAATCATAACATCTTTAAATAAGTGCAAAGCTGTTGGAGGTAAAATTTCTGTTAAAATCCTTCAGCTGAGCGTTGATCTCTTTCCTCCTATTCTAGCTTCCTGCTTCAATCAAGCCATTTTAGATTTTGAGTTTCCAGCAGAGCTTAAACTTGCTGACATTATTCCTTGTCCAAGAAAGGTGATACGCAGGATAAAGCCAATTACAAACCCATTATTCTTTTGCCACCTGTCTCAAAGATATTTGAGAAAATCCTTGTGGCACCTTTTCTAGATAAACTTTTTTCTAAATTTTTATGTGGTTTAAGGAGAGGACAAAGTACACAACATGCTCAATATGCTTTGGAAATGACAAGTTTGTATTGCCAATAAAGGTAAAGTAGGCGCCATACTTATGGATTTGTCAAAGGCGTATGATTGTCTGTCACACGAACTTTTAATTGCTAAACCAGGAGCTTATGGCTGCGAAAAAAATAGCCCCAAATTTCTTCTTAGCTATCTTTTTAACTGCAAACAGCTTGTTCGAATTCGGAATATTTTCAGTGAATGGCTTGAATTAAACCTGGGAGTGCCACAAGGCTGCATCTTAGGACCTATTTTATTCAATGCATTCCTTAACGATTTATTTTTCATATTTGATGAAAATGATATTTACAACTTAGCTGATGATAACAGCCTATATGTATGTCGACCTTCTTTAGACTTTGTCATCAATTCCCTTGAAGATAGTTCAATTAAAATTCTGAAATGGTTCAATCAAAATTCTTTGGTTGCCATTACAGCAAATTTTCAAGTCATTAGAATTAAATTTGAATGGTCACATATTGAAAAATTCTAGTATTGTAAAGCTTTTAGGTATTTCTATAGACGATAAGCTCTCATGATTCACATGATTTTAATTTTGTTTTTTTATAAAACACTTATTGGTTATCTGCACATACGTTTTTTACTTTTTCACTATACATACCAGGCACATTTTTGGACAATTCTAAGATGTTAAGATGTATCTGTGTTAATCAAAATACATCTATGTTCATTCATCATTATATTTTGCAAGTTGCCCCCCAATCAAAAGGTTGTTTCATGCGGCAAAGCTGTAAAGACTTATTCAAAGTTATTTCTAATTTCAATATCAATATTGACAAACATAATTTGGATTGTCTTGATTTAGATGGTATTGATTGATTGATTGATAGTTTAAAAAACGTCTTGTGATCCATAATAATAATGTGCTTTCCTTTCAAATGAAATTTGTCAAAGTCAGTTTCCACTTTTTAAACTCTCTGTGTATTACCGTTCCAATTCCTCATCTCTTGAGAGGGCCAAATACGGTTTTCCTAAACTTAAACAACAAATAATGACTTTTGAAGGTCACGACTATCTTTTTTAAGTTTTAATGCATGCAAATATACATTCACAATGTTTTCATCTCCCATACCTAGCATTATTTTTGAGAAATAAAGGCCATATGTTTATTAATTTATACGATATACTCGAAATATCGACCTTCTTCGATTAAGGGCTCAGCGCAGGGGCGGATTTAGGATTTTTTTTGACTGGTGCAATTGTCAACTTGACTGACTTAGTCAATTTTTTTTCAGGGGCGTGGGGTGGGGGGTATCCAGCTATTTGGCGCCACCCAAGTAGTCTTTAGCCCTTTGTGCAGTAAAATGAGCTGTAACAGACCCAAACACGATCATTTATTCCCATGTGGTTATGGTACATTTACAATGCAACTGAGGGAAGAGAAACAGTAAAACTGATATATATCCAGAAGGTTGAAATTTTGGAATTGCAAACATAAAAATCAAAACTGGGATTTACCTTGGTCAAAGCATTAACAAGGACTGAATTAAATTTTTAAATTTCAAATATATATTATTATGAAATATCAAATATGACTACAAACACTTCAATAACAAGTAATTGACCAGGAGACCAGCCCATGTATCAAAAAATGTTCCCAGGTGCTGGCTGCTTGTCAACCATTTGAACATTACAGAACTTTTTTTATTTCTGAATAAATACATGATACGTTGTGCAAAAAAACAGCATATACAATCTAACAAATGGACACAAACATTTTGTCCATTATGTGTGGATTGTTGGTTTTAAAAATCACCACCACAATAATAGTATATATATACTAAGAAAAGAAAGTTTGTGACTTGAATATATACAATTAATGTTCTGAATTGCTAATTTCCATAACCTTTACAAAAACATCAAGTTCAGTAAAGTGATGTGATAAATCACAATTGCAAACAAGCTGGAAAAATCATTACAAAAATTAAAATTATATATATTCAAAAAAAGAATGCAAACATAAAAAGGTCTGTTTACAAAATCAACTTCTTACGTAAAAGATTTCAAAATAAAATTCATAACCTATCTTTTATGGTTTTTGAAAGGGTAGTTTTATGTTGTACAAGTCAAAAGGTAGTGCAGCGATAAAAAGTAACAAAGCAGCAGATCTAGAAAAAACTGTCTAAAAACTAATTTAACACTTTTCTTCTCTTAACTTTAAAAATTTACCATCACACTAGAAACAGTTTGTTAACACACAGAAACACGAGAACAGAAAACTATTCTTACCAGTAAAGAATAATACAAAACCATTTAACTTATTATTATTTTGAAATATTTGACAATACCTTCAACTAAAGGTTCTGATCTGTATACACATTTAATCCTTCAGCATAAACGTAAAGGAATAAAAAAGACAGTGAAAGCTAAAAAACTTTAACATTACATGGCTATGAAAATATACGTTTGTACATAGGAAAAAATATAACGTAAGATGTCCTTTGAACAACATTAAACTTCTTCCAACCTTCCGACACTGTGAAGGTGCCATGATGCAACTGGAATTCTGTTCGCACTCGGTAGAGGCTATAAAATTATCTTTATCGTCATGCCATACACTTTTCAATTTGCGCCAGTTGAGCTTGCACCAGTCAGACAAGATCTCAAAACTCCCCTAGAAACTCCGCATCTTTGCACCAGTTAAGTGGTGCAAAAAGCGATGCCGGCAACCGACCCCTCAAACACATATTTTCCAAGACGGAACCCCGTTTTATATTTGTTATACAGGGCCAAATATTGCAAAATAACAATACTTTGTTTTTTCGAGCGGAGAAAATTCCCGAGAATATTACACGACGCCAACAAGAAGCCCAACGGTGCGAGAACCGAAGGTTTCAGAAACTGAAACTGAACAGTTTTATAAACATATATATATCTTTCTCAAGAGATACACCTTATTTTTCAACATATCGAATTTTACTGGTGCAACTGCACCAATGCACCAGCCTAAATCCACCCCTGCAGTATACCTTTTACTCACATATGCATTGCATAACTTCTTCCGCTATTTCTTTTTACCAGTACACACTGCGTAAAATTACATGTTTTCCGGAAATCTGTTAGCAGAGAATGTGAGGAATATCTTAGTTCAGAAAACATGAAACTTGAGGTTTTCATGTTATCTGGAAATCAACATGAGGTATGGGAGTTTTCTGTTATAAATATCACATTTTCTCCCCAGAAAACTTCATACCTCTAATTTTCAAATTATCTGAACAGAAAACCTCTTGCTCGTTTCAAAGATGTTGGAGGTTTTATGTGGCTTAGTCTGATATTGGGAAATAATAAATTTTTTGGAAACAACGCAAAGACTATTTAAGGCGGGGTGTACGTGAGACCATATCGTATGAATCTCACTACACGTTGTTCAGCTTTACACCTCAAGCCATTTGCACGATGTACCCTGTAGTCACCTCTAGTAACTTTGGCTTACTTAAGTTCTTCCAAATACTCTGGTTCTAATTTAAATGCAAATGGAATCTGGTTTTTAAATACACGCTTATGCATCCTTATCATGCATTTAAATATTTCAGGATTTCACTTTGTTCACCAAATACTCTGGTTCTCATTTAAATGTCTGGTGGACTTGGAATCTTTGAATAATCGCTTATGCATCTTCGCCATGCATTGAAATATTACAAATGTTTCACTTAGTTCACCCAAACAATCTGGTTCCAATTTAATTGAAAAAAGAATCTGGTGGACTTGGAAACTTTGAATACTCGCTTATGCATCTTCCTCATGCATTGAAATATTACAAATGTTTCACTTAGTTCACTCAAACAATCTGGTTCCAATTTAATTGCAAAAAGAATCTGGTGGACTTTGAAACTTCGAATACTCGCTTATGCATCTTCCTCATGCATTGGAATATTACAAAGTTTCACTTAATTCAACAAAAGTTGGTGAATTTGACAACTAAGGACTAAAATTTATGTTATTTTCAACAACACCACTGATGTATTGTCACTCAAACAGAAAAAACAACAACAACAGTAAAAAATCATGAGATGAACATGCCAAATACTATTGAAAAAAATATTATACAAATTACTCACTCTTCAGGGAGTCTAAAAATGGATATTTTTTAAAAAAAATATTGTCTTTTCTTTCTAAAATTTCTAATGAAATGTCTCCATCAGCACAAGATGAATATTTTGATCACAAAAATTTTTAGGACATCAATGACATCACATAGGTACTGTATATGTTTCTCAAAAATTTTAGAGACAATAATATCTGAAGAAACTGTCGGTGCTTTTCTTCCGCTGGCAACATCTTTGGGTAAATGATAAGTTCCTCTAAACAAGTCACACTGTTGGATTGTGAATGGTTTTACACTAGACAGTCTACAAGCCAGGGAAAAATCTGATAGATAGAGCAGCAAGTTGATTGTTCATAGCATATACATTGTTAGCAAATGCAATTTCAGATTTGTCTGTTGAATTTAGTCGTTCACTCGTGTCACAAGTCTGATGAAAAAAATTCAATAAGCATGTAAATTCATTAGATTGTTAAGTGGGACTAAAAGCACTCACCATTGGTACTCACTCTGTCATCTACCATTGTTTCACATAGTTCTGAGGGTATTGCCGTTTCTTATGGCATTTCTTGCACAATCGGCTGTTTGAACTTCTCATTTGTACTTAATGGATGGATCACTTCTAAATATGTCCGGAAAGCGTTTTTGTGATTGTTGATAAGTATGATTAAAATTTGGGGTAGGTGGGTGGGTGGAGAGATTGTCCTAGGACCACCGAAACGATTTCTTTTTTATGTAAGAAGTAAATCCTGATAGCCGATCTTCTTTTCGCGCCAGATGAGCGTGAAGAAAATTTTTATGTTTGAATGAACTTCACTGATCGCAAAGAAGATCTTTTTAGAATGTGCAAGTCTCTGAGCACATTACCAGATTTTTGTTGATATATTTTAAAAAGACAGTTTAGAAAAATTGAAAAAGACTAGAATAAACCACGCCTTGTGCTCTATAAAACAATGCTCTATTTACAACTTAACTTCAAAGTCTTCGCTATGTGATTTGTAAAAAAATCAGCTGCATATATACGTGCGAAATGTGACGTCATGTTTTTGAGTTTTGGTTAACTTTAAAATTTAATAGAATAGCAATAGATCAGATAAACTGAAAATGAGAATGAACGTCAAAATTAAATAATACTTTTTGTTAACTATATGAATTTTAAATTGTTGAAGGTGGCCTTTTAAGTTTCATTCATTTTATTATACCTTCTCAGTGTACATTTTAAAAACGATTACTAAAGCGTTTACCATTGTTTAATGGTAAACAAAGATGAAAATATCATTTCCTTCTAAATACAACACGGAGATCACGAAAATTGAAATCACGAAAATGGTGGCCGGACGACGCTCTCTAAGAAAAGAGCAAAGAAAAGTGCAAAGAATACAAGCTGGCTTCGCCTTCGCCAACACGATGAGAAAAAAAAAAATCGTTTTCGAACGAGGTTAAGGGTGAATCTCTACTAGACTGAGAAAATAGCAGCGAAAAAAATTCATGCAATCTGATTGGCTCATGTTTTTTCAAGTCATGGCGGAAAAATCAGATTATACAAAAAGTGCCATTTCTACTTCTCGCTGCAGAGATAAAAAACAATGACAAGAACATTTTCTGCTTCACTCCAGGATATCGCATATAACTTAAATCACTAGCCTCTGCTTGGTATCAACAAAACTGTTACATGCTGTCAGAGCCTCTGCATTCAAAACTTAACATGTCTGGTTATATTCTTCATTACAGCTTTGCTGCCGTCTTCTCAAAATTCTTCAGAAACTCTTGAGAAACTCCAAAGGAAAAGTGGGAAGATTTGAAACGTTTTGTGGAGAACCCTCTAAAAGTTAAGTAAATTAGAGCATTGATGATGACGTAAAGCGATGAAATAATTTATGCACTGTCAGTAAAGCATAGTCACAAGATTCGTGATTAAACTAAATGCAAAAGTTAACACAAAACCTTTTTACTTTTAATGAATTGTCTTCTTGAAGTTGAGATTGGTGTGTTATTTAAAGTTTTATGTAAAGTATATACATAAATTTCGAACTGAGCTGAATTTACTTTCAAGAAAAAAAATCCACAGTATCATATAACACGAAAAAACAAAACAAACTAAAAATAAACGAACCAAATCAAACGACGAGAAGACCACGTTTTTCACATCAGCCATTTTACATTGTCCTGGGGCGAGCCTCGTTTACTCAGTTTTATTGATATAAATGAGACTAAGATAAAAAGAAAGAACCTCGTGGTGTGAACTCTTTTCTTTCAAATATCTGTTGGGAGCTGTCGCCAAGATTCTGATCATCATGAATGACCTTTTTCATCCGACTCATCCGATGATGATACTTTCCTAACTGCTAGTCAGAGTTCAAAAAACCGACTTTGCTGCGACAATTCGACAACATTATCTAACATTGTTACGCCATCTGGTTGTACAAACGATGTATCCGAAGAATCTCCTTTATTACCACTGAACCAATCTTTACCGAGCACAAGTGAAAAGGGCAATGGGAAAAGCAAGGGTAAGACACCGGCTTTTTGACAAGTTTAATCATAATTGCCTCCTGTGGTATATGAAAGATTTGGTTTTATAAAACACTTAAATTTTACTTGTAGACACAGACGACTTTCAAATAAAAACAAGAGGCCAAGAGGCCTGAAGGTCAGCACGTTCGCCAAAGTTGAAAAATGTTTGACTGTGAAGCAGAATGGAGTAATCATGTTTTTGTTCCAGGAAGGTCAAAATAGGAATTCATGAGCGATAACTGAAGTAATAGTGATGTAATAGTGGGAATAAGACATTCAATGATAAAACCAAACAGGTGTACTCTCAAAATTGTGTCCATGTACAAGTGTCATTGTAACAAAACTTAATTCAAAAAAATGTTTATCTAGAAATTAAAGATACAAAGCATATCAAACACTATCAATGTCTCGTTTGAGTTTTGTGTACAGTTTTATGTATGCTATATCTAAGGTCGTCTTTAAAATGAAACAAATACGATTATCTTTGAAGTGAATTGAATAAAATCGGATTGCGAATAAAACAGGCTTGTATTAAAATCAAAAGAAGTAATCATGAAGTAAATTTCATGCAGACCGTAATGATAACAAAGAGTTCAAAGTGACAAGACAAGAGTTCAAAAGCAAACGTCTCACACACATTACAAAGATAACTGATATATTAAAAAAACCCATATATACAAGTGCTTGATGGGTGGTAATGCCATTCATAATTTTTGCCCTTCTTCACTGAAAATGAAAAAAAAGCATGCAAAAACAACTGCAGATTTTAAAAATTAAAAAATCAAAAGAGACTGCTGGTCATGCAGAGAGAGTGTAAAAAACAATTTAAAAATACATGACGAAATTGAAAACAAAAATGACAAGACTTTAAATACGTGAAGAGGTTTTCTGCTTAAATGACTACGCATAGGTAATTTGTTCATTAAAATGTTGAAAAAAAGTGATGTAGAGTTTTTAAACATATATATTTCGTTCTTTTGCTTGATAAATACTACATTACATTACACATGAGTATTTAAATGCTTTATAAACTTCAAGATGTTGTTTGTTTATTTTTGTAGATGACTAGATAAATTTCTCATTTTATAATTTTTATTTTAGAAATGATAAAGTAATATTGAAAACTCGACTATATTGATGGACACATTTGTACGAATACATAAAAAATAACATTACATATCCGATGTAATGTAGGAGGTCGTTTTGGAGGCAGCAGAGCTCTCTCTATCTCCAGGTCTGACCAATATAGCACAAAACACAAAATCTAACTGAACAGTATAAAAACAGGTTCAAGAATTATAGAATGCGGTGATAATATTACCATCCCTTTACTTCTCTGGTGAAAAATAACCCTTCCTTTAGCTGTTATTTCCAAAACGATATCTGTGTGTGACGGACTTAAAACCATTAAACCCATGTTTTAATTTGAGGCCGCACTCACCCTGATAAAATAGCTGTAATTATAAATTACCTGAAAAACCTAAATTAAGCCACGATTAGCAAACAGCCTTAGTGATATCAGCCTTCAATGAGGAATCCAGGCTAGAACTGTGGACAAAAATTCTGGAATAACGGACGGAAGGACAAACGCTAATGAAAGATCAGCTGCTTCGCGCTGACCAATGATGGAGATGATTTCTAGAGCTCTCAACCAAAACGAAGAAACATTAATAAAGATGTGTGAAATATTGACAATATAATAAATGGTACATATTTTTCACTTTCATATTTCACTTTATGTAAACCTATATTTTTGTTATAATATTTTCTTCTCATCAATAATTAAATAAAATAAAATAAAATTTTTCGTGTTCTATATAGCTGCGATCAAGATACACTTCAAAAGCAAAAGGACGGCATTGAAAAAAGTCGGAACAATGTTGAAAGCAGGAAAGATGTGGCAAGATTTTACTTAGAGTTCATGTAAGCTATTATTTGATGATAATGGTACATAGAAAAGTTGAGAATTTGAATGAAATTATATCTCACCGGACAGTAGCTTTAAATTTCCTCTTGTTCTTGAAGTTAATTTGTGATCCACACAGTTTCTTTTATTTTGTAAATTTTCTGTCATTTAGAAAGCCCAGCGCAGGACGAAGTCTTTGCGAAAGATCTCAGACGACATTACTTCTGCTACTGACAAGTGAAATTAAATGACGTGTTAGTGATAGGGACGATGTCATCAGAAGAGGAGCAAGTTGAAGATGACAAACACGTATTTAAAGTCAAAAAACCAAGCTGGTGAAAGAAAAAGTACCAGAAATGGCTTAATCCTGTTGTCCGGGAATACGAAAAATCGGCCACAAATCGTGCAAAGGAACAGATGGTGAAGAGAATCGAAGGTTCTCCCTCGAAACGTAAACGCCCTGCAAAAAATGAAAAATTGGATGGTTTTTTATTATTACCATACCTGAAAGTTATCTACTCTTTTTTAACTTTTAACCTTAACATTTAATGAGATTTTTATCTCAAAGATATTTTACAATGAGATTTGTCGAGTTCAAATTAATTCATATGTACATAAAAAAACAATTGAACTACACCAGTTCTTCTTCGATATTATGTTTTAGTATGTGGGTATATAAAAAAATATGAACAGATGTAACAGAATTGTATGGCGTATATTTTAAAACTGAGTTATTTATATTTCTAAGTGTTTATTTTATAAAAATAAGTGTTTATTGTATATTTACTAGCGTTTAACAGAAAATATTAATAGAAAAAACAAAATTATCTTCTGAACCTTTCATTGTTCATCTGCGATTTCCCTGTTTGCACTTCTTCCAAGTCATGAACTAATAAAAACTGAATTGTAACAGACCCGAAATTCGGCCTTAATTTCGACGGTCCAACCACTTCTTTAGGTTTCTGAATTCAAAAGTGACGCCTAATTTCTGGATATCTATTATCAGGTTTCAATTTTCACAACTTCATGTTTTCGATCTTTTCATTCAAAAAACCTCATGTTCTTACAAATAATCTGCGGCACAACCTCACCTAAACTGAAAATCTGCTCAGTAAAAGTTGATAATCTTTCAAGTTTTCCTTTATAAATAACTTCAGTTTTCTCTCCGTATTTCCGTCTCGGAGAATGTGCACATTCCTGTCCAGAAAATTACAGAAAACTACAAATTTCTCCGTAACAGATATCACGGAAAACACACGGAACTTATCAGGTTATCTGCATGAATCTGTGAAAATCTATCCCAGAAAACATGTAATTTCTTGCAGTGACATTTTAAGTAAAAATATTTCTTAAATTCATGTAGAGCAATAAACTTTCTGTCCAACGGTGTATAAAATGATATATTTACATAAATAATAAAGAAGAAATTAGTCTGTAAAAACGATCGAAAATACGGACTTTTGTGTCCTTCTTTGAGTTCCAAGTCCAGAACAAAAAGATTTTTTGAATGTTTTTTGGCTGTGTCGATTCCTCACAATCATTGAAAACAAAGTGTGTCCGCGAATCTCAATTAATGGTTTTGTTCATGAGAAAAACATTTTTTTGTCTTTTCCGTACGCTATTGGATAGTTGAAAATAATCACGGATTTTAAGCCAATCAGGAATTCTCTCTCAAATCGCGGGCACGCTTTTCGTTAACAGGCTTTCATCTACCACGGTGCAAAGTTTTAAAGGAAGTAAGCCACTTGCTTGGAAGATTGAGCTCAAAGAAGGTACAACACTAATAATTTATCATCACATACACGACAATATGACAGCCTTTAATAAATTCACAAAGTGAGCTGCCAATTCAATTAAACCAATTCAATTAAAAATTGCTGACCAACAAGATGAAAGTGCTTGTCTTATTCATTTTGCTAGTGTTAATGAAGGAGAATTAAGGCAGTTTACTGATAAAGCATATGAAAATCATTGCTCAGTGTACATATTGGATAATTATTGATGACGACGGTTTACAAATGACGTCTAGAAGAGTAGAGTATATAGGCGAACACCAAGCAAGAAGGGTTGTAATACCACCCCTCAAGTCACCAAATTGACCGAGCCAAAAAGAAACAAGAGAAAAAAAAGGCCTAAGAAAAGCTAAAGGTTAATCAGAGAAAAGAAAATCCTTTCTTGTTTTGCTCCTTTACGTACAGTAACAACAACAACTTCTTCTCAATATATATCTTCATCCATTAAGCAAGTTCAGTTAATGTTGCCATCATTCTGTATTATGTGAAAAAAAATCACATTTGGGTCTGCTTTTTTATTAATTAAATGTCGGACAGAAAAATTGATAACTCTGATGGCAATAGCAAATTACTGATAAGAGAACTGATGTTTCATGCTTTAATGAGTCGGGTATAGGCTAAATGAGATTAATCGTTACAATAGATTAATATACAGTAGATTAAGTCAAATGTTAAGAAACCGGTCTAGTCACTTTGAAGAACTAGACATTGTTTCTTCAAGGTAAGTGATGACCAGTTTTCAAACAGGCCCATTTATGGTATGTAAAAAAAGGAAAGAGATAAGAACTTGATGGAGATGTGTTGCGACAAGCAAACAGAAGAAAAGAACGATGAGAGTATCTAATTGTATTATATGTAGATATCAGAATTTTTTTGCTGGCAAATATAGAAGTTCACATCTAAAAATAAAGCAAAAGTCAAAATATTTAGAATTTGTTTTTTATCAACCACCAAATTGATGACATTGGTATTCCTTTAATGAAGATGGTTGGGCAGTACTTTTTGATGACAATAATGAATATCTTTCTTCACAAAGACTCTCAGTCACAATCGTCGTAAACTATAGTGGGTCGACACATTAAGTGGGTCTGGTACAACTCATGTCACACATGGTATTTACATATCCTTCACACTTAATCTAGTTAATGTTAATAAGGTGTTAGAACTGTAGACATTGACATTTCTAAACCAAGATATTTTTGGGAGAGAGCGGAGTTTTTTGACCAGAATTACCCTATTTTGATTGACTCTGATTTTTCAGAATTATGTTAGAGATCCTGATTCAGCACATCTCACTTGTAAAATTCTGGCAGTTAGACTCATCAGATATTTTCCAATGTTGGACTGATTTTAATACAATTCATGCACATTTTTCAATTTTACTGACATATCATATCTACTATTATAAATGCACCTGTGACTGATATCTCTACATCAAGCAAAGTTTTGAAAACTGAAATCAGAAAAAAGCCAACAACATTAAAAGACATGAAATTGTGTGGTTTTTCATGTGGCTGTCTATGCGAAAATTCAAATGGTGAGGTGGAAACAGAAAGAATTCCTTGATCAAACTGTTGTCAGGCTAGGAGATTTTCATATAGTGATGTCGTTATTATCAACTATTTCAAAAGTCTTTCAAGATGCTGGTTTACAAGTAAGTAAATATGAAAAATATTTCAATAAATACAGTATAGTCATAGTACAATATATGCTTCCATGAAAACATTATGCCAACTAATGGTTAATAGTATACAAGGTGCTTTCTGTACTGTCTTTTTGTCATTGCATACTGTAGTGATTATTTAATATCTCTACACACTCCATTTCATACATATGTAATATTAACACTTTTCTTTTAGATCATTATTGACAACTGTATTATATAAATGCAATTTGTTATTGTTTTTTTCTGAAACAAATACTCAAATAACTCCTCCATAGGTGGTGTCTTAGCAATAGCATTGAAACAGTATTGCCTTCTTTCGAAATGGTTTAATTTGAACCTATGTATCAACAATCACTGACGAACATTGTGGTGAAAGCTGTCGTTGCTTTGAAAAAATTAGCTTTGGCCAAAATATTTTGTTACTGATTGTCTGAAGAAAGTGGATCTTCAGATCAACTTTTTACAGTGTTTTCTGTTGTGAGGCTCACTTGTTTCTTGTTGTATTATGAAATGGATTTTGGTTCACTTGAGATTTGTTATTGTTGTTTGCACTACTGACAGTTTACTGAAGGTAAGGTAAATAAACAACAGCAAATTCAAAAACAATAAATGTTTGTTTTTCATTTTTAGAGAAAGAAATAATTCCACTATGGTATTAAAACCAGTGTGGGGTTAAAAATACTCCACCAAGAACATGGAATAACTTGCGGAGAGCACCATCACGCCACTGTAACCCAGGAGCCTGTTGACAGAAGAAGGAAAAATAAACACTTCTCAGGTTGCGGAAAGAGCGGGCTTCCTTCAGTGCCAAGAAGATACAGGAAGAGACTGGACTGTACCACATTTCCCTCAAGACGATTTACCGGGTTCTTCGAAAGAATGGATACAAATATCGGCAGTCGCGAAAGAAAGATCTTTTGTCTGAGAAAGATAAGTTTAAATTCGCAAAAGAAGCCAAAGAATTGCCCGAAAACTTTTGGTGGCATACTATAGCCTTCTTCTTTGATGGTGTTGGCTTTGCACATCGTACGAATGCGTATGCAGAAGCAAGAGCTGTATCTTCTATGGCATGGAGGAAACCCGACGAAGGTTTTACGGATAATAACGAAAGGTCGCAAAGAAGGAACTGGTGACAGAATGAAAAATTACTTTGTGGGAATTGAGTACGGCAGTGGCGTAGTGTGCTGTGAAAACCATCAGTGGCAAGTGAAGGGTTTCGTTTTTCACAGTTCATTACCGACAAATGTCCAGGTAACCCTGTGTAAAGGAAAAGCAACAAAACAGTGAAACACCAAAATGAAAACAAATCAGATGTGCTAGTTACATAACAGGAACATAAGTCTGTGTGATTACTTGTCCGATTATAATTACATAATTATGAAGCGGAAAATAACGTAACCAATCTTCATCTTTCAGACATTTTCCGGAAGTGTGGAAAGCGACCACAAGGACGTGTTTGGTTGCAAGATGGAGACCCGAGGCAGAACTCGAAGGTAGCCAAGAAAGCATGGGAGAAGCCCGGCTGTGAAATGTTTCTCATTCCACCACGTTCTCCGGACCTGAATCTAATCGAGAACCTTTTCCACATGGTCTGACGACAACTGAAGGAAGATGCCCTGGAACTGGAGATCATAAAAGAAACATACGAGCAATTTTTCCAGAGCGTAAAGAAGATCAGTTTCCCCAGATTTTATCGACAAGACAATTGAGTGTATGAAGGATAGTATTACAGCTGTAATCCGATGCAAAGGTGGAAGGACTAAATATTAAGGTTTATGTTTCTCGTCCAGTTCTGTTTTGGCTTTTCAGTTTTGCAAACACAAGCATTCATAATGAGAACGCGTTACCCAACGCGTTACCCACGCGTTGCCATCAAATTTATGAATGCTACAAGGGAATAACGACGCGTAACGACGCGCTACCATCTATATATAAAACACTTGATAAAGACACATAGTATGTCGAAATATCGTGAATTTTAATCTGTTTAATTTTAATATGTTTTCATATTTTGAACAACATAGTATATGCTGCTGACTTTAACGTTTTATAAAAAAATATATATATATATACTATATTTTATATAAATGGTAACGCGTGGTGGCGCGTTGTGTTTCCCTTGTAACATGCACAGATTAGATGGTAACGCGTGGGTAACGCATGGTAACGCGTTTCAAGGAAATGCCCAGCCTAGCCATGATACTCCAACGATTCGCAGACAATGTTTTTAAATGTTTTGAAGAACATCTGTTGTCATGTCTGTCTGAACAAAACTCCATGCTCTCATATATCGTGCCAGCATGTTCTCCGACATGGTGTTGGAACGGTCAAAATGTTTATAGTTGCTTATAGCTTATAGGCTGTTGTGTTGCTATTTCTTTTGTATGTATTTACGATATATTTCTTCTGTTATTTCTATATGTATTTATGTGTATATATCTATAATGTATACGTATGTATACCAGAAAAGTGACAAGTAACTAAGTAATCAAGTATTATATATATCATAGATTATTATATCGATTATCATTATATATGTAATATATGTGTACATGTTATATATACATATTTATGACCTTTTTTAAGTATATATAAAAAACGAACTTGCAGACGGCATTTTTACCCATTCTGCCTGCTGTAGTTGAATATAACCGCCATTTTTTGTTTGTTTGTGTACTTTAAACGTAGAAACTTTCGCGGGCAGAAACTTTCGCGATTTTCGCATATTCAATCAAAAATCGCGAAAGTTTGTACCACGAAAAATTTCAGAAGGTTCCATTAGCGAAAGTTTATGTCCGAGAACTGTTTCAAATTTGGTCAAGCGCGAAAGTTAATGCCCAAAAAAACTCCAATATAGGTCAAAACCGATAAATTCTTCATGGCCAATCGAGAAAACACGAAAAATCCAATTCATTTTTAACAATATTTATTTGCAAATAAAGTAAATATAGTTTAAATACATGTTTAACATAATTCAATAAAGGAGCTCTAGGCTTTGTACACTTTGTTAATGACAAAACGCGAACAGTTGGTTTTGCCAGTTGGCCAATTTTTTAACATTGGGCTTGACCCCTAACGGACCCAATTATGACGTCTTGGACCCAATATAAATCGAAATTATTTTCGGAATTTTATAAAACAAACTTAATGGGGTCTTAATGTTCATTTCCTTTGAAAAATTAGCTTTTTCAACATATTTTGTCACTGATTGAAGATATATAATTTGTTTGTAGGATATACTTTAGGAACCTGGCATTATTGCATCTGGTTCATGTCAGGATTTAAGCCCATAAATTGATGTACAAACCCACCAAACACATGACGTCATTATGACGTCTCAATAACGTCTTAATTTGGTCATGAAGTCATATGACATCCCTATGACTTTTTCATGACGTCATTGGAAGTCATTCAATATGACGTCAGCAAGGCGGCGAAATGATGACTTACGTATGACCTGAAGGTCATGGTTATGACGACTTCGTAACCTCACTTCATGGTTCTTCCGAACTACGGAGTTAAATTTCGCAAGTTTCGCGAATTTTTGAATTAATAGCGAAATTAAATTCCCGCGAAAATTAATCCCCTTAAGGTACCATTGTTTCGTGTAGTTGAGCAATTTAGGCAATCATTTTATTAGGCAATTATTTTACTCTTGAAAGATTTTCTAAGAATGTTTCAGTACTTTCAGAATAATGAAAAGTTTTTCATGAGGAACAATCACGAGGAAATGTTAAAGGAGAAAAATACAGGGGAAAGCATGTTTTTGTTTTGGGGCCGTTACTAAAAAAATATACACAAAATCATTAAAAAAAGACACATCGTGTATTATAGCAAGGTTTCATTTATTAGAACTTCAAAAATAAACAGTAAATTAAAAAATAATAAATAGTGAATATATGAATAGTAAAACGTTACAAATTGAATACAAAAAATATCAAAATAGAGAATGATAAAATAATACAATTTAATTACAATGGACTACGTTGCACATTACACTGAAATATATTGGAGGATTTAGAGGAAAACTAAAGATAAATAGTGAAATCATGGATATTGTGTATGTATGTGGCAAAAACATCAGAAGGCTTTGAGGAACATGAAAAACATTTTCTTCTACCATAAAAAGATAACTTTTTCTTTTTTCAAGTGCAGTAAAAACCCATAGAATTGAAAACACAGGCTTAAGGTCAAAATACACGATCTGATTTTACATATATGATTTTACATTATATAAAAAATCATATATGACTTTTACAGATCGTGTATTTTAAAAAATCATACGACTTTTGCTCTTATGACTTAACATATATGACTTTTAAAAAGTAGGATGGTCTTCTACTTTTTAAAAAATCATTTATGACTTTTTACAGCTGTAAACAAATTTCAACCAATCAGAGTGCGTCTAGAGGTTTGAATGAACTTTTTGAGATTTCCCTAGAGTATATTAGTATCAAATAAAAACTTTTTACGTGTATTTTACTGTTACATATGATCTTTTTCCATCCATCAAATGAGTATGTAAAATCATATACGTAAAATCAGATCATGTATTTTACTATTACATATATGACTTTTTCCATCCGTCAAACGAGTATGTAAAATCATATACCGTCTTTGTGTCTAATTACGGACAGCCTTTGTAATTACGGACATCAAAATGTAAACAAACATTCTTGTCACGAAAATAGACATGCGTTCTTGCCAAGTTCACCACGTATAACTGAATAAAATGTTTTATGAAACAGAGCAATCCAATAGAGAGCAATTAGCACTAACACTTGAAGAATAATAGACCGTGAAAATCATAATGGCCTATATTTCAATACTCAGTAAAAAGTGTCCTCCCCCACTGTGATTGACGTACAAAAACTTTATTTATTTGACGTGTTTTATGATAATTAACTTTCTAAAAGCATGATCTAAAAACATTTTCATTCCTCAATTCATTTTTAAACATAAATTTTCGACCTGTCGATATTTCATGACGGAGGTGGCCATTATTATTTTTTATCCGTAAATATGGCTACCATATAGTACACACGGAGCTCATAAAAATACGCACGATTCTCAAGAGGGCGCAGTCTATTTTAAATCTTTAAAGTTTAGAAAAATAAATTCTAAATTGCATATTGGTAATTTTCTCTAGCGTTCAAATAAATTTAATTATCTCTCTCTGAAGTTTGTTTTATTACAGTTTGGTTGACAGTACGTGATGTGCCGTGTTTTTAATTTACAGACGGTTGGAATTATGTTTTGATCATGTCCGTAATTACCAAGGCTGTCCGTAATTAGACACGAAGACGGTATGTAAAATCAGATCGTGTATTTTGACCTTTAATATAACACTTGAAGACTTCCCTCAATATCATCGTTCTTACCACAAAAACCTGATGGAGAAAAGAAATCTTGAAAGCTTGGGGAAACGACAGTAGTTTTTATGATATATAACATGTATAATAATTGTATAATATATCTATGAGAGTTGCACAAAATATATGTGTAAGAAATTTCGACTTTCGTTTTTCGAGTGTGCCATCATCCATCACATTTGAAAGACATCACAGTAGACTTCACAGAATTGCTTCGTACTGGGAATAAATCTGAATTCTTGTATATTCTGTGTATTCTGTGTATTCTTCTGTGTATTCTGTATATTCTGTGTATATATAACAAGATTTTTCAACACTTTTTATTCGCCTTTTTTGACTTTTCCATAATGATGGTTTTCAAGGCGTAAATATTTCTTTTCATGCAACCTCACTCTTTGATGGTCCCTGAAATAAAAAAAGGCAGAGAAGCAGCAAACGTATATTTATGTATATTTTAGGAATATGAAATTTATTTTGCATAAAAGTTCTTCATATATCTGTTATCTGTAATTTAAAAGTCTAGAAATTGAGCCAACATGAAGCTTCAATAGGCCGCCATATTAATTTTCCGATCAAAATCGAAATTCATAATGGCCAGCAGTTTGACGTCATGAGGTTGCTCATCACACATGAAAACATTGAGAAATGAAAGTAAACACAGCAAAAAAATGTTTCTCAGAGATCTAAGATCGGCATATTATGTTACTTTATGCTTCAACTACCCCCGTTGATAATTTTGTTTGCAGCAAACAATGCGTTCAAATAAAAAAAAGTATTAAAAGAAAGTGAAAATAAAATTACTTGAAGCAGAACTGATAACAAAACTAATAACAACGAAGCTAATAACAACTATAAAATAAACAAGACGAAAGATTTCGCTTATGTTTTTTTATTAATAGCGACCTATAAATAACGCCCATTCTAAATACATACTTGAGGGTTCATTGGGTTGCAGAGCGGAATTTATAATAAACCCGTCTCCATAGTGATACGTGTTTTCGTATTTCCGCGTAAACTCCCTGTTTCTGAGCCTAGTTGCACTACTGTGCATTTTGTTAAAAAGATCTGCTAGTGTAAGCATAGAAATAAAAAAGGTTTTATTGTGTAAACCTAACTTTATTAATATCAATTATTGTCACATCACAAATTGAAACAAAAGAAATATACTTGTATGAGCTGCAACCATGAATTTTTTTTAAAAAATGATCTAATAAGAAAAACGTGAGCCAAAAGAGATAAGATAAGAAAAAAAGATTTGCTCGAAAAAATTTTAAAAAACGAAAATCTATCCAAAATACTCAAACAAAATAAAAAAATCAAATAACAAACAAATAGTTTGTTTGTAATAGACGGTTTGAAGCTAGAGTTAAAAATTAAAACTGCTTGTAAAGCTTCTTCTTCACTGCAGTTGATCTTCGAAGGATATCAACATCACAAGCGTCACTAAAGTTTACTTAATTTAAATTTCACAGTGGTACTTTGAATCAAAAAAGTAATTAAAACCCTTCTTTTTGCTTTTCCTTTAGGGAAAGATCCTTTTTTTGTGACTACGTCGTAAATGCGCTTTACAGTTCACGAAATATACGAAAACATATCATGGTCATGAGAGCAAGGATAAAAAGAAATAGAAATAAAAGAATTTTATGTTAGTAAGTGCGATACTAAAAAACCTTCGCCGTACATAGATTAGATAGATAGATAGATAGAACGCCGCCGAAACCAATATCTTTCGCTTAGCGAAATCTAATAATGAAAAAGTGTAAGTTTTCAATTCAAGCCTCTTACAAACTAAAAGATAAATCGACTACTGATTTAAATTCTTTGGGAAAGTTTTCACAAGGAATCTACGATGACTCGATGTGGAGAAGCGCACATAAATATTCTCCAAGCTGTTGAGGGAGAATTGAGGAAGAGTTGCAAGATCTGCGTCTGCATAGATATATATTTAGTTGTTGCCTCCTATATTAGAAAATTTGTAAGGATTTTATTACTCCTTAAAGGCCTACTGGAAGCTTAAAGAAATAGTGCCTTTATGTTACATTTCTGTTCTGAAGATATTTGAGAAAAAATTCAAAGTAAATGCTCAATATAAAATAGAATTGTGCACAGAGTGTTCAGGTGGCTTGGTTTGCGGAGACCTCGCTTTTTCTAACGAAACCTCATAAGAATTAACTTGTGTTCAAATATGAGAAATTGTCAGCCTAATTTGTGGAGTCGTCATTCTGTGACCGACAAAAACGGAAATGACATCCCCTTGAGTATATAAATACTAAGGTAAGTAAGTAACCGAGAGTTTTTCGTCCTTGGGCTTCCATCCGTAGCGGTTGGTTCTTCCGCCCGCCGACTTGCAACTATTAGTTGACTTACCGCCGGAGATACGTATAGCATTGCTCTAACTTGCCCGAAGGCCAGTGTGCAGTCAGTCGATGGCTCCTAATGGGCTGATACGCTGCTTTTAAAGCGCATCGGAGTGATGTATTGAGATACGATTTGACTGGGTCGCAGCAGTCGCACTCATAATCACTACACCATCGCTGCACTAAATAATGGTTAGCAGGGTTGATGTCAAAATTTGTCAAATGTTTTTCAATCATGCACAAGAATCTTTCAAAATTTCATCAAAATTCTCACATAATGTACAGTTTTTCAACGTTTCAATGAACTATTAATACGCTTTCACGGGGGATTCTTTCTCCAAACATTTATCGCGAGCAACCTTCTGACGTCACAATCGGATTTCGTCCGATTGAGTTTGTAAATAAAAATGGCGTCCTCAACGAACATCATGAGGTGAATACACGAGTTAACTTTGTCGTTTTTTTTCATAAACAGCGCGATTTATCAAAAAAAACTTTTAAATTGTTATATAGTTACACATTCTGAATGGTTTGAACATAACTTTTTTTTTCACGGGAGGTAAGCTTTAATTTGTTGCTAAGTATTAATTGAAAAAATATTTATTTCCAGTCTTGAAAACCTTTGTCTAAGCTTAAGAATCTAAGTACAAAGTCTAGGACATAGTACTTCAAGCTAGTGTAACCACCTAGAAATGTGTTGTAGCTATGCAAGTGCTGCATTATTTCAAAATTTCATGTTGCTAATTTATCTATGATTTTGCTTAACTTTTTGAGAAAATTTGCTAGTGTTGCTTATAAACATGTTGCTTATAAAAAAAAAACGTGTATAGCCTTATTTCGTGAGATAATCTCAATTCAACTAAAATATCCCAACTAAATATTCTACATAAATACAATCATCTTCGGAAATACCTCCATCCTTCCACAAACGCAGCCATTTCTTTCTCATTTGTCTTTACAAGCAAAGTCTTTGTGTCCAGTATTATTGCTCATTTGTAGCAAAATTCAAGATAGATATTTACATTCACATTCAAGAAACTTTTATTCACATTTAACAAAATTATATGCATTCAACGAAATTATATTCATATTCAACAAAATTATATTCACATTCCAGAAACTTTTATTCATGTTCAAGAAAATTTTTATTTATATTCAAGAAAAAAATTTGTATGCAAGGTGTAAAATTACTATTCAAGGAATTTCGGTAACTCAGATCCGGTCAGTAAATTATCGGTCACTAATGGAAACTGATTAGCGATACATGAACAGGCGAAAAACAGGTTTTTTTTGAAAAAATACCAGATGTAAGGGGAATAAATGAGTGAATTATGGAAAATTTTGAGATGGGGTACATGACGGCAGTAAAAGCAAAACGAAATAAGTATCATAATCCCAGAAAAGGTTCGTCAACAACATAAGGTTATATTCATTTTATTGACAACCATTGCTCCAGTTGTAAAAGGAAATGTAATAAAATAAGATCAAATCCGACCAAGTGGGAGAGGTGGGTTTGGGGACTAGCCAATCAAAAACTACAGTTGGTAAACTTTTTTCTTTTCTTTTATTAGTAATGACAAAATTCTGTAAAACTTAGAATCCCTCGTTTCTAAAAATACCCAACAAAATGTCAAGAAAAATTTGGGACTGATTTTCATTATTTTTGAGGACTAATGGAAATCTGTAACTAAAATTCGTGAAGTGAAATAAGTTTCTTAACGGAGAAGAAAAGAAAAAGTTTTCTCAAACAATCTGAATTAAACCTTTAGCTTCAATAAAAATATCAATGCCAAAGCTTTCTGAATACTTCAAAAAATCAAGCTGCAATATGCGTTCCAAGACATCTTCTGGAAATGGATTCGATACGTCTTCAACGTCAGATGAAAGACCATCATCAGAAGGAGAAGGAGCTCTTGGATCAAAGCCGAACCAAGAAAGGTCATCTGATCCAGGAGTGGAGAAAACATCCGCAGCTTGATGTTGTTCTCGATTTTGAACTTCCATTA
The DNA here is from genome assembly GCA_027922465.2 of Turritopsis dohrnii. Taxonomy (NCBI): domain Eukaryota; kingdom Metazoa; phylum Cnidaria; class Hydrozoa; order Anthoathecata; family Oceaniidae; genus Turritopsis; species Turritopsis dohrnii. Next base: position 33,600 of record BQMF02000441.1, on the reverse strand, counting down.
TTCCATTTATCCAAATCTTTTTTTTGGCGACCAATTTCTTTCGGTTCTAATAGCTGTGGCTAATTTAACTATTTTGTTCCTCTCACGTTTAACGAATTCGAAGTCATTTCTAAGTATCAAGGAAAGTTTACTTTGAAATATCTTAACCAGTGATTCTCTGATAGCATCTTCATTCATTGAAGAGTGCAAATTTACAATCCCTTTGATGATGACCATATCCTCTTCGAATTGATATTCTTCAAGTTCATCTTCCAGACATGGATGGAGCAGCCAAACATTTACTGCTTTTCCAGTTGGTGCTTTGTCTTTTCCTGACATCCTTGGTCTTCTCCTCGTCCAGCTGTTGTGACCGGACTGCTTGTTACAATAGCAGAATTTGGAAAAGATGCAGCAGCCTTGTGCTCTTCTAAACATGTTAGTTGCTGTGGCAACTGCACTGGATTGAGTTTGATGAGATTGAGTTTATTTATCTCTTCTTGAACAATGTTTCGGATATGTTAAAGAGTCTATTGACGGATGAAATACAATAGAATGCACAGCGGTTTAACTTTTAACTCGATTACTATTCTCAAAACCGATGATCAATTAAAATTCTACTGGTAAATCGAGTTAATATAAACAAATCTTTCGAACAAGAAATCTTCGGAGTCAAAAATGAATAGTTTTTCTGAAAGCTGATTCTTAATTGCCTTATTTATACACTTTATGTTGAACTCAGAGCTTATATATTTAAGGTGGATTTATACACGTCGAAATTTTCGATCGAAATTTTCGATCGAATTTTTTTAAGCTTGCTGATTGGCTGAGAAAAATCATCTGACTTTTCTTCTTCGAAAAAAATACTCTTCGAAAAAGTTGAAATTTTTCAACTTTTTCGCGACGAATTTTTTTTCGAAGAAAAGCTAAACCAATCAAAATCGCTGTTTTAAACTTGTTTTGCTGTGTCATCAAAACGTGCAAATCAAACATGGACGTTGATCCAGAAGTGCTGCGTGCTTTCTATCTTTTTTTTCAGCAGCAAGAGAAACAACAGCAAGAGAAACAACAAGAACTGTCTCCCGAGAATTGTGAAGAATCTCAGCGTGGAGAGGAAGTGGTGAAGTAAGTGAAATTTTGTGTATTTTGTTTTTTGATATGTATACCTTGTAGTAGCTAGCTGCTGCCACTATCATACACAATAAATAAAACTTGCAATGCCAGATGATATTGGTATTTTTTATGTCAATGTCCCTCTCTTTGGCTTTGTTTATAGGACCTATGAATATGACCCAGAATTGTTTATCGACATGATAAAAGAAAAAAGATGTATATGGGACATCACCTATGCCAACTACAAAGATAGAAACAAAAAAATTTTAGCTTGGCAAGAAATAGCAAATGTCTTTGCTGACACAAGTGGTGAGAGCAAAATCATTTTGTTATTTCACACTTTTTCGTGGCAAAATGTTGCTGCATTATCTTTCTTTTTTTCTTTGTTTCTTCCTATTCTTTCAATATATATATATATACAGGATAAAAATTTACAGTTTTGTATCATCACATGTACTTATATACACTGTTATCTAATGTGTCCTGTGGAATATCAAACCTAGAAATTGGACTAAAGAATACGTTATCAAGATTGAAAACTAAACCAGAATTAGCAAAAACAGGCGGAAAGTTCATATTCAGTATTAATGTATAAATAGAGATTGACTAAAAATATTGATTAAGTTGTTGTTAACATCCATATGAATAATTCATAAATATGCATGTGCAGACACATACTCGACAGGAAAACTTTTTTGAAAGCATTATATTATTGATTTCTGAGTATATACATTTATTTCAACTTAAGTTTTGCTTAATTTTAGTTGATTTTCTAAAGCAAGAGTTTAAGAAGCTAAAAGACAATTTGAAAAAATGTCTGGATAGAAGGAAAGAGAGAACACGCTCTGGTGCTGCAACAACAAGTTTGCCAAAGTGCAAATTTTTTGATCAGTTGGCATTTCTTCATGACAAAACAGCAAATTTGTCCACAGAGTCAAATTTGAACACTGACACGCAAACAGTGTTAAGTGAATCAAACGAGTCATTGCTGAGCCCTGCATCATTCCTTTCTCCCAGTGAGACATGCACAAATCCACCAAAAGGGCATTCGTCAACTCCAGGATCTAAGCGACGGAAGCTAGATTCCGCTGAATCCTTCATAGCAAGGTCGTTAGCTGATTGTGATGAAATCATGAAAAGGACGATTGATGAGGACAAGGATGAGGACAGTCTGTATTGCCGCAGCCTTATTGGTATTTTGAAGGAGTTGCCCAGAAAAGAGAATCGTCTAGCTAAGATTCAGATCAGCCAGCTGCTATTCCGTTTGCAGTATGGAGATGAGTAAACACCAAATCACAGTGTAGTATTTTGCATGATTATTTAAAACTGGAGAGTAAAAGTGTTTCTGGGCTGTAAATATTTATATTTTTAGCATGGAAATATTGTTACTCTCAAGTGGCTAATTGTAGGTGTGGATGTGGGGTTAGTAGCAGAGGGGATAGAAACAGTGTTAAATGTTTAATTTTGGGGGAGGGTCCACAATAATATGAGAGATTTGATAAACAATGGCAACGCTTAATCTTATTTGTTTTGTGTTTTAATGTAATTCCATTTTGAAGTCCAAAAAATAAAAGGTCACACTCACCCATCCTACAATTCGTCATTTGAGACTACGTAGTTATTTATGTTTTAACTTTTTGCCAGAACATTATACATTCCTGTATGCTAACAAAACAAAAAAGAGAATTCATAAGATCATTTATATGGAAAAACAGACGCAGTGTTATTGATTAATTTTGAACCATTTTATTTGTCCATTCTTTTCATGAAAGTTTCAATGTGTGTTTGTGACTCTGTCCAGTTGCCAATCAATTGAACCTTCTGGTGAACAAAAGAACTCTTTGAAACTGTCACGAATGAGTTTTGCCTGTACAGTGTAACTATTAGATCCGATGTTAATGAGTGGTTGCAATCCATTACTAGCTTCATCACGCCAATCACCAGAGCGTACGCCACTTGAAGTATCGGTATCAACAAAATTTGCTGGACAGTAACTGTTGTGGTTGTGTTTCATTAGAAAGTTGTGCAATGCAACACATGCTTTCGTGATCGCTGTAACTGTTGGTATTGAAGCAATGATAGAGCGCCTGAAAATTCTAAACCTGGCTGCCATAATTCCAAAAGCATTTTCTATCACACGCCTTGATCTTGATAACCTATAGTTGAATATCAGCTTTTTGTAGAAAAGTGAAACTTTTTGTAGATATACTGAAATCTAGCTATAATTTTTAGGTAACCTGGCAACAAGGTTTGGAATGAAAACACATAAATACTTTGAAATAGTTTTTTATGGTGTCACTATACATGATTGAAACAGTTTTTTAGTCTTTGTAAACCCCATCATGACTAATTTTTCCGAACTACTAACCCAGCGGGCACAAGACGCCTTTGAGACGTCTCAATTTAATCGTAAAATGGTCGTTTGGTTTTGAGATCATTTTGCGACGTCGTAGGGACGTCTGAAAATGGTACGTCGCAATTGAGATCCTTTTACGATCAATTTGGGACCTGATAAAAATTTTCAAATTTCATTCGGCAGTCGTTAAACAGTATAAATCGAGTAATACTAACATGCTTATATAGAATTTACATTCGTATCGAATTCTGTTTATTGGTCGCGTGACGAATGATTTTACGACGTTTTTGGGACGTCTTTATACAGATTAAATAACGACCTTCGAAACAATTATTAATTTAGGATCATTTTGCGACGTAGTAGAGACGTCTGAAAATGGAACGTCGCAATTGGGATCCTTTGACGATCAATTTTGGACCTGATAAAAATTTTCAAATTTCATTCGGCAGTCGTTAAACAGTAAACTTTGAGTAACAACAAAATACTCCATATGGAATTTACATTCGTACCGATTCTTTTTCTTGGTCGTGTAAGGGATGCTTTCGTGACGTTTTTGGGACGTCTGTATACAGATTAAATTACGACCTTCGAAAGAATTATAAATTTTCAAGAGCGATTAGTCAACAAAGATTCATCGAATAGGTTTTACTACAGTTGCATGATTAAAAGAATTTAAAATAGACCAATCACAAATACGTAAGACAAAGAGAAATTCCCGTGTTATAAAATTCACATGTGATATAGAAAGTTTCAAAAGCAAAGACTTTCTTGTAAGAAAAGGTTAATACTGTTAATAATGATACATGTAACATAACTAAAAGACGTTTAGATAAAACTTAGAAGAATTAATTAAACATGGCGTTTTGTCAAAGGTAAACTGGCAAAGTGTAAATGGAAAAACACCTTGAAAAGATACGATCCTGTTCGATGAAATTAACGGTGAGTTTCTGTGAGTTTCTGTTTTCTGAATCCATTCGGTGGGTATATTTATACATATTTATACATTCTTGTTGAACTTAGTTTCAGCACTCCAGCATCAGAAAAGCACTGTAGATGACATAAAGAAACTTCCGTTGATGCTCAAAGATCTCCTGATCGACAATGAGGTTGGCGAAATTTCAAAAAGGCTAGCCGAAGGGAGTTTTAAATGTGGAAATACATGTGATTCAAAATTTTATAACTTGATGACAAATTAGCTAGTATATGATGAACTGTAAATTGTTGTGTTGTAAACTTTTAAAAAGAATTAAAAAGGAGACATCTATTGAATTTGTATGTTTTGTTGTTTTGATGATCCCAACATAGATGGCCTATGATCCCAGGAAAAGGAGGTTGGTAATCGGACATCTCTACGATGTCGTTACGGCCAGAGATTGAAGTCGTTGCGATATCCTGTCATCGAGACGTCTCAGTGAAGATGTGATTGGGACGTCTTCTGAGGATCCCACTTTGCGACCATTGAGCGACGTCTCAGGGACGTCTTGGAAAGACGTCTCTACGACGACTTTACGAAGATGAACAAGTAAATCCTGCGACGTCGTTACGATGTCGTTGGGATGTCATCGGGACGTCTCAGTGAAGATGTAATTGGGACGTCTTTCAAGATTCCCACTTCACGACCATTTTGCGACGTCTTAGGGACGTCTTGGAAAGACGTCTCTACGACGTCTTTAAGACGTCTTTGTGCCCGCTGGGAAAGCTACAAATGATAGCACAGTATGTCTATTTCAATTTCCCAGGCAGCCCCATATTTCCACAGATTTGCCTGTAGGGTGCTTTCCTATAATTATTATATATTTCCCCGTAGGGCAAAATATATGTTAAAACCGGCATTTCCTTCTTCTTCTCCTTCTTTTTGTTCACTTTTATAGCCGCGGTTCAGTATTGAATTTTCACCTAGCCGCCAAAGTAGTTAAGAATAGAGGCTAGTCTACAGTGAAGTAGTGCGCCATTTTTTTTCAGTCAGTGCAGATTGTCAGTAGAAGACTTTGCTTTTCCTGCCAGCTTTTAAAATGATTCAAAAGATAAAAGGTTGTTAAATGATGGAAATAATCGTTTTAGTTCAGTGTTGTTATGAAAGGTTTTGCAAAAACTTTTTAATGAACGTGTAAAATACAGAAAAAGAATTGTTTTGTTTTTCTTGATAACAATAATGATGCTATGCTATGGATGATTGGTTGGTAGTTAAATGTTTGGAACAGCAAAACATTGAAGCTGTGATTTCAGTGCAAAGACGAAAATTCATTATCAATACAGGCTGAAGATTTATTTTTATTTTACATCCTGATTTGACAGGATAATGTATATATACATAATGTATAGCTAAACTGAACTGACACAGCACGCACATGATGTACAGCCACCACAAGGGAAACCTTTTATACGTGGAGAACAAGTAGTTCAACCAATTATGTTAATTCAAAGAGTACATTACAAAAAAAGGAAGTAAAAACGTGATGTCGTATATGCAATAAGATGTTCCAGAAAACAAATTACGTACAATATTTTTATACACAGGATTGAGACAGATAATAACTTGAAAGAACCTGGTTGAATGTGCTTCCCTGGCCTGGAAAGGCTGGATACTATGGATTAATTCCATGATCACGCATACTGTTTTGATACTGTATTATGATATTTTATTTTGTAAAAAGTATATATATAATATTTATACTGTCAACTTTCCTTACACAAACAACAAACATAAATCAAAACACAATCCAACATAAGAATCTGTAAATTAAATCAAACCAGAACTCAAATTTCTTTTTTTAGCTTTGTAGTGATTTGGTTATGGATGTGTATTTTCACTACCAAAATCTATTTGTTTTTTTCATTTGAGATTTAGTTATGTTATGTTAGTTATGTTTTTAAGTTGTTATAGAAGGTTTATTACGTCTATTTTTCAACGACTTTGTGGAAGAAATTTTTGCGGGAATTTATTTTCGGCAATTGAAAAAATGGATTTTTCGCGAGAATTTATTTTCGCGAATTTGAAAAAATCAGACCTTTCGCAAGAATTTAATTTCGCAAATTTGAAAAAATCGACTTTTTCGCGAGAATTTAATTTCGCGAATTCGAGGCAAATTCGCAAAACTCGCGAAATTTTCTTCCCGCAAAAATTTTTTCCCTTAAGGTAGTCAGGAAACTGTGTAATTCATTGCTGTTTTTCGAGATTCTTTTCTAAAAGTTAAGAACAAAATTGAAAGCTAAATAATATTATCTTGAAATGAGAATTTTTTGTCTTATCATTGTTTCCAAAATGAAAAAAGGTCTAGTCAAGAATAAAAATTCTTGATATGATCTTATTTTTTCCTGGTTTGATCTTTTTTATTCTTGATAAGAAATGAGAAATTTGCTGTGTACGAAAGTCATTTTTATCACATAGTAAATAATGAGTGTCCACATATTTTTGTGACTGAGATGTTTATTCTGAATACTTGAATTTAATTTTATAAATTGTCACTTTTAAGACCACCCCTTTTTGGAAAATAACTCTTGTCCTAATTTGAAATGCTGCACAGTACAAATTTTGATTGTTTTTGATAGTTATTTGCTGTCTACCCCAAAGTATTTTTAATACTTAGACTGTAGTATTAAAATTAGGTTTGACAATTTTCTTTTCTTCTTTTGTAAACTTGTAAACAAATTTCATTGTATGATGTTGTAAAATAGTTTAATACGAGTTACGAAAAGCTTTGTTCTGTCGAATTACATTGTTTGCCATGATATTACTGTGTAAAAGGATGTCAAGCTTCTGCAGCAATGAAGATCATACGTTTATTATGATGAATTTACCTTATACATATTGATGCAGTTGTTGATATTCAGTTGTTTAAGGGGAAATATTAGTTGCATTTAGGTCTTCCAATTTTTAGCTTTGTCCATAATAACTTCTCATAACTCATAACTTTTTTTAACTCCTCAGCAAAAATTATAAGAGAAACCATGTCACATGACCATGAATATCTTCATTTCATAATAAGTTCGAAATAACTTCCTTTGTGGTATTAAATTGAATTCTACCCTAATTAGTATGGACAGCATTTTTATTTGCGTTGACGGTAGTTATACCACTTTTCTTATGGTCTTCTATGTACACACAATAATTGATAAAAGTTTTGCAACTTTGGGGAAATATATAGTCGCATTTTTGCGAATCTTGTTGCTATTAATATACCACTCCTAAGCTCTTATGTAAAAGCTCTCACTTTGATATTGAAAAGCAAACAATCTCTGTTTAAACAGCAACTTGCGAATTGCGAACATGCGGTATAATGTTTGACACATCTCTTTTCTCTTTTGTAACAAAATTACTTTGTTTATGCACATAAATAACTTTCTTTGAAAAAGCAGCTGCAAAAATGATTATTTTACCTGTAGATTCGTTTTAATAAATAAAAGAACTGAAACGCATTTGCCACATGGCTAGATTTGTTTTTATTTTGTGTTATGATCACGTGATCATAATATTTACATTTTTCATCCGTCAATAGACTCTTTAACCATCTTTTTTATTTCAATTTTAACAAAAACAAAATAAAAGAGGGTAAATGTTATAACACGTTCTTTTAACACGTTCTGCATAGTGGTGAACGCACGTGTTTTCTCTCATTTTAAAAAATTATAAAAAATATACAAAATACATTAAATTGATATTAAATAAAAAAAATCTAATTGAAATGCCTCCAAAGAAGATGACTACACCAAAGAACTTGGAGACTTTGAAGTTTCTCTAGAACATGCGGAGAAAGACCTAAATGACAGAATGGAAGAAATCAAACAATCTAATAAAAAAGAAAACCATTTCTTGAAAGAAAAGCTAAGAAACCTGGAAGATCGCTCGAGAAGAAATAACCTCCGAATAGACTCAAAAACGAAACAGAGTGATGAAATTATTGAATTATAAGGACAAGGAAAAAATAATGGAAAATTCAAATCGACTCAAAGGGACTGGAGTATATGTCTACGAAGATTTTTCAAAAGAAACTGTTGAAATTCGAAAAAAAAATGGATGCAAGTTTTGGAATTGCGTAAGAAAGGTAAACATCATGCTGTCCTTCAGTATGATGAGATTTTTACTCGTGATTTTAAGAAAGTGAACTAGATATCTGAGATATCTCATTTAAGGCTCTCAACTAAAATGACGTCACAACAGAGAGACAGTTTTAATCCTTTTTCCAACCAAGACAGTGTGTTAATTAGTGATAGTCATGATCCAGATAAAAACTTTTTTCGTGAAGATTTTTTACAACTTGATGCTGAATATGTGTTTATTGATCAAGCTAAACGTGACCTGACAGAGAAGTTCAAAGAAAATCATTTTTCTATTCTGCATGTCAATATTCGGAGATGAGTAAGAACTTTGAGCAATTTAAGTTAATGTTACAAGAGATTCAGCATAATTTCAACATGATCTGCGTGTAAGAATTGGTAAAAACAAAATATCATGTCTAGACCACATCTACATCAATTCTTTCATTTATCAAAATACTCTTTCGGGAATAATCAAGACAGATCTTACCGATCATTTTCCTGTTTTCATTGTTGATCAAAACATAGACACCACAAATTACTATGATAAAATTGAGAAGTTTATTAGACCTTTTAATGCTAAGAACAATGCAGAATTCAAAAATGCGCTTAAGGAAAAGGTTGAACCATAGTAACAAGCACAAAGGACCCTAATCTTTCATATGATATTTTTCTAAAGCAATTTTCCAAAACTTACAATAAATACTTTCCTCTGATAAAGGTAATTATAAAGCGAAAAAAATTACTTAGCCCATGGATTACGGCGGGGTTACTGAAGTCTTCTAAACAAAAACAAAAGTTGTATAGAAAGTTCTTAAAACCCAGAACATATGCCAATGAAAAAAAGTATAAAGAATATAAAAACGTTTTTGAAAAATTAAAGAACAAAGCAAAACAGAACTAATATTCATCACAGTTTCAAGCTCATGCTTATAACTCCAAGAAAACCTGGAACCTTATGAAGGAGGTAGCCGGAAAACTTAAAACAATAACTGAAAACTTTTCACGAAAAATAGAACGGATCATGAATAACAGGGTATACACTCACATTACTGAAAACAATTTGTTATATAACAAAAAATTTGGGTTCCAAAAACATTGCTCTACAGAACATGCAATCATGCAACTTACCAAAGAAATCTTACAATCTTTTGATGAAAGAAAATTTACACTTGGGGTTTTTATAGATCTTAAAAAAGCTTTTGATACCGTCAATCATGACATCATCCTCTCCAAATTGTCTTATTTTGGAATGAATGGAAACTATTTAAAATGGTTTAAAAGTTATGTATTAAACAGACAACAACACATTTCCTATGGAGAAAACGCATTTTCGCACTTACTGAAGATTGATTGCGGAGTACCTCAGGGATCAATACTAGGACCATTATTGTTTCTAATTTACATTAACGACTTATATAAGGCATCAGCAAAAATTCAACCCATTATGTTTGCTGACGATACGAATTTGTTCTATTCTAATAGAGATATTAAAGAACTATTTAGAATCATGAATAACGAATTAAGAAGTATTGAACAATGGTTTAACTCCAATAGGTTATCTTTAAATGCTTCAAAAACAAAATATAGCTTATTTCATCCATCAGCACGTCAAGACGACATCCCCTTACAACTTCCACGGCTTAAAATCGACGGCAATGTAATCAAGAGAAAAAATGTCATGCGTTTTTTAGGCGTTCTGTTAGATGAACAATTGACGTGGAATGATCACATAACTTGTATTGAAAGCAAAGTATCAAAAAACTTAAGATTATTATACAAAGTAAGAGGACTCGTAAATAAAACATGCATGAAACAATTATACTTTTCTTTTGTAAACTCTACTCTACATTAATTATGCATGCATGTTTTAAAGATAAGTATTATCCTTCCCAGCCACTCATGAAAGAAATAAAACAAGATGCCCTAACGGGCAGAAAGATTTCTGCTTTACTAGTTGATAGTGTTTCTGATCAACTAGTTTTTGCTTGCAACCCTTACAACACAAAGTAGTATGAAAGAACGAGACAAAAATCTGATCCTTACGTTTACAATGCGTCAGTAATAGGTGAACAGTTATTGGTATATAGCAGAGCGAATTAATGACCTGCAAATTGAACTGAACATGGCCAAAGTAAAAACTCCATTCAATCTCGTCGTGTGGATATTGCTGAAGCACATAGCATGGGGTCCCCCATGTTTTCCCCTCAAATAATTATTCAAACAAAAACGGCATTATGTAGTAGCGGATACGAAAAAACAACAAAGTAACAATTTGATGTCAATTTTTGATACAAATATAAATTAGTTCAGTTCTTCATGATTGACAGCATGATTTACTCCAAAATGCGAGAGACAAAACGAGTTGGCGGTTTATATTGAAAAGATATCATTCGAATCGGATCTTTATTTGGAAATAATAATTTCCCGATTGTTGACACTACTTCCATAATAATTATCTTGAACACAACCATACAGGAATTTGAACCACTTCATCGATGTCTTCAAAGTTTCGTGTGTAACCAACGAGCTCCACACAGCAGTATACATTATTGCATTAATATGCAGATATACACAGCACGGTCGATTATCTGTTTATCTGTGTCGGGGGATATATTTGGTACGCATTTTTAAAACATCAAGCGAAAGTCAGATTTGCGCATCCAGAAAAATTCGCACGTGGAACGTCGTCAAATTTTGTTATTTTCAATTTGCTTGTTATCGTACACAACTAAAAAGATGAGGACGGACACCTAAAAGAGGAAAAATACCGTCAGGAAAAATACCGTCAGTAAATATCGAAAGTATATGCAATAACAATCAAAGTTAATCTTTCACATACATTGTGACATCTTTTCTGGAATCCCCTTCGAATATCATATAGAACCATACGGCAGCTTTAATCATCAATATCATTTCGTAATAAACGTCACATTTTGCTCTCACAGAGTTCGTCAACATTTGCATACACACATCAGTTCTTCCAATTATACTTCACGGATTACAACTGCAACGAAGGCTTACATTTTCATCTCACAAAGACATTAAATAATTTACAAATTCTTTTGAATAAATATTAAAATTGATTAGATTAGTTAAAATTAATTCCCTGTATTATCCAATAAAAATAGAAAGGGCCACACAATCACTAACCCACAATTTTTACAACACTAACAAACACTGAAGACAAAATGTAGATTTTCTGGAAGTGCATTTTAAATCTTTATGTATATTTAACTGTGATGATAACTTGCATTACTACTATCTTGTTTGGTAACCTCCTGTGGCGTAACATACATCTAAACCAACGTGAAACAATCATCATTGTTCAACAGTATAAAACTATTTCTATTCTGTGTTGGCTATTGGGGCGTATATTAGAAGAAAAACGATGATCGCATCACGTTAGTTTAGCATACAAGCACAATGTGATCATAAAATGCTATAGTTTAAACAATGCGAAATTACAGAAAATAAGAATAGTAAGAAACGTTGCGAAATTAATTGAAATTGATATTGACCCTTGGTTTGAGTAAAATGGGGCATTTTATGACCACCACATACACAATCACTGACAGCCCTATCAAAAAATATATCAATCAAAAAATATAAAATTCAAATTCAGATATTTACAATTAATTTCCAACTTAAGTTCATACATTCTTAAAACATGAATTTCACAAATTTTTGACATCAATATTCACAACTGATTTCCAACTTAAATTCATATTATAAATTTTAAAACACAAATTTTGACATCAATATTTACACGAATATAATAACTAAGCTGTAAGTGCATGAGTCCATTCAATCATAGAAATTGGGAGCTATAAGAAAGATTTCATTAAATATGATTTGGTACTGCTATCTTAGTAGATCTGAAAAGATAAGACAAAAAGTAATTTCAAATTTACTCATCTGCAAATAACCAAAAATCTTCAAGAAAAATCAACAGCACAAAAATATTTGAAACAACCCAAACGACAACTAAACAACAGAGACAGACAAACATACTTAATGAGACCAAACCTAATGAGATCAAACAGACTCGACCTGGCCTTCATGCCACTTCATATATAAATAGAACATCTGTCTCAGTTGTACATAAATCTGTCCCTGCTGTAAACACATGCATAAAACACATACATACCACACCCACACACATACACACACAGCCACAGGATCTTGTCAATAGCTTTCCATAGTTATGTGCAACCTCCATTATTTTATATAACTAAAGAGCTTCAATTAATTAAATAACAACCTTGAATGCAAATCAAACATTGCTTAGACAATATGCTTTATCTTCTTCACTATTTGTGCATCAATAAAACAAGGCAATACACTATAAGAAAATGATTTGAATAACTTAAATAATTTGCATCAAATATATATGAATTATACAAAAAGTGCCTAAACATTGTTGAACATTAATCATTTTATTAGGATTTAAAACAAAACAAAATTAAATTGAAATTTTTACCTTGATTGCATCATGGTCTGAGAAAAAAATGCACTTTATCATTGTCTCTAACTTGAAATTTGCAAGGAAGCTCTTTTTGATATAAACATGATCAAGTAGTGACCCATCAATATAAGTCGGGTCAGGTACAACCATCTCGTAACCGCTAAGAATTTCTGAAAGAGTATCATTAGATGTGAAATAATCAATATTTAAATCACCAAGCAGAATGTCAATATCAAAAGAATGGATGTAATTAGATAACTTATCGTAAAAAAGTTGCAATGGTTCACCATGTTTCCTGTACAGTACCGCAATACCAACCAAATCACTACAAAAACTGTGTTTTAAAACGTTAACCTATAAAAAGCCAGATTCAGTTGAGTATGAATAAATGTCATGATTTTTTAATCCAATTGCCAAGCTCTGGTATTTATCATCTCCAACAGAAAATGTTAATTCAAAATCCAACAGCTCACATATTTCAGAACAATGATCATGTTGCGACATTTGTGTCTCAGTAAGACACAAAACATCACTCTCAACCAATTCGCTAACACAGGAGATATCTTTTGCATGCAATGACAGTGAACGTGTATTCAGCAAACTGATACTTAAAGAATTAAGACACAATGGTTGAAGCGTCACTAAACGTGGCAGTGGACAAGCTTCTCGCATCCGTTCATATTCCGTGAAAGCTCTTTTGTCGGCCTTTATGGCTTTTTTTGTCAAACTTCCCAGTTAAAAACAAGCCAGATAGACTTGTAACTCGGCTCATTGCAACGTACATTTGGTCAGGATTAAATCGCCTTTGTTTTTGTAAATCAAAACTAATAACAGCTTCAGGAACACTCAAACTCTGTACTTTATGAATACTAGTAGCCCAAGATAAAAATTGTGAAGAGAAATTGTGTTCTTTTTATTACAGGTGATGTAGTTATTCTTTTGTTGATATTAATATCAGTCTCGGCACGTTCAATCGGAACACACTTATGGGTCACACCATATCTGTCAGATGTCATTTTCATAATGCCAGCATTTTCATCAAGGAATTTAACATAAATGTTTGAAACCTTACTGCTATTTGTTGCCAAGTAATAAACCATGCCCATTTGGCCATTGATCAGTTTGTCTTCTATATCTATGTTTGATGTAGGCATCACTTTAGCCTCAATTTTTAAAACAAGACCACCAGTTTCAGTGTGTTTTCTATTGAGAGCATCAGTGATGAGTCGCTCAGGAACATCTTTCGGCAAGTCATCAATTGCATTTATCAAGACTTCTGGATTTCTAAATCTCTTAATTTTTTCTCGTTAAAGTCCACAGCAGGTTTATTTTCAGCAAATAGATGAAGGGCATCAGCTGGATACTCGGGAGAATTAGTACTGATAAATCGTGTTTTAAGGAGGTCTTCGTCATCAGCTGTTATATTGGCAACACGTACATTGTTTAAAAAATCAATGAATACAGAATCTCCTTGTTGTCGCATCACTTCTGTTAACTCAGCAATTTTAAAAGTGTCCCATAATTTTAATAAATTCTCTACGAAACCACGAGATGAATAAACAGGTCTTCCCATTACTGGTGGTAGTTGAAAAAAGTCTCCTGTAGCAATGACGGTTTTACCTGCAAAAGGGATCTGAATACTTACACCAAATATCTCACATAGTCGCATATGAACATTTTTTAATAGTTCATCAGAAACCATGGATATTTCATCAATTATCACAGCAGACACTTCAGAAAGTTTATTACGCAGAGATGTCCTCATCTTGTCGCTTAACGGTGCATAATTTTTACTATAAATACCAAGGCCGGAATGTATGGTAGTACCTCCAATATTTACAGCAGCTACACCTGTAGGTGCCAGCAATAAGACTCTTGGTTTTGCTGGATCTGTGGCTTTGCGAAGTAGGACCTTTGATACAACATGATATATAGTTTTCAATAGATGTGATTTTCCGCAACCACCTTGGCCTGTTAAGAAAATATGCAATGGCTCTAGATCTTTGAATTCCTTACAATTTCTCCTCTTGACAAGTTGCCGTGACCATGTTAACACAATATCAAAAATTTCTCTCTGCTTGATATTGAGTGATCTGATTTTGTCATTGAACACATTATCATCTAAAACATATTGCCTCTCAGGGATAATTCCTGATGTTGCACATGGTGTATCTTGCAATTCTTCCTCATCAGACATGTCATTGTTAGCATCCAATATATCTTGAACAGCCTGATTTTCTTGTTGTGCAAATGGATTGTAACTAACATCCAGGTCTGCTCTGTAGTTTTGGAAAGCATCATCTACTAGTTTATCGTATGGTTCAATCTTTGCTTTATTTTCATTAACTATGTCCAGAACACCAGGTTGACGAAGCTTTTCAACATATGTATTGTGTAATAGTTCCGCCTCCGATCGAAAAAGATAGTACATTAACAACAAATGATGAGCATATCTCTCTGGATATTTGTGCCTGTTCGGGATGTGATACCTCAAAACTGCACGGATTTTCCTGCATTTTAATTTTGATTTACTGTTCATCAACGGTACAACAGGGGGGTGTGGTGACTGATGGTTTTCTTCCATTAGCAATTCGTTCAAAATTTCAGGCTGGTTATCATTTTTGTTGGTGTCATCGGGCTTACAATCCAAATAATAATGTGCCAAAAACTCAGCAAAACACATGTCATTCAGAATTGCAAACTTTCCATTTTTGAAAGAACTGTCAGGTCGATCAAGGTAACGATCTAACATGTTTGTTTTGAAAATATCCGTACTTTCATCAGGAAGATTGTTTAACTCCTCTTGAGATCTGCAAATTCTAAATCTGTTTTCTGGAACATTGCTGTTGGCAAAAATGACTTTTGGGAATGTTTTACGCAACCACAATTCAGGCATTACATGATAAACAGCTTCTTGCACAAAGCATTCTCTTTTACATGAATATGCTTTTGCAATAGTAAGCATTTGCTCAAATTTGTTCAAGTTATTGGACTTTGCCTCATCCAACGCCTGTTTCATTGCTCTGGAACAATCATCTTCTGCCTTTGAAAGATATTTGCACATGTATGTTATGGCTTTGTAGTGATTAAAAACAGGCTGAATGTCCAAATTTGCTTCCCACGCAGTCAAACCTTCTGCAAATAGTTATTTACAAAACAAGAATTAGGAGGACGTCTGAGGTGAATTTCAAAGTCATCATTTTTAGAAATTGAGAGCGCAGTGTAATATTCTTTTTCGGTTATGCCAAGTTTATCCAAAATAGCTGAAATAGTTCCAGGATCTTCATAATTATCTTTCAATGGATCAATAACATTATGCTTCTTAGGACATAAATATTCATCAATATAACTTTTCACTGTGTCCAACAGTGCCTTCCTACTTTCTAATATTGCTTCCTTGTCATCAGGGCTTACCTCAACAGGAAGTGGACTAGAAATTATAGTGCGATCTGTAAAAAAATGACCAAAATTGAATCTGCATGTACTATTTTTGTACTTGCGACAGTTTTTGAGTGATTGTGTACTTGGTATGCTTTTACCAACTCAAACAATTCTGGTTCTAATTCTGGATCAGGCATGTCAGCTCTTACGATACCATCAACAAATGCAATATAATCATCCTTAGTAGCTTCTGTTAATACGGGTGGGTCTTTTATCCAAATGAATACATGAACATGTGGGCTTCCACGTACTTGAAATTCAACCCTTATTACGTAATATTCAACCTTTCCTAATGGACCAGCTAAGACAATTTCCTTGAAAAATGTTTCCACTCGATACTGAAAATGCCTTGCCAGAAAAACAGGATTCATGTTCAACATTTCACATCTTTCTTGGTATGTCATGTTTTGAATTTCATCATCCTGTAAATTCATTTTATACAATTTTGACAGTATAGAAGGCAACTCGAACCACCTCAGATCTGCACATGATAATGTCAAGAAAAATGTTGGAACACCAAGTTGTTTCACCATAGCTAATACTTCAAGCAAAAATCTTTTCCAATATGCTGGGGTGCCTTTAATTTGGTTCATGAAGTTAAATGCTTCATCATTAGCAATGAAAGTCCGAACAGTTTCGCTGAAACTTTGACTCAACATGCCAGCTGTTAAATTACATCCTGATAATTTCTTCATTGCAATATTTATCTTGCTATGTAAATTTGTCAACTGAAGGACATAATTAGCAAAAATATATAATCAGCATCAGAAGAAAATTTTTGAGTATAATTTAACAATCTTTGGTTAAAGTACTTTACAAGTGAAATTTTCATTTCCCGATCAGTATTGTATCCAAATCTGCCAAAAGGAACAGGTGTGGAAAAGCCATCTCTTCACAAAACTTAAATCTGCCAAAAGGAAACAGGTGTGGAAAAGCCATCTCTTCACAAAATTTATCTGCGTAAATTGGAATAGAAGTGACACCTTCACCTGGTGCAATAGTGACAGTGTCTTCATTGACATGAATAGGTACTTTGGAGGCCATGACTGTTTCATTAGTAGCAGTTCTGTCTGCGTCTAATAGATTATCATCCTCTTCATCCATTTCCAGTGAAAGGCTTGAGTTCATATCAATTTTCGCATTTTCACTCGTAAAGCTGATCAGTTCTTCAGAAAGACCATTCAAATCAACAATAACATTATTGTATATGGGTTGTGTTCTTTCAAAAAATTTAAAGATCTCACAATTAACTCAGGTCGAACAGGTTCAAAGTAGACATGTCCACGGTACATAAGCTTCCTTTTTAATTTCAACAAAAGTAAACCATTACTATCAGCTGGTCTTGGTAAAATATTACAGACATCTTCAGCCTCGATTGGTACATTACAAATGGCTCCTTTTACTTTTGGAAAATTGCCTTTCGGTAGAATTACAACTTTCTTGAAAAGAATTCGTTTTGCTATCAAAACTTTCTCCAATCGGTTGATGTCAGAAAGTTCAGACGGGAGATTATCAACTTCAAGATTGTTGCAAACAGCTTGAACAGGAATATTCTTTCTTTTTAACTTCTGATGACAAGTTTTGCAAATGTATTGGCAACCATTAAAGCTTTCCACAAATGAAAATTCAAAACTATTAGATATAATTGCATAATTGCATTCATTGAATAATACAACAGACCGTTTATATAAACAACGATTGCAAACAACACATATGTAATAAGGTCCTTGAATTATCATGTCTTTAAATGTCTTAACTCGTTTTGCAGCTTTCAAGGTAGATAGATTCATCATTGAATATTTTTCTCTTCTTTGTCGCAACCTTTCCAAATGTTCATGAGTTCCTATGCTTTTTATATATTTATCATGCATGATTTTCAATTTCTCAGCATGTTCGGCAGTTCCTTTACTTTCTTTATATCTAAGATGCATAGTTTTCAATTTCTCAGCATGTTCGGCAGTTCCTTTACTTTCTTTATATCTAAGATGCATAGTTTTCAATTTCTCAGCATGTTCGGCAGTTCCTTTACTTTCTTTATATCTACGACGCATAGTTTTCAATTTCTCAGCATGTTCAGGAGTTCCTTTAGTTTCAATGTATTTTTGTTGCATGGCTTTTAATTTCTCAAAATGTTCAGGAGTTTCTTTACTTTCCAAATAATTGTCCCGCATGGTTTTCAGTTTTTCAATATGTTCAGGAGTCCCTTTATTTTCCATATATTTATCATGCATGGCTTTCAATTTCTGTGCATGTTTAGGAGTTCCTCGACTTTCCATGTACTTTTTGTGTAATTTTTGAAGATGCTTTTTACCTTCTGGTGAACTCTTGTCTTCAACATATTTTTCTTTTAAATTTTTAAGCATATGAATATGTCGTTCTGACCCAATCAGATTTGAGTGTTCATCACGCCAACGTTTCAATGTTTGTTCATGGTTTTCCGGCTCAAGCATTTTTGTTAGATCACGTTTTCTCTTTTTTGCTGCACCACCTTTAGAAATTGTTGGAAATGTTTTTTCAATTTCTATCAAAACATACTGTATTTGACAAAACACATATCCATGGTCATGTAATTGTACTGCACTGATGTATTTTTGAAGTTGCGAGAGGCTAGATAACTTTATTAAAGTGCCAGTGCCATCTTCGATACTTATCCCTAAGTCATTTCGGCTATGTGAATCAAATAAATAGAACGATTTGGTATCCCAAGTTATACTGAACGTCATTTGGTTAACAAAGAACAAAATACCATTGGATCCAGCTGAATAGGTTTTGAAGGATTTCAGAAAGTCATATCTGCCTTTAACAATTTCTGCAGTAACATTCTCTCCATATTTCACAGCATACTTTATGTTTTCAATAGACACCTCAGGAGGTAAATCGTCAACTGACAGGTATCGTGACAAGTCAAGGTGTTGATATAATTCATTCCCCTTAATCATTACAAAATCCAGGTCAGTTGTTTTCCAGAAAGACATTTGTTTGAATTGTGACCAACACAAACTCAACAAAGCATTGCATGCACACTGCATACCAGCACTGTCACCAAACATAGGATTACCCTGATGGAAAGATGCCTTTGTCAATTTTACTATGTTATACGTTGGGCCAGGATTACTTTCAACATCACCATCAGCAAGAAGTTGAACATTTTTCAAAAAGGTTAAATCAATTATAACTCCGATGAAATAAATCAATCGTAATGTAACAATACAAAAGTTATGCATAATTAACAATAACAGTTCAAAGTGGTTTACATACACACTGTCTGTACGTACTTTACAATAAAAAATGCCACATGCTGCACGCCATTGGTCAACAGTAATCATGATAATAATATGTATATCCGGAAAAAAGTACTGTAATATTAGCTAAGTATTATCTCTAGGTAAACAATGTTGCACTGTGTGTACTCTATGTTTAATCAGTTTTGTTGCTGTATGTAGTCAGTTAAAACTGACAAGACAAAAATGTCTACAACAGGTTAATCAATATAAGTGTTGTCGCTGTATGTAGTCAGTTAAATCTGACAGAAATGTCCACAGCAGGTGTTTAATCAATAGTATGCTTGGTATATGGCAATATACCTTAAATTTCGATAGTTTGTTTGGTATTTCTCAATATATGTATTCAAGTTTGCTTCAATGCTTTGCAATGGTCAGCTAGGGGCTTGCTGACAAACCTCACAGAAACTTCACTTTTATTTCGATACCCCTGGATATAAGCCTCCAAGAAAGCAAATGGAGGATAAAAGAGCACTAAGGAAAGCCTACCAAAATATAGAAGCTTCAAATTCCAAAGTTAGAGAAGAGAATTTATTCAAGATAATAATTTTTACCGCAGTCAGAACCGTTCGCTAGAATTTCTCTTGGAAGAGACCTCGTGAAACGAAAAGATAAGCTTAATACGCATGCACGCATAGGTTTCATGTAAATAAACGCACGAAATATTGAAAACCCGCTAGGTTTGGACAGTAAGAAAAAAAAGAAGAAGAACAAGATGCCCTACCGGGCAGAAGGATTTCTGCAAGCTTTGCTGCTGAAAATGCCACAAAAATGCAACACTAGCACACTAGTCCTGCAAAACTAAGACAGTCACATCATTCAGCTCGAGAAGCATCAGCATTAAATAAACAAAAATATTGATGCGACTGACAATGTTTTCGTCAAGAAAGTCAGCCTACCATAACATAAAAAAGGGGCTTTTCTTTATGCTATCGCGGAGATCATTTATGAAGATCTGTTTTTTTGTACGAATAAGCTGAATGATTGTTACTGGATATTTGCCACCCACGTACTCCAAAAAAGTGCATCGACACAATACGAAACTTTAATTTAACCACATTAAATATAACGAATCCTATAAAAAGATTGTGTATACTGGCGGTAACCAACATATCGTTTGGGCAGCACAAACTAATATATAAAGTTTCTATATTGATCTCTCCTTAGAATGAAAAATATAAATATCACAATAATAATTACTTAGAAATTAAAGCTCATATCTAATCTAAAAGTTAAAAAAATACAACATACGTAGAGAAAAAGAGATAAGCTGATATAGCCAGAATACATCCAAAAATTGCTACTAAATATAGTATAAATAGCTGTATATATAAAGTGCATATGTTGGTGATGTTGGGGAGGAGCTGAAAGGAAGCTAAGCTGAGCTTTAAAAATCCAAAAGCTTCTAAAAATTGACTTCAAACATGCATACACATACAAAATACACGAAGGTCTTTCATATTTAAAAAGGCTTGGAGCAAAAATAAAACAAGAAATACCTTTTCTTCCACACACCATGTATTGGCACTGTTTTCATATTTTAAACTTCAAGAAAACTTCTTTCAAAAAACAGAATAACCACACTGTAATTTAATTTTGTGAACATGATAAGTTCCCAACAGTAATGCAATTCTTTATATAAAATTATAAGCTGTATTAACTTCTTTTAAAGCCATATTTCCATCAAAGAAACTTTTAGCAAACTACACACGTTCTTTCGCTGCCATTTTTAAAACGTTTTGTGGACGATCACATGGCATGGCGAAAATCAGCCAATAAACTATCGCTATTGAAGTTAGGGTGGCTATATTAGCACCCTTTCGTAGAAATCGGGCATTATGTACCAATCACGATTGAGACGGCTTTTTTATGAACCAATCAAATTGGAGAAACAAATATGACTAGGTTTGGACAGTAAGATGAAAAAAAACCCAAAAAAACAAAGACGATCGTAAAGGCTTTCTTGCTTACGCAGAAATCCAAAAAAAAAACGAAAGCCGGTTGTAATAGCTTTCTTGCTTACGCAGAAATCTAAATATCGAAAATCAACCAGCTTTTAAAAAACTAAGCGTCAAATATGATCATATGAAACCTTTTGTGATAACATTAATTCATTTGTCCTCGTAGTTTGACTGAACATAACAACATCATGTCATGAAATTGAATATTACACATTCGAAAATTGAATAAGGCGGAAAAATAAAAAAAGATATATTAAAGACGTCTTTATTACGTCTTGAGAAAGATGTCATAGGGGCTGATTACATGATCCCGGTTAGCCGAGATGAAATTTCATCCCGCCTTGCCGAGGTCTTGGCTTTCTGGTCAAATCTTCATAAATATCCAATCGCGATTACATGATAAAATTTCATTAAAAATTCATTAAAAATTTCACTATCAAGAGCCGGGATCTCGGTTAGGCGGGATGAAATTTCATCCCGGCTAACCGGGATCATGTAATCAGCCCCTTATTAGAGACGTTTAAAAGACGTCTTGGAAGTGCCAATAAAAGACGCACTTTTAAATACGATTTTTAGACGTCCTTTGGGCGACTAAGATTTTTCAAGATATTTTAAAGACGTCTAAAAGACGTTTTTCTAAAAACATAGCTTTTGATTTGGACGTCTAAAAGACGTCTTGTGCCGGCTAGGATAGGATGATTAAATATTGAGTCATTGTTGACCACGTAAAATGTATATATAGTGTGTATATTTGGCATATCATGTGTGCGTATAATAGTGAATTGAAAGCCATTCTCCATTCAGTATACTTCTGCTTATTTTTTCCCTGTTTTAGACAAATTCCGTGTTTCCGCTTCCTTCCTAAGGTCATCGCATTTGAAACATCTCCTTATTCAGAATCATAACTGGTTACGAACAGTATTTGACTGGTTCATTAAATTGATCCGGGATAAAACCGATTTAGCGTTTTCAAATATTGTACAAAAGTCATACACGTATCCGATTAAATAACCGGGATATCACCGTATTCGTTAATTGATCTTGGCTGCAAACGATGTTATCAAGACCGTGCTGAATCCGAGTATCACGTTCTCAAGCAGTCCTTATACGGAAACATACCGTCACATGAACAAACCGTAACACGGGAAGAAACATTCACCGTTTTTGCACGTGTTCTCTAAAACTACGGTAAAATACATTTAAAAATTGACCCGCATATTCGACACGTTCACGCTGTGAATGCACAGTTAGGGTAAGGTAGAGTTTTAAAGAAAGAAAACAAAATAGAGTAGATCAAAGATTTCCTCAACAGCTTGAATGCCTGCATCCATTCCTTAGAATTTTTCGTTTAGTCCACAGGCAGCCTTATCAGAAAGAATGATACTGTTGAACTTTTTACAGACATATATTCATATCCATTTAAGTCAAAACCCATATTTCTTAGTTGTTCAAAAAGATTCTTAAGCTCCATGTTAAATTTGAAAATGCGCTTAACTTTCATATACATTAGAAGCACATAGGGAAACAGCAAATAACAAAAGTTACTCCTTAAAATACAAATTTCCATAATTAAATGTTGTAATCATTTAAAACAGCCATAAAATCACAAATGAAAGCGATTAGAGAGGGCGGTGAATGTCAACAAAATTTATATTAGTTGCCTGGTGATAATCTCAAAGCGATGACCTACGTTGCCACTGAGTGCATCACTGACAATATGTAAAACAATAAGCTTTTGTTGGACAGTGAGAACTAGACTTAAGACTCCAGTGCACTTTTCCCTGATTTTTACTTTTCAAACGTGCAAGTGATTCAATGACAAAAGGTAAGGCATTAATGTGAAGCATATTTTCGGACAATTTGATCTGATTTCCGTAGGTAAGATGGATAGCTGACAATTTTGAAACACAATGTCTCATTCATCATTTCTTCATCTTTTTCGCAGATAACTGGAATAAATATTCACGCGAATTGGAGAAGAAAGAGCATGGTAAATGGAAATTGTTTTTACCAAAGAATGCAGACGCAAGCCATCAGATATAGCATCTCACTAAATACAAGGTCAGGTCCATTACCTTGCATCAGTATCCATGGGATAGCTTAAAAATGTTTATTCCAATTATTTCGAATTTTAAATTTTGTCATTGAATTTCGAATTTAACGCTTGCTTGAACAGTGAGTATTTTTGAGATATTTTGTATGCAGTATAGGAGTAGAAAATTTTGTGTTTTCAAATAATTATAAAAATAAAACATCCAGAATTGCATGTACAAATAACTTATACACGTGAATTACTTTGAAAACATAAACAAATATTGATTTGTAGGGCTCCATGATAATCGAGAGTGGTATTGAAGTGGATTGAATTATAAGTAAATTGTATTGAACATTTTTCAAACAAATAAAATGAGAATCTCCCTCTGTCTCCTACTCAGAAGGCTTCAACAAACTTTTTCCCTTGAAGTTACATCTTTACCACAAAAAGAAAGTTTTTTTGAGAGGTGGGTGGGAGGCACCTGAGAGTCGCACAGGATAGGGATTAGTTATGTCTTTAAACGATTTTAATGAAATTTCAACACGAACAAATCATAATTAATATGATAGAAGAATTCGAACTAGTTTGTCGACTTTAACCACTATTACATATAAGTATTAACATGTGGAGCTAATAGGAAATAAGTGTAGCGTAGAGGAAAGTGAAAGTGAAAAATATCCCAACCTTTAGAGGAAAAAGACTAAAAGGAAATGGTCTAAGTTTTTTTATGGATTTCATTTTGTTGAGTGACCTGTAGCACTTTGAGAAAACAAAAATCATTTTGAGCAAGTAACGTTTCCTGAGTGCCACCATTTGCGCAATATCTAAATTAGTTACTCTCACTCCATCTAATAACAAATACAAAACAGAAGTCGTAAACAAAATATGAGAATCACTAAAATAGACAAGGGTAGTTCTACTATAAACGTTTGAATGTTTTTATTCCTCAATATGTCATCAGAACGCACATACGATCAATGAAATTATAGTACAGTAGCTGTCAAGTCAGTTATCCCTGTTGGTTACCGAGATAATTTCCCCTAAACGTCGCGTTCGATTTGGGTCTCAATACAATGGATTCACACTGACTTCGCGTACAAGAAAAGAAATAATTTATTTGTGATCTCTTCGTTGCAGATCCCCCATTTCTTTCAAAGGTAGATCTACCATTTTGTGTGACAGACAGACCAACAGACAAACAAACAAACAGACAGAGAATCGAGAATAGGATCGTTTTGCTACGACCAACCGTTCCTGAGATATCGTCGATCAAACATTTTGATGACGTCACAGACCCATCCCCCGAAAACATTAGGCCCAATTTTTTCGTTGCCCATCGCCTGTATCGTGAACCCCCCAAAACGTCAGTTTTCTCTATTGGTTTCCGAAATGATTTTCCCTAAACGTTGCGTTCGAGTTGGGTTTCAATACAATGTTTTCACACTGCAGTCGTGTATAAGATTAGAAATAATTACTGCGTGATCTTACATTGCTAACTCCCCGATCTCTCTCGCAGCTCACATATACCATTTTCCGTGGCAGACAAACAAACAGACAAACAGATAGACAAACAAACAGATAATCGGCTATTAATATATAGATATAGTAAATATAACAACACAATAAATTCAAAATATAAAATATCTCATGAAATCAACAAATAATCGATCTAAAGCTGCGTTATTTTAATTTCAAAAATTGTTTTTCTTGCTATGACATTTATCAAAAATAAAGGATAGGTCAAGTGGTAACAAAATAAAACCTTTTTTCAGCAAGAATTTTGAAACAAAACTAGTTTGTCAAATTTATGGTATCAATTTTATGAAACATTGTTTCCGGTTTATATAGCAGATTCGTATTTCAAAGCACAACGATGATTATATAATGATTATAATACAAAATCTAAATGTTGCACGTAGTAACACATGCAATAGTAAAAGCAGATTAGAGCAATTTAAACAAGGTATAAAAACCGATTCAAAACAGCGTTCAATATAGTTTGAGCAACTTGACAGTGTGTTTTAAAAATTGTACACACTTACATAAAAGGAGCAACACAACAATTATCAATGGCAAAATTAAAATGACCGTTTCCACATAGAGAAGTACTAGGCCGCTAGCATAAAGGTGAGGATTATTCAGGATGTCAAATTCTTCAGTGTAGCCCCAAAACATGTTTGCAGATGCTAAGAAACACAGCATTGATATAGACTTCATCTCCAAGAGATTCAAATACGAACTGTTGAAAGGCTTCATCACGTTGTGGTGCCATAGAAAAATGGTCAGAAGAGCAAGAATTGTCAGTAATCGAATCACTGGCTCGATGATAAATGTAGCTGCAATGATTATTAATAATCGTCTAGTTATCAGAACACTTTCCCAGATCACGAATCCGCTGTTACGACTGTTTTTGCGATATGCAGCATAGATTCCATTGACCAAAATAACAGGTTTGCTGCGTTGGTTAATATGTGTTATGGATTTGGACCAAGGATACCAACAAAATGGAATTGTCAAAGGTGGCACACATAGAATCAAGACAAAACGTTTTGCAGACAACATATGTGATTGCTTACTAGCGAAATAGAGTGCAATCGGGAATGGAACAACCCAAAGTGCCACAAAAGCTACAACAAACTTTTGCCACAACTGGTAACATACTACATTGCCTTGAACATATAAGTGTCTCTGTTGATTAATTGAAACACAGTGCAAACAATTGAATGAAAGCACTGCTACTGTGGAGTAGCCTAGCAACATAAGTTGTATGATTGATTGCTGTAATCGAATCAAAAAGGAAATTTTTGTCTGGCCTTTCTGCTGCTCCCCTAACTTGAATAATGTAGCAAGTTTTTTGTACAAGTAATTGCAAATGAAGAGGCCAGAAAGAACTGTTAACAGAGAAACAGGAAAACTAGCTCTTAAAAATTCCTTTCCTGCTGCAGTGAGGCCAACAACGGGACAAATATTTAGTTCATTGCTTACAATGTTGATTTTGAAATTAAAGATGGACGACATGATATCATTGAGGAACGATGGCACTTGGTATTTTTGTTTAGCAGATGTTTTTACTTGGAGCAATGCTTCTGCTTGGTAAAAGAAAAACATGATCTTGATTAAACCAGATAAAATACTCTGTGTTTCATTTTTGATCTGTTGGTACATCAAGTCAGTTATGCTTCCATCATTGAAAGGATAATATGGTGTTATTAGATTAGCTAAACTTGCTTCATTTTCGCAATTATGGTTCTGCAGTTGTGTAGATGGAGCTGCACAGATCGAAATCCAATTTACAAGGTCCTTCCAATATAATAGTAGAGAAACAGCCAGAACAGCTAATAATGCGTACACATACCAGAACCACTTATCATTGCATTGTGAGTTTGCAACGCATTTTGTTCCTGTCAAGCTTTCAGTATATCCTTTTTGACAACTCCCACACAAGATATTGCATCTATTCTTTTCACACGTGTTATGGGCAACACAGGGATTGCTGTAGCTAGAACAGCAATATTGCTCTGGACACCTTGTGAATGAAAATGTTGAGTTCTCTATATATCCCCAATAGTTGTCTTTACTTCTTATCGTTATATCGCAAATTGCTGCAGTTGGACAGGGCTTACAAGCAGGATTAACAACTTTCCATCTCATATCTGAAGTAACATATGGCCTGTCTAAATTGTATGATCCTTTCGAGCAGGACTGACAAATAATAGTAAAAGGTTGAAGATACATGACTCTGCTTGATTTCTGAACGTGTATGTTTGAATTTATTGGGCAATGGAAAGACAAGCCGCGGCTGTATACATTATTTCCATTGCTGGCTAGCATTTTATTGATTCCCAGATTGTTTGATGTAGAATTAACAGTTACATTTATAGCTTGTATGAAAGCATCTTTAATTGCTATAATTGAAACTGTCATTGAGTTTATGTTGTTGCCTTCTATATAGGTATTATCAACCAATAGGTTAACACCACTCTGTCTATTTTCAATATACATGGTTCCTCCATTGACGTTTGCATTGTTTCCCCTGAAATAACTGTTTGATATGTGGACAATACTATCTTTACTACGTAAGGCCCCACCAAGTTCTGCACTATTATTATTGAAATTGCAATTGAAAATCTGTAATTTGGAGTGACTGGTTATTATGCCTCCTCTTTTAGAATTGAGAAAGTTTGTATTGTTGGCAGTTACAAGTTTAGAATTTTCAGCTGCAAGTCTTGAATTGTTTGCAAAAGTAGCATTGTCAGCTTGTAAAAGCATCTGCTTTACAAGAACTGAAACATCTTTAAAATATACAGAAGACAGGTATACTTTACTTTGATTGCTTGCTTTATAATAGCCACTAAAACTCAGATAAGTACCTCTTCCAGCGGCTACTACTGTGCAATTTTTAATCATGATTGAAGTTTGCTTCGACCTGAATTGTCTAATTAAACCACTTTTAAATTGCATTAGTTTTGAGTCTCTAATGTAAAGATTCAGCTTTAGATATCTTCCTACATAAATTGTTTTCTTCTTTGTTTTGGCGGCTCCTTCAATATAGCAGGACGTTATAGCTACTGTAACATCTGCTGATGAACTCTCAGCAAATATTACACCAAACATATTCAATAGATCACAATTGGAAAGGAGAAGGACACATCTGATATGAATTTAGACAGGAATGCATTTCGTATTTCGATGTGGGAGATACTCACCCTTCCTTTGATAGAAGAATGGCTAAATTGAAAAATTGGATGTCCATCGGTTTTTATAAGAATTGGTTTTGATTTGGTGTTGTCAAGGCTTTTAACAGTCAGATTTGATATCACTTTTATGGTGTTATGGACCACATAGGTTTGTTCTACTGGTTGACTGTTGTCAAGTAAGATGGTATCCTCAGTTGTGGCTTGGTTGTTGATGGCGTATTCAAATGTTTTGCATGGGTTAAATGGCTTTTTGCCACATTTTGGATCATCTGCACCATACTCGAGAGATATAATTAGATCTTCGCTGAATCCGCCTAGAAAGTAATGTTAAGTTGCCAATCAAAAAATTTTAACTCATATTTGCAAAAATGCAAATAATTAACGAAGGCCCACAGGCGACAGATTTTGAGAAAGTGATTCAAAAATTGAAAACTTGTATGTAAAATGTATGAGACATGTCTTTTCAGGGTTACTTTTGACACTCCTATTTACCTACCTTTTAACAGCATCGATATTAACTAACTAAGAAAATCATCTCCATTGATTATTATGAAGTTGTTTATGTCTGTGCGGTGGTTCACCTTTTCCGTTGCAAGAAGTTTCCACCAAGCAGTTCTTACGTTTTCAATTGACGAGTTGATGTTGTGTGTTCACTAGAATATCTTCAGAAATACATTTCCTTTTTTCGTTTTTTAACAACGTTTTTTATTTTATCCTGCATGTTGTTGAAGTTTTTAAATCTCTTTTTAAAAGCGTAATATGGTATTTAAAAGTTTTCATATATAAGCCTTTATTTAAATATACATTAGGATTTTAGCTTAAGTTAATTCTCCTTTAATTCTCCTTTAATAATCTTGTTTGTCATCGTAACTTTAAGTTTCGATTTGTTAGTCACATAAGAAAGTGGGAAACGTATCTTTTCCTCATATGCACAAAATGAGAGCGATACTGTTATCAGCGAAAATTTGCATCTTCTTGTAGGCTTTTTTTCTTAATTCCGCTTGACTTGTATACTTTTTTCTTACTTTTGGTTCCTTAAAAATTGAAAATAAATGTAATCCGAACGGTTTGGTCTCCCAAGCAGATTTTTCAAATCATTGCGAGAGAGTACGTTTTTGTAGTGCTATGCGACTGTTTCAATAGGCGTTTTCTTCGATTTTTGCCACTTCCGCAGAGATAAGAATAGGCTGGTTTTGAGACACAATTTATAAGAGTTTGACAATGACAACTGACAAAATCTCAAGGTCAAAACCATTCCAATTCTAGGACAATCCATAAGAGCTTGACCGCCACAAATGACAAAGTGCCCATCCCACGCAAAGAAAAAGAGGTCATCAGTCAAAACCACGCCACCCCTACTGCACATGCGTCGAGAAATGCTAACGTTAACATTGACTTAATTTATCCTGACGTCAGCATCAGTCACGTGACTCATTCTCGAAAACTGCTACCATGCGCATTAACATCAAATGCGCATCGGTCACGTTTGATTGCGTCAGAGGAATTCCCTACAAACTCCCTTAAGATAAAAAGTCCCCAATAACTCGCTAAAATAGAAGGCCCTCAGAAACTTTTCAGAAAGTCCGTACAAACTCCCTGAAAAGTCCCTTCAAACTCCCTTAAATAGAAGGTTTTCAAAATGAGCCAGGAATTCCCTGACTTATATCTCAGTTCTGTCCACTGGTAACAAATTTTCAAGTTGAAAAATTGTATATTATAAAGGATGTCGAGTTATTTTAGAAATGCAGTATCTAAATTATACAACACTGTTTCAGCGCTGGAACAGGAAGTCATAATGCGCTCACAGCTCGATTGAAGAACATTCGCAAGTCTGTAACTTCTTTATATAATTGGACTAGGGAAGACTAGAGTATAGACAGTCATTGGTAAGATATGTTGAATATATAGGTTTACAGGACATCAGACACTTGTATGCCAACAACAACACATGTTGATGGATACTTCACGCTAGTGAGATCAAGTGTGAAGAAATTGATGGAAGAGGCAGCTTTCTCTTTGTGGAAGAAGCGCATAACGTGGGAAATTCAACTTGAGGATGACACAGAGGGAAATGAAGTGCATATGTAAAGATAAACAAAGCTTTTAACAGCAAGATGACAAGAGCGTTCTAGGTAGTGACATGGAGGACGTATTGGATGACATGTTTGCATATATCATAACCCAAGTAGAGCATCCTGCATTACCACAAAGAGGTATCACCATCGATCACATCATGCAACTGAACGTTGATTATAGCTGACAAGAGGATCTTCATACATTAAATTACCGTCCTGGGTGATCAAAAAAGGCAATCATCAACTCTAAGAACGACATTGTTGAAGAATGCTTCAAGTGGGCTGTGATAGCATCGCTGCATCATGAAGAGATCGCTAATCATTCAGAACGGATATCTAACCTGAAAAAGAATGAGAATGAGTACAACTGGATTGGTTTATTCCTCTAGCAATGGATGTTCGAGTGCAAGGGAAGTTCGAGAAAAAGTGTCCTTACAGCCTGGTGAACGTACTGTATATCAAAGAAAAGTCTACAAATGGGAAGAAGAAGACGAAGATCAACACCAAGCGAGGATCTAATCGTAACATAAGCCAATGCAAAGAAGCAAATCAATCTAGTGATGGTTTGTGATGGAGAAAAGGAGCACTATACAGCCATCAAGGTTGTTGAGTAAGGAAAACGCAAAGCATCAGCATGTACAGCACTTTTGCAACAACTGTCTAAATGGTTTTCACAATGTAGAGTCACAAGACAAGCACTATGCCCACTGCTCTGGAAATGAACATGCCAGAGTGAAGATGCCTGAAGAGAAGGATAAATGGTTGTATTATCAAGATGGAGAGATGCAGTTCAGAGTACTTTATGCCATCCATGGAGATTTCGAGAGTCTTCTAGTACCTGTGAATGAAGGTAAGAGAAAGAAGAGCACAAAGACACTATTGAAGCACGCACCTTTATGATGGTTTACATACATTAAGTTTGCGTATGGACATGTAGCCGATCCTCTAAAAGTAAACAGAGGTGAGGATTGCGTAAAGAAGTTTGTGGATTATCTGGAAGATGAAGTAAAGCGATTGTATGCAACACTTCCAGAGCAGTCAATGATAGAACTGACAGATGTTCAGAAGCGTGATCATCGGGACGCAGGGACTTGTCATATATGTATGCAGCCATTTTCAGATCCTTAAAATCGCAAAGTCAGGGATGACTGTCACTAAACAGGTTTATATCGAGATGCTGCACATAACAATTGCAACCTGAGATATAAGACCCCGCATCATACCCCTATCATCTTTCACAACCAAAATCTCCAAAACAGCTCACGAAAAATTAAATTTAGAAATTGGAAACGGAAAGTGATAACTGACCGTTTCGCTACGACGAACAGTTACAAAAATATTGTCGATAAAACATTATGATGACGTGACAGACCCGTCTACAAAACAATTTTGCCCAAAACTTTTCGTCAACCCATCGCCTGAATTGCTGCCCCCAGTAGTAGAATTTGTGTTCGGCCAGAGGCGGACTCGAAACCGGAAATTTTGGTGTGCCAGTCGAGCACGCTACCGTTATCCAACCGCTGGTTATTGTCCGAAACGCTTAATAATTTCTCTTTTTATCTAGTTAATGTATTGTTTTCGAAGTGCAGCCAACGCTAGTCTTGGGAAAAAAGAGTTAATAATAATTATAAGAAAAAAACGTTATAATCTCTATTGGTTCCCCAGCCAAAAACGTCGTGTTAGAATTGGGATGCATATATAGTTTTCCACTGACGTCGCGCATAAAAAAGATATAATTTTTCACACAGCTCACATGCACCATTTTAAAATTGGATATTGATATATAGATTACACGATTTCATTAAAAACTTGATGACTAAGCGAAAAATCTAAATCTAAATGTAAAATAAAAAAATTATGCCTATACCTCCCCAATTGAAAAAAGGTTTATGGGGATAATGTTAAATACTGTTAAAACTTATTGAACAGCGTCTGATGTCATCTCATGATACAGAATACCGTGATGTTGCAAATTCCGAGGTCATCAGGTGAAAAGTTCATTGTTACATTACAAGTTTCCACGGATTTATTAAACTTCGTATGGAACTCCTTGCATGTCTATGCAATTATCGCCATCATAAACCAACATCGCTTGACGTTTTTGTTGCGATTCGTATGCAAAATTGCTCGAGTCAGCACTTGTTGCTGTCAAAGCCGCATACGCCTTACTGTTTCCATGAGTATTAGAAACTGATTGTGTCGGTAACGCAACTTTTGTTTGCCACACTGTTCCAGTACTTGAATTCGTCGGGGAAGAGCCCACAAATCTATGCATTTCTGGATCCGGATCTGTAATAAATTTATAAGGATGCCTTTATTTCTAATTGCATTAGCTATTATACAGCAATGTCAATGTGCATTCGTTCCAGCATCTTTGATATCCCGGGAGGAAAAACTTAAATATATTGAAGGATATTGACAGAGTGAGTGAGAGTTGATATTCACGTACTTAAACTTTCTATAAAGTTCGCTGATCTATAATAAGGTAAAAACAAAAGTAACATTTTTATACCCCTGTTGCAGATTATTTTTGCATAACCACTTGCAAATATAGCAATTAACGATCCAGCGAATATAATGACAATTTCTCTTATGTAGTATGGTCTACCTTCACCCCATAAGCCTAAAATCAAATCAACAAATAACGTAAGGAATGTATGTACTATTTGAATTGCAGTTATTCTAACTATTTGCTTGAGAACGCTCACAATGCGTTCATAATGTTATAATGTTCCAAATGTTATTGTAATGTTATATCGTGTGTTTCAAAGTGTTGGAAACAGAAATTTTAAAGGTGTGTCTTCAACGAGTATGCCGAATTTCGAAACAGTTTTTACAGCAATGGAATGTTGATATGTAATTTGTTATTTACAGTGTAAATTATAACATAATATTTATTGTTAGAATCAAGTGGGATACATAAAGGCATACAGTTATTCCAAAAAAAAATTATTTAATTTGCTTTTTTGCTCTCCATTGTTGATTAGAAATCATTCATTTTTCAGGTATCTAAATTCATTTAAATACTTTCTCGAAAACTGTAGCCCCTTGACCCTATTAGACGCTTCTCTAAGCTAAATGTGTTAAAAAGTTTCACCTGGGCACACGTTATCAATGCTAACACTGTAATGAAGTTACTGTATATTGAATAACAAATCAGAGA